>CM065695.1:54603593-54660206 GCA_017654935.2 Phymorhynchus buccinoides | reverse complement strand
TTTCCCTGTGAGATGTGACTTTAGGATGCCACTGTGAGTGCTTTGACTGGTCACACTGCTGCAGGTGGAGACAAGGCAGAGGGGCGCGCCCTGTTTCCCTGTGAGATGTGACTTTAGGATGCCACGTTGAGTGCTTTGACTGGTCACACTGCTGCAGGTGGAGACAAGGCAGAGGGGCGCGCCCTGTTTCCCTGTGAGATGTGACTTTAGGATGCCACTGTGAGTGCTTTGACTGGTCACACTGCTGCAGGTGGAGACAAGGCAGAGGGCAGAGGGGTGCGCCCTGTTTCCCCGTGAGATGTGACTTTAGGATGCCACTGTGAGTGCTTTGACTGGTCACACTGCTGCAGGTGGAGACAGGGCAGAGGGGCGCGCCCTGTTTCCCTGTGAGATGTGACTTTAGGATGCCACTGTGAGTGCTTTGACTGGTCACACTGCTGCAGGTGGAGACAAGGCAGAGGGCAGAGGGGTGCGCCCTGTTTCCCTGTGAGATGTGACTTTAGGATGCCACTTTGAGTGCTTTGACTGGTCACACTGCTGCAGGTGGAGACAAGGCAGAGGGGCGCGCCCTGTTTCCCTGTGAGATGTGACTTTAGGATGCCACGTTGAGTGCTTTGACTGGTCACACTGCTGCAGGTGGAGACAAGGCAGAGGGGCGCGCCCTGTTTCCCCGTGAGATGTGACTTTAGGATGCCACTGTGAGTGCTTTGACTGGTCACACTGCTGCAGGTGGAGACAGGGCAGAGGGGCGCGCCCTGTTTCCCCGTGAGATGTGACTTTAGGATGCCACGTTGAGTGCTTTGACTGGTCACACTGCTGCAGGTGGAGACAAGGCAGAGGGCAGAGGGGCGCGCCCTGTTTCCCCGTGAGATGTGACTTTAGGATGCCACGTTGAGTGCTTTGACTGGTCACACTGCTGCAGGTGGAGACAAGGCAGAGGGCAGAGGGGTGCGCCCTGTTTCCCTGTGAGATGTGACTTTAGGATGCCACGTTGAGTGCTTTGACTGGTCACACTGTTGCAGGTGGAGACAAGGCAGAGGGCAGAGGGGCGCGCTCTGTTTCCCCGCCACAGAGGCTGACCCAGCCCCACACCCCGCAACTGACAGCCAGAAACAGACACCGACCCACGCACTACCTATCCCACGAACAGCTGGAACAGCAAGAGGTGGAGGACATGAAACAGTGAGTATTAACATCAAATAGTGTCACACCACACATCCACACACTACCTATCCCACGAACAGCTGGAACAAGAGGTGGAGGACATGAAACTGAGTTTTTTTGTTTTGTTTTTTTTCCGGGTGGGGGTGGCTCTAGGGAAAGACTTAAGCCAGCGCCACACACGTAAAATCGTATGCGGATGGAATTCAACTGGGCCACGTGAAATACTTCTGTCTAAAAATAATTCTGATTTTCTCTCACTTTGCTCAAGTAGAGCCAATACATGAATTTCATGTGACTCATGACTCGCATTGTCACAATCGCATCGCATTCAGATCCGATTTGTCTGCAAGCAAAGAAAAGGGCCATATAATGATGCATATCTAGCACATTGCCATGTTTTGCTGTGGCAGGAAGCAGTTCAAGGCGCGGCCGGTCAACAGCAGGATCCTGACGCAGCCCGGGCCGCTGAGGAGGGTGGCAGTGAAGGCGCCCACCAAGGTGGAGGAGTTCTCCCTGTCCTCCGCCCATGCTGCCTCGTCCTGCGCCACCGCCAGGAAGAAAGACTCGGCCGCTGAGCCCAGCTTCGAGTTCCACGCTCAGCCCCTCAACAAGAAGATTCTGGAGGGACCCGTGGTGCGTTTTGTCCTCACTTCATCCATCTTGCAATTCACTGTGAAGTCAGGACTACTTACTTACTAAACATCAGCAATAGTCGACTGATTTGAAAGCCCAAACATAAATACTATGGCCGATGGTACGTTTTGTCCTCACTTCATCCATCTTGCAATTCATTGTGAAGCTTGCTTTGAGGTCAGGACTAGTTACTTACTAAACAGCAATAGTCGACTGATTTGAAAGCCCAAACATAAATACAGTGGGACCTCCCTTATAGGATCTTCAAAAATCATCCAAAATGAGGTCTTATAAGGGAGGGGTCTTGTAAGGGAGGTAATTTTAATGTCTCAGAGAAGTAGGTCTTATGTGGGAGGGAATCTTATAATGGGAGGTCTTATTAGGGAGGTTCCACTGTACTATGGCCAATGGTATCTTTTTTCCCCCTTTTAACGAGAGTTGTGTTATCTCTAAGTAGAATTTTGTGTGTGTTTTCAAAGTAGTTTGGATACATGCTTATGCTCCCAATTGTGAGGGCATTTCCTGCGTAAGATATTGAGATGATAATGATTATTGTTTGATAATTTCATCATTATCATTGCAATTGTTATTGTAGTCATCTCAACCATCATTATCATGCTACTCACAGGGAGTGAAGCCAGTAAAGCCTGCATTGCCCACTGTGCCCCAGTCCCCTGCCTTGAAGAACAGAGTGAATCATCATCATCATCTTCATCATCCCTATCATCATCATCACTATCATCATCATCATCATCACTATCATCCCTATCATCATCATCATCACTATCATCACTATCATCATTATTGTTGGCATCAGGGAGTGAAGCCATCATCACTGTGCCACAGTCCCCTGCCTTTGCCTTGAAGAACAGTGAATCATCATCATTATCATCATCATCATATCATCATCATCATCATCCCTATCATCATCACGTACAGGGATCATCATAAAGCCTGTATTGTGTGCCACGTACAGGGAGTGAAGCCAGTAAAGCCTGTTGGCATTGCCCACTAAAGCCTGTGCCCACAGTCCCCTGCCTTTGCCTTGAAGAACAGTGAATCATCATCATCATGACTATCATCATCATCATCACTATCATCATCATTATCATATCATCATCACTATCATCATCTCATCATCCCTATCATCATTATTGTTGGCACGTACAGGGAGTGAAGCCAGTAAAGCCTGCATTGCCCACTGTGCCACAGTCCCCTGCCTTTGCCTTGAAGAACAGTGAATCATCATCATCATCACTATCATCATTATTATCATCACTATCATCATCATCATCATCACTATCATCATTATTGTTGGCACGTACAGGGAGTGAAGCCAGTAAAGCCTGCATTGCCCACTGTGCCACAGTCCCCTTTTGCCTTGAAGAACAGTGAATAATCATCATCATCATCATCATCACTATCATCATTATTGTTGGCACGTACAGGGAGTGAAGCCAGTAAAGCCTGTATTGCCCACTGTGCCACAGTCCCCTGCCTTTGCCTTGAAGAACAGTGAATCATCATCATGACTATCATCATCATCATTATTATCATCATCATCATCATCATCACTATCATCATTATTGTTGGCACGTACAGGGAGTGAAGCCAGTGAAGCCTGCATTGCCCACTGTGCCACAGTCCCCTGCCTTTGCCTTGAAGAACAGGGTGCGTCTGCCTGTAGAGGTGCCCGAAGACAAGGTAACAAAAATCTGTTGTCTAATCATTCCTCTTCTTTTTTTAAACTACAAACTTCCCTAATTTTAACCACGATTCTGCTTTCCTAATGAATTATAAACTTATAAAACATTCTCTAATCTATAATGTGGAAATCTGACCCAAAATGTAAAGTTTGTTCACATTTATTTCAGTCAATGATTGCAGCGTGACACTTTTTTCTTGTCACAACTTAAGATGAAGAGACTGCTTCTCTTGATCAAAATAGCTTCTTTCCATATATACCCGGTAAATAAATCGGCTTTTGAGGAACTATGCCCCCTAATTCCTTCTGCATCAAGGGGGGGGGGGGGGGGGGGGGTGTTGAATGGGCACAACCAAATTCATCCATCCACCAGCAGCATTTCTGATTTTCAATTTGAAATTTCAACAGTTTTGTGCAAACTAACTTATTAATGCACCGGATCATTGATTTATTGGACTATGCCTTATAAGGTGCACCACCCAAATATTAAATCAAATTCTTAAGGAGAAATATTGAATTAATTCAGGTTTTGTTATGCTTTTAGAATGATATTATTGGTCATGTTAGAAGGCATAGGGGTCTGGGGGAAAAGTATTGCCTTATAGTCCCCAAAAAT
Organism: Phymorhynchus buccinoides; assembly: GCA_017654935.2. NCBI lineage: Eukaryota > Metazoa > Mollusca > Gastropoda > Neogastropoda > Raphitomidae > Phymorhynchus > Phymorhynchus buccinoides. The sequence goes on along the minus strand of CM065695.1, from coordinate 54,656,088 downwards.
ACAATAATCTGTTGATGCAATTCACTGTTTGACGACCTTTTGACCTTTCCCTTCACCCACCAGGTGGAGACAGTGGAGGCGGTACGAGCCAAGCCGGTACCGCACATCGGAATTCCCTTCCAGCCCAAACTGCCTCACCAGCACACAGTGCCCGAGCCGTTCGCCGTGGAGACCAGGAGCAGAGCCATGCTGGCCCAGAAAGAGGAGAAGATCAGGAACATCCTGGAGGAGGAGAGAAAGGTACAGAGATAATCACTAACTGTCATGTTAACCCCTTGACTGCCGTGGAGACCAGGAGCAGAGCCATGCTGGCCCAGAAAGAGGAGAAGATCAGGAACATCCTGGAGGAGGAGAGAAAGGTAGAGAGATAATCACTAACTGTCATGTTAACCCCTTGACTGCCGTGAGACCAGGAGCAGAGCCATGCTGGCCCAGAAAGAGGAGAAGATCAGGAACATCCTGGAGGAGGAGAGAAAGGTAGAGAGATAATCACTAACTGTCATGTTAACCCCTTGACTGCCGTGGAGACCAGGAGCAGAGCCATGCTGGCCCAGAAAGAGGAGAAGATCAGGAACATCCTGGAGGAGGAGAGAAAGGTAGAGAGATAATCACTAACTGTCATGTTAACCCCTTGACTGCCGTGAGACCAGGAGCAGAGCCATGCTGGCCCAGAAAGAGGAGAAGATCGGGAACATCCTGGAGGAGGAGAGAAAGGTACAGAGATAATCACTAACTGTCATGTTAACCCCTTAATCGAATTTCGAGCAAGTTAAATAGGAAAGAAACCTGTTAAGCTGTTCCATGCTCTTTGAAAAACGTACATCTACAGTTCTTTCCCTCCCTTTCTACATCTTTTTTCTTTGACTTGTGACCTCAACAAATGGATGAGCAGTGGACAGATCAGTGAAGCGACCCTCCGAAGGCCAAATTTGGCTGGCACACAGCAATGCAAGGAATCCATTATCCCTCGGCAGTGAAGGGGTTAAGAAAGAGCTTTCTCAAAAAGGTGGTTAAGGAATGTTTTGTTACTTTGTGTTGTTATTAATGTGAAGTATTACCCTTGTTTGAAGGCACGGGAGTTCTACGCTCAGCCATGACCCAGTGCTGTTTTGTTGTTACTGTTGTGTCTGACTGTACAGTATTACCCTTGTTGTTTGAAGGCGCGGGACTTCTACGCTCAGCCATGACCCGGTGCTGTTTTGTTGTTACTGTTGTGTCTGACTGTACAGTATTACCCTTGTTGTTTGAAGGCGCGGGAGTTCTACGCTCAGCCCATTCCCAGCCACGACCCGGTGCTGCCGGAGAAGGTGGTGAAGGAGTCGACGGTGCCCGAACCCTTCAGTCTGGAGACGGACCAACGCGGGGACTTCTACCAGCAGGAGTTGGCTCACAAGGTGGGCACAGGACAGGTAAAAAGGGAAACGCTTCTACCAGCTAGTGTCCAACCCCCACCTACCCTGTAGTGTGACGCTTAGCTTGGGTGGTGGTTGCTGTGCTGTATTAATGCTGGTGAGTAACCAACCTACTAACAGTATGGGAGCTTCTCTTCAAGCTTTGTGCCTCAATTCAGCTTCTTTGGGGTGAACTCCAGGTTTTCCGGGATTTTGTAGAATCCCCCATGGAACAGTTAGTATGATGATGCTTCAGACCTGCCTACTGCTACGATTTGGCCGTAGCAGCTACGAAAAATAAAGCTTGGCTACGGAGCTACGGCAACCTTAACATTGCTACGGAGAAAACAAAATGCCGCCGCATTTTATTTTTGCTTATGCCGTTCCCGGTTTTGTCTGTTTCTAAGAGCAGACGCCGTGTCACGCGCGATAACCTAGTCACTTCCGTTTTTATCAGTGACCGCATGCATTCTTATTACTTTCTCTGAAAAAAATGGCGGACTCCAGCAGCAGTAGTGATTCGGGAGATGTTTCAAACGAAAAAAGCCGAACCCAAACCAAAAAACGAAAATCATCTGGCACACCATCTTGTTCTAAGAAAAAACATCGGCCTGCCGCACAAGTTTTCAAAATAGCTTACAGGGAGGAGTGGCCTTGCATCGTCAGAAGTCGACTTGGTGCGAACCATGCTCACTGCAACCTCTGCCATGCAGACTTCGCTGTGAATCATGGCGGTAGAGACGACCGTCAACATGTTCAATCGGCGAAACATAAACAGTACGTTTCGGCTCAGGAAGAGAACAAATTGATTGCCGTAGTTTGTGGATGCTACGAAAAAAATTGCCATGCTACTGAAAATTGATGGCTGGGCTACTGATTGGGAAAATTCCAAGTAGGCAGGTCTGATGCTTGTTCCTCACTAGGCGAAGTTTACGACTTTTATTTTATTGCTTGGTGGTATTGACTACTGTGTGTGCGAAGATGGTATTGTGTGTCTTCACTGCAACGGTAAGGCCAACCTCACCTTCAGCTGTTGCAGTGAAGACACAATGTTCCCAGCTGAGTCAGGGGGCTGTTTCACAAGAGGATGGTGCGCAAGGCCAACCTCACCTTCAGCTGTTGCAGTGAAGACACAATGTCCCAGCTGAGTCAGGGGGCTGTTTCACAAGAGGATGGTGCGCAAGGCCAACCTCACCTTCAGCTGTTGCAGTGAAGACACAATGTTCCCAGCTGAGTCAGGGGGCTGTTTCACAAGAGGATGGTGCGCAAGGCCAACCTCACCTTCAGCTGTTGCAGTGAAGACACAATGTTCCCAGCTGAGTCAGGGGGCTGTTTCACAAGAGGATGGTGTGCAAGGCCAACCTCACCTTCAGCTGTTGCAGTGAAGACACAATGTTCCCAGCTGAGTCAGGGGGCTGTTTCACAAGAGGATGGTGCGGGCCAACCTCACCTTCAGCTGTTGCAGTGAAGACACAATGTTGAGTCAGGGGGCTGTTTCACAAGAGGATGGTGCGCAAGGCCAACCTCACCTTCAGCTGTTGCAGTGAAGACACAATGTCCTAAGAAACACCTTCAGTTTGCCGATAGGTTGCCAGCGTTAGCTTTCTAGCTCAAGAGGTTGATAGCTGCAAGCTATCACGTGACTTCATATTGGCAGCACGGGAATAATATTTTTCTAATTGTTGATTGGCCTATTAAGATTTAGTGGTGTTTTGTTTTTTTACCAATCAGACAAATAGCTTGTAATATTTTTCAGCAAACGTTTCATAAAGTTTTTTCTTTAACACCTTTTGGTGCAAGGCCAACCTCACCTTCAGTTATGCGTGTGCAGAACGACCTCACCTTCTCGTGAAACTTGGCCCAGCTGTTTCACAAGAGCGGTCGTAGCAAAAACTGTCCTAAGAAACACCTTTGTTTGCCGATAGGTTGCCAGCGTTAGCTTTCTAGCTAAATGAGGTTGGCTCCAGTTTTGCCCTGCTGTACACCTTTTGGTGCAAGGTTATGCGCGTGCAGAACGACCTCTCGTGAAACTTGGCCCAGGCTAAATGAGGTTGGCTCCAGTTTTGCCCTGCTGTACACCTTTTGGTGCAACGTTATGCGCGTGCAGAACGACCTCTCGTGAAACTTGGCCCAGGCTAAAATGAGGTTGGCTCCAGTTTTGCCCTGCTGTACACCTTTTGGTGCAACGTTATGCGCGTGCAGAACGACCTCTCGTGAAACTAGGCCCAGGCTAAAATGAGGTTGGCTCCAGTTTTGCCCTGCTGTACACCTTTTGGTGCAACGTTATGCGCGTGCAGAACGACCTCTCGTGAAACTTGGCCCAGGCTAAAATGAGGTTGGCTCCAGTTTTGCCCTGCTGTACACCTTTTGGTGCAACGTTATGCGCGTGCAGAACGACCTCTCGTGAAACTTGGCCCAGGCTAAATGAGGTTGGCTCCAGTTTTGCGCTGCTGGCCAATGTTGTATTACTACTGCAGATTACCTCGATTCAAAGCCAGACCTCTCACATGTACGCGTGGCAGCAACTTGTTTTAGTAGCCGTTTCTTTGGAAGTAATGAGGATACCACAGAGCTGTGAGAAAGTGCCTTATCATAGTGCCCTCTGCCAAGCCGAGCGTTTCTTGGAAGCAAAAAAATGGCGCTGGATTGCGAAAACTTCGACGCAAAGTTCTTCCAAAGACTGAAGTTTTAAGTGAGGTGACAAAAACCCTCGAACCAGTTCCAGGCCCTTCAAGTTCTACTTCAACTGTCAGTAGTGATGAAAAGAAGAAAGTAACTCGCAAATTCAAGTCAAGTTGGTGTGAAGAATTTGACTGGCTTCAGCATCGTGATGGCAAGCTTTGTACACATTGTTAAAGAGATTTGTCTTTATTTTAGAGCATATTGTCCATTTATTATGGCTTTTATTTTGACCCTCAAAAATTTTCAAATGACCCTTAAAATTTGGGGGCAAAGGGTCATGATGACCCTTAAAAATTTGGAAGCATGGGGAACACTGCATTAACCCCTTCACTGCCAGAGGAAAATTTAAAAAGTATCTTTTTTTTAAATTATAAAATTTAAGAGACCCGTTAGACTTTTTTGACTTGTCTAAACCCCAAGCCATCATTCCAGGGCTATGACATCATCAATGACATCACACCCGGTAGACACGGGGCAGGCAGTGAAAGGGTTAAAAAAAACCCACCCACTTTCCCTAAGCTTTGCTGGCCTCTGTCAGGTTCGCTTTTCATTAGAATTGTCCGGCAAAAGTTGGAAGTTCTCTCAGCATTTGTTGTATTCCTTTTGTGGCCTTTACCAAACAAATACAGGTGGACTGTGAAAGCTTGTGCTCTGTTCAAAACTTGACAGAAATCAACTTTCTTCACCATCAACTAAAAGTGTTACTGTTAGTAAGTAGTCATTTTGGTCATGTTCAGACTGTCTGCACACCAATAACAAAACAGTTTATCTGCTTGTTGTAGTTTTATTAACGAGGGGTAATTGTCTAAACGTGTTATCACAAGAGGAATACAGAAGGGTGATAACACGTTTAGGCAATTACTCCTCAAATGTTCATGCACTGTAAACCGCATCATATTTATTATAAGGCACACTCTCCCCCACCCGCCCCAATTTGACACAGAATTTTGATTTTGTTACAGTTTCTTATATGCTTAGTCATATGATAAGGCGCAGGGGTTTCCGTCTGGAAAAAATATGACCCCACACATTTTACAGACTTCTGAGTTTATTATATCAAATTGCTGCTGTATTATCAATCGTGCGATGAGGCGCTGGGGTCTCGTTCTGGAGAAAGAAAATGCCGCCCTATACTCCATAAAATATGGCCCTAGGGGAAATAATCCTACTGACATATTAGGAAGTTGCTTGTTGTTCTTTCTGTTGATTTTGATGCATCTGTATGATCAAAACATGGCTGTAGAATATCTTATGTTCAATTAATTTGTGTTGCTGTTTTTTGTTTTTCTTCAGCTGACGGAGGAAGAAGAGGAGCAGAGGAAGGCGATTCAGTTCCGCGCTCAACCCGCTCGCAGCATCCACACTGAGCCCTTCATCCCCGCCAAGTCCACCAAGGCCTTGACAGGTAAGGGGTTAACATTCAACCTGTCATCCACACTGAGCCCTTCATCCCCGCCAAGTCCACCAAGGCCTTGACAGGTAAGGGGTTAACATTCAACCTGTCATCCACACTGAGCCCTTCATCCCCGCCAAGTCCACCAAGGCCTTGACAGGTAAGGGGTTAACATTCAACCTGTCATCCACACTGAGCCCTTCATCCCCGCCAAGTCCACCAAGGCCTTGACAGGTAAGGGGTTAACATTCAACCTGTCATCAACATCCACACTGAGCCCTTCATCCCCGCCAAGGCCTTGACAGGTAAGGGGTTAACATTCAACCTGTCATCAACATCCACACTGAGCCCTTCATCCCCACCAAGGCCTTGACAGGTAAGGGGTTAACATTTAACCTGTCATCAACATCCACACTGAGCCCTTCATCCCCACCAAGGCCTTGACAGGTAAGGGGTTAACATTTAACCTGTCATCAACATCCACACTGAGCCCTTCATCCCCGCCAAGGCCTTGACAGGTAAGGGGTTAACATTTGTCATCCACACTGAGCCCTTCATCCCCGCCAAGGCCTTGACAGGTAAGGGGTTAACATTTAACCTGTCATCAACATCCACACTGAGCCCTTCATCCCCGCCAAGGCCTTGACAGGTAAGGGGTTAACATTTAACCTGTCAGCATCCACACTGAGCCCTTCATCCCCGCCAAGGCCTTGACAGGTAAGGGGTTAACATTTAACCTGTCAGCATCCACACTGAGCCCTTCATCCCCGCCAAGGCCTTGACAGGTAAGGGGTTAACATTTAACCTGTCAGCATCCACACTGAGCCCTTCATCCCCACCAAGGCCTTGACAGGTAAGGGGTTAACATTCAACCTGTCATCAACATCCACACTGAGCCCTTCATCCCCACCAAGGCCTTGACAGGTAAGGGGTTAACATTTAACCTGTCATCAACATCCACACTGAGCCCTTCATCCCTGCCAAGGCCTTGACAGGTAAGGGGTTAACATTTGTCATCCACAATGAGCCCTTCATCCCCACCAAGGCCTTGACAGGTAAGGGGTTAACATTCAACCTGTCATCAACATCCACACTGAGCCCTTCCTCCCCGCCAAGGCCTTGACAGGTAAGGGGTTAACATTTAACCTGTCATCAACATCCACACTGAGCCCTTCATCCCCACCAAGGCCTTGACAGGTAAGGGGTTAACATTCAACCTGTCATCCACACTGAGCCCTTCCTCCCCGCCAAGGCCTTGACAGGTAAGGGGTTAACATTTAACCTGTCATCAACATCCACACTGAGCCCTTCATCCCCGCCAAGGCCTTGACAGGTAAGGGGTTAACATTTAACCTGTCAGCATCCACACTGAGCCCTTCATCCCCACCAAGGCCTTGACAGGTAAGGGGTTAACATTTAACCTGTCATCAACATCCACACTGAGCCCTTCCTCCCCGCCAAGGCCTTGACAGGTAAGGGGTTAACATTTAACCTGTCATCAACATCCACACTGAGCCCTTCATCCCCGCCAAGGCCTTGACAGGTAAGGGGTTAACATTTAACCTGTCATCAACATCCACACTGAGCCCTTCCTCCCCACCAAGGCCTTGACAGGTAAGGGGTTAACATTTAACCTGTCAGCATCCACACTGAGCCCTTCATCCCCACCAAGGCCTTGACAGGTAAGGGGTTAACATTTAACCTGTCAGCATCCACACTGAGCCCTTCATCCCCGCCAAGTCCACCAAGGCCTTGACATGTAAGGGGTTAATATTTAACCTGTCAGCATCCACACTGAGCCCTTCATCCCCGCCAAGTCCACCAAGGCCTTGACAGGTAAGGGGTTAATATTTAACCTGTCAGCATCCACACTGAGCCCTTCATCCCCGAAGCCCTTGACATAAGGGGTTAACCCCGTCAGCATCAAGTCCACCAAGGCCTTGACAGGTAAGGGGTTAACATTTAACCTGTCAGCATCCACACTGAGCCCTTCATCCCCGCCAAGTCCACCAAGGCCTTGACAGGTAAGGGGTTAACATTTAACCTGTCAGCATCCACACTGAGCCCTTCCTCCCCGCCAAGGCCTTGACAGGTAAGGGGTTAACATTTAACCTGTCAGCATCCACACTGAGCCCTTCTTCCCCGCCAAGTCCTTGACAGGTAAGGGGTTAAACATTCAACCTGTCATCAACATCCACACTGAGCCCTTCATCCCTGCCAAGGCCTTGACAGGTAAGGGGTTAACATTCAACCTGTCATCAACATCCACACTGAGCCCTTCCTCCCCGCCAAGGCCTTGACAGGTAAGGGGTTAACATTTAACCTGTCAGCATCCACACTGAGCCCTTCATCCCCGCCAAGTCCACCAAGGCCTTGACTGGTAAGGGGTTAGCACATAGAATAATGATAACATTAACCCTTAACCTGTCATCAGCATCCACAAGAAGCCCTTCATCCCCTGACAGGTAAGGGGTTAACATGTAGAGTAATGATGATAGATATAAAACAGCCCTAAGTTTTTAACCTTAGTTTCACCTACTTTCATTTCAACAAACAGGGCTCTGGTGCCCTCCGTTTATAGAAGCCATTGCTTTCACCGCGCCAATTCTCCACAGAAGGGGAGGAACTCTAACAGGTGCCTAAACCAATATTTCAGGATGTTGTGTTTTTTGCTCCCAGTGTCTGACATTCACTGTTGATGCCCTTCATCCCCATTACTGGAGTTTCCAAACACAGCTCTCCCAAATCGCAATGTGCATGGATGCTCCTTGCAGGATGGCCTGAATTGCAGGATTTTTAAATTGCCTAGAGCCAGTGTCGCCGGATTATGAGAATCTGAGAAGCAACGACTTTCTTGCACACACACTTGTACAATGAAAAGGGCCTATATAAGCATTTGCTATATTCAAAGGAATGTAGCACTTGTACTAGTCTAGAGGTGAAAAAAGCAGTAAATGTGTGTGTGTGCGCTGCCCCTGAACTCCGCCGGGGCCGCCCCCCTGCATGATTTTTTAAATTTCCCAGGAACACCCATGAATGCAGTGGGGAGACCAGTAAAAACTGACAACCAGGCACATGGTTACCTCACCCATTATGGCCTGGGAACGCAGAAGAAAATACAGTTAAAATTTGTTTTTATTGGAGATAACTTGCCCTGGGTAACCTCCCAGTTTCTAGGCCACGAAGAATTCAGGACAGATAACATTATTTCACTGCGTTCTTGGCTGTGTGCAGAAATCTCTGACTGAGTTGACAGTTAACATTATTTCACTGCGTTCTTGGCTGTGTGCAGAAATCTCTGACTGAGTTGACAGTTAACATTACTTCTTTGCGTTGTTCTTGGCTGTGTGCAGAAATCTCTGACTTTGAGTTGACAGTTAACATTACTTCTTTGCGTTGTTCTTGGCTGTGTGCAGAAATCTCTGACTTTGAGTTGACAGTTAACATTACTTCTTTGCGTTGTTCTTGGCTGTGTGCAGAAATCTCTGACTTTGAGTTGAACTCTGACCGGCGCGCGGTGGAGCGTGAAGAGTTTGAGCTGCGCAAGAAGCAGCGTGAGGTGGAGCTGGAGGGTCACCGCCGGCAGAGGGAGCAGCGGGAGAAGGAGGAGGAGGAGGCCGCCATCGCTCGACTGCGGGCAGAGATGGTCCATCGGCCCAATCCCATCAGGCAGTACGTCCCCGTCCTCATCCGGCCCAGCGAAAAGCCGCTCACCGAGGCAGAGTCCCCGCAGTTCTCGGACCGCCTCCGGGCCAAAGTCCGCATGTGAACCGACACAAATGACTGGCTGTAGCAGAAAACCTGGGTCCCAGTTTTCCTGACAGGCTGAAGGCTAATGTTTGCATGTGAAATAACGCACAGAAAAACATACCAACTTTGTCTACAGTTAAAACCTGATATTTGAAAGAATGAGGGATACATTTAGAATGTGAGGTGAATGTTAAAAAGCTGAGGACCAAAAGTCAGGATGTGAAATAGCGGACAGAAAAATAATTTTGGCTAATTTGGAAATCTGGTAAATAATTCTTTGAAAGAATGAGAGATGAAGCTAGAATGTGAGGTGAAGGTCAGAAGGCTAACATTTGGATGGAAGACTAATCGAAAAAAGAAAACTAAGAACTTAAAGGTTCAGCTAAACGAAAAGAGCAGATCTCTTGCCTTATCTTAAGTCCGCATGTGAAGGTTCAGCTAAACTAAAAGAGCAGATCTCTTGCCTCATCTTAAGTCCGCATGTGAAGGTTCAGCTAAACTAAAAGAGCAGATCTCTTGCCTCATCTTAAGTCCGCATGTGAAGGTTCAGCTAAACTAAAAGAGCAGATCTCTTGCCTCATGTTAAGTCCGCATGTGAAGGTTCAGCTAAACTAAAAGAGCAGATCTCTTGCCTCATCTTAAGTCCGCATGTGAAGGTTCAGCTAAACTAAAAGAGCAGATCTCTTGCCTTATCTTAAGTCCGCATGTGAAATAACTAACAGAAAAACCCTTGGCTATGCAACAATGTGTTAATCATTGTTAGGAGTAACAATTGCTGGTTCTAATGGCTAAGGATTCAGCCTTTCCTGGCTATGCAACAATGTGGTAATCATTGTTAGGAGTAACAATTGCTGGTTCTAATGGCTAAGGATTCAGCCTTTCATGGCTATGCAACAATGTGGTAATCATTGTTAGGAGTAACAATTGCTGGTTCTAATGGCTAAGGATTCAGCCTTTCATGGCTATGCAACAATGTGGTAATCATTGTTAGGAGTAACAATTGCTGGTTCTAATGGCTAAGGATTCAGCCTTTCATGGCTATGCAACAATGTGGTAATCATTGTTAGGAGTAACAATTGCTGGTTCTAATGGCTAAGGATTCAGCCTTTCCTGGCTATGCAACAATGTGGTAATCATTGTTAGGAGTAACAATTGCTGGTTCTAATGGCTAAGGATTCAGCCTTTCATGGCTATGCAACAATGTGGTAATCATTGTTAGGAGTAACAATTGCTGGTTCTAATGGCTAAGGATTCAGCCTTTCCTGGCTATGCAACAATGTGGTAATCATTGTTAGGAGTAACAATTGCTGGTTCTAATGGCTAAGGATTCAGCCTTTCATGGCTATGCAACAATGTGGTAATCATTGTTAGGAGTAACAATTGCTGGTTCTAATGGCTAAGGATTCAGCCTTTCATGGCTATGCAACAATGTGGTAATCATTGTTAGGAGTAACAATTGCTGGTTCTAATGGCTAAGGATTCAGCCTTTCATGGCTATGCAACAATGTAATCATTGTTAGGAGTAACAATTGCTGGTTCTAATGGCTAAGGATTCAGCCTTTCATGGCTATGCAACAATGTGGTAATCATTGTTAGGAGTAACAATTGCTGGTTCTAATGGCTAAGGATTCAGCCTTTCATGGCTATGCAACAATGTGGTAATCATTGTTAGGAGTAACAATTGCTGGTTCTAATGGCTAAGGATTCAGCCTTTCATGGCTATGCAACAATGTGGTAATCATTGTTAGGAGTAACAATTGCTGGTTCTAATGGCTAAGGATTCAGCCTTTCATGGCTATGCAACAATGTGGTAATCATTGTTAGGAGTAACAATTGCTGGTTCTAATGGCTAAGGATTCAGCCTTTCATGGCTATGCAACAATGTAATCATTGTTAGGAGTAACAATTGCTGGTTCTAATGGCTAAGGATTCAGCCTTTCATGGCTATGCAACAATGTGGTAATCATTGTTAGGAGTAACAATTGCTGGTTCTAATGGCTAAGGATTCAGCCTTTCATGGCTATGCAACAATGTGGTAATCATTGTTAGGAGTAACAATTGCTGGTTCTAATGGCTAAGGATTCAGCCTTTCATGGCTATGCAACAATGTGGTAATCATTGTTAGGAGTAACAATTGCTGGTTCTAATGGCTAAGGATTCAGCCTTTCCTTTTTGGCCAAGCGCAGTCTAATTCTGAAGGTCTGAAATGACATAGTTAATGCTGCGTTGTGCGCACTGTAATAACAGATTTCTGAGTTGCTTTTGAACCCCTCTTGGTCCTGGGTAGTTTTAGTACCCCAGACTCGAGAGCAGCGCACTTTTCGGTCATTCTGAATCTGAGGATGATTAATTTAACATGCGAGGTGTACTGTAGAATGTCTGATGTAGCGTGGCATGTCTGGGAGTGAACATGTGGTTTGGATCTGAAAAACATTCTACAATTCTCTGGCAAAGGTGCGAGCACATTGTAAGGCACTGTTTGTATGATGGAAGGCGCAATGTGGTCACATTTCTTAAACAGTTTTTAGTTAAACGCAGTTTTATTGGTAATGCCAAAAACAAGCCTGCTAAACCACAACCGAAAATGTTATCTGTATTGTGATGCGACTCCTGTAATTTATTAATCCTGCAATCCACGGACCAAGGGGATAGAAATGAACGTGGGAGCTGAGACAATATGAAGATTGAAAACAACAAAGGCTGCTCAGCTTCTATAGACCAAAAAAAAGTATCCCTTTATTGTAACTTTGATGTTTGCAAAGCACATAGTTAGCGAAACAGATAATGGTTACATTATGTGAGCTAAACAGATCTAATCACAGATTTTTAGACTTGTGTTAAAAAGAATAATTCAAATATTCAACGATAACAAGGAAAGAAGCAAGTAAACAAACATTGGTTTTGAGCATTCTAAGGACACCAGCTTCTTGGGGAGTGTTCATGTTAATGGATAATGAAAACTAACTGTGTACTGTACAATGTGGGTATGATGTCAACACCTGTCATTGCCTTTTGTGGACATTCATCATTCTGTGTAACTGGTTCGTCTAACTGTGTACAATGTGGGTATGATGTCAACACCTGTCATTGCCTTGTGGACATTCATCATCCTGTGTAACTGGTTCGTCTAACTGTGTACAATGTGGGTATGATGTCAACACCTGTCATTGCCTTGTGGACATTCATCATCCTGTGTAACTGGTTCGTCTGTGTACAATGTGGGTATGATGTCAACACCTGTCATTGCCTTGTGGACATTCATCATTCTGTGTAACTGGTTCGTCTGTGTACAATGTGGGTATGATGTCAACACCTGTCATTGCCTTGTGGACATTCATCATTCTGTGTAACTGGTTCGTCTGTGTACAATGTGGGTATGATGTCAACACCTGTCATTGCCTTGTGGACATTCATCATTCTGTGTAACTGGTTCGTCTTGTACAATGTGGGTATGATGTCAACACCTGTCATTGTTGTGGACATTCATCATTCTGTGTAACTGGTTCGTCTGTGTACAATGTGGGTATGATGTCAACACCTGTCATTGCCTTGTGGACATTCATCATTCTGTGTAACTGGTTCGTCTGTGTACAATGTGGGTATGATGTCAACACCTGTCATTGCCTTGTGGACATTCATCATTCTGTGTAACTGGTTCGTCTGTGTACAATGTGGGTATGATGTCAACACCTGTCATTGCCTTGTGGACATTCATCATTCTGTGTAACTGGTTCGTCTGTGTACAATGTGGGTATGATGTCAACACCTGTCATTGCCTTGTGGACATTCATCATCCTGTGTAACTGGTTCGTCTGTGTACAATGTGGGTATGATGTCAACACCTGTCATTGCCTTTTGTGGACATTCATCATTCTGTGTAACTGGTTCGTCTGTGTACAATGTGGGTATGATGTCAACACCTGTCATTGCCTTGTGGACATTCATCATTCTGTGTAACTGGTTCGTCTGTGTACAATGTGGGTATGATGTCAACACCTGTCATTGCCTTGTGGACATTCATCATTCTGTGTAACTGGTTCGTCTGTGTACAATGTGGGTATGATGTCAACACCTGTCATTGCCTTTTGTGGACATTCATCATTCTGTGTAACTGGTTCGTCTGTGTACAATGTGGGTATGATGTCAACACCTGTCATTGCCTTGTGGACATTCATCATCCTGTGTAACTGGTTCGTTTGTTTAACTTTTGTGTCTGAATGTGCGTTTGTGTGTGTGTAAATACACATTTTTGAAAGTGGACTTTTGTACTATATGTGTGAATGCATGTTTTTCACCTTCTTTTTGTAAGCTTGGAAATCTATTACTCCTAAGTATTTTCATTCTTGAATTTTTGTTCTTGTACAGTGGAACCTCCCTTATAAGACCTTCAAAAATCCTCCAAAATGAGGTCTTATAAGGGAGGGGTCTTATTAGGGATGGAATTGTAATACTTACAAAGAAGGGCAATGTTTCAGAGAAGTAGGTCTTATGTGGGAGGGAGTCTTATAAGGGAGGTTCCACTGTATCTGCAAATATTTTTTAAAAAGTTGCTTGGGGAAATGTAAAACAATTTTAAGGGCAATGTTTCGGAGAAGTAGGTCTTATGTGGGAGGGAGTCTTATAAGGGAGGTTCCACTGTATTTGCAAATATTTTTTTTAAAAAGTTGCTTGGGGATGTAAAACAATTTTGTTTTTGTTTTACTGCTCGACTTCACGTACAAAGCGTTCTAAATTTGAAGACAACAAGCAGCATTGTGTTTCGAGAACTTAGAACCAAAACCTTTCATGACCAACTCATTTGAACCGATTCCTTTTTCATTGTACATTTCATAGATTCCATCCAGTATCCAGTACTGTACTGTACCATTATCTGAACTGTATTCCATCACTCGCAGAACAACTGCACGCTAATATACAATCTAACTGAACAGCTTGGTCACATAATGTGTTGATAACAAATCTATATTTTATGTGTGTGTTGATGCATAAGGCTTACTCTGATGATACTCCCAAAGCTTATTTTTATCTTTTTAGTTTTGTTTGCCCATGTCCTTATTGATTTGACCAGAGTCCACCGTCAAACTTATTCCTGCCGCACCCCCTTTCTGTGTCTCTTTTTCAAGACCACACTCTTCTTCTTGTCTCCTTTTTAATGTGCTTTCTGTATGTCTTTTAATTTGGATATGATGATAATGATATATGAAAACAACAAGGAGGAAAATAGGAAGAGACTGACTGAACGCAAACCCTTTTTTATCATTTTCCTTTCTTCATGTTTGCTGTACCGTAACAACGGATCTAAACTAGGTTGGATAATCGTTCTGGAAAGCGGATTTCAATTCTTAGTTTATTCTTTATTTTAATTCCGTGGTGTTTAAGAGGTACAGTCTTGCTGAGATGATGTCCGATGTTAGCCTATGAATGTTGTAAAATAACTCCAGAACTTTGTTGCTGCTCGTTGAAATGTGTGTGAATTAGTCAAAGAAATTGTAACGGTTAGAATGTACAAGTTTGTTCCTGTATTTTAGTATATATAAGATTTTCTTATTTTTGTTCAAACTTAAGGATTTTTTAACTTTAGCCATTCAATTTGCACATTTTGGGCAGTCCTCATTTCCTTAACGTGTAACAAAATGATTGTCAGGAATTTTCCCTGCCCAATATTTTACAACTTAAATATTTTGTACGCTTCCTTGATTCACTTATATCCAATGTTCAACGTTTTGTTTGTGCATGCAAGTTGTTTTGTGCGTTTCCTTGATTCACTTATATCCAATGTTCAACGTTTTGTTTGTGCTTAGCAAATTAAATGATAAACACCTTTTGTTTTTAAAACCAAAGCCTAAGGTGTAAGTGTTTGATAAAAACATTTTGCTCCCATAACAGGTTACCTGGACGCTCGACAAAGAAAATGCGGGAGTTGAAGATTGTACGGTGAACTGCAACGTGAGATCTGCCCAATGAAAAAGACTCCAACATTGCACTGGCTCTGTGTACTGCAGCCTTAGGGACCAATGTCGCCATGTTCTGAGGTTCTCTGGGCTAAGAGAGTGGAGATGTTTCTTGGGCAAGGTCGCCTTTACATTTGAGCCCAGTTTTCCGGAGTAGCAGAAGCCACTGCTGTGAAGATGTGTGGGTCAGGCGTGATGTGCGTAAATTTGGTCACCGCCGATTAGAAAGTAAAGGAGGGGGAGAGGGTGTTTTATTTGTGCATGTCTACTAGTGATTGGTAATTAATGATGTTATAATAAAGATTCAATGCATTGTTCTGCTGTTTTCCATTCATTGTATGTGGGAAAACGTGTACATACATATCTGAATAAAGTCTTGGGAAGTTTTTCTGCTTTACAGTCTTTTTTATAAGTAGCACATTTGACAATAATGTGAATCCAGAATGTCACATGCACATACCTTTCTTGTCTAATATCACTTTTAGGGAAGGAAGTTGCACATTTGACAATAATGTGAATCCAGAATGTCACATGCACATACCTTTCTTGTCTAATATCACTTTTAGGGAAGGAAGTAGCACATTTGACAATAATGTGAATCCAGAATATCACATGCACATACCTTTCTTGTCTAATATCACTTTTAGGGAAGGAAGTTGCACATTTGACAATAATGTGAATCCAGAATATCACATACACATGCACATACACACACCTTTCTTGTCTAATATCACTTTTAGTGAAAAGACATTAAATCAAAGAACACAAATGCAGGCATGCACATACGTAAGCTCTCGCACACACACACAGAGCACTTATACTACTAATTTATTTCCAAGAAAAGTAATTCTAATATTAACTTTTTGTAGCCCAGTGGATAATGCACATAAAATCTATGAAACAAGGGCATGGGTTCAACCCCAAATTGGGGCAGATTTCATAAAAATGTGGGTGGAACATTTCAGAAACATGTTCACTTGAGTGTTTTACCCCTTGTTTGCAATCCCATGCAAATATGCAGTATGATCAACGCCATCTATTGAAATCCTTAAATTCTCAACTACAAAGCTCAGCAATAATATATTATTAACTCACTCGGCACTGGCCGGTTGCTTCCCCTTACAACCGTTTAGGACGGGCCATTCGACTAGGTTCGAAAACCCATCACCACAAAAAAGTTATGAAAAGTTATGGACCGATATTTTCAGATAAGATTACTAACACCATGCACTAAACGATCGTAAAATATCAGATTCCATACCTTCGTCGTTTGTCTCCTATTGACGAAAACAGCTAACACATAGAAAGAAGGAAAATTTCACATTCCGATCTTTGACCCCCCTCTATAACCAAAGCTGAATGGGAAGTCTGCAATGATGGGTTGATTTCAAGAGAGGCAAGGTCAAAGCAAACTGAAAATAGGTTATGACTGCACCGGAAAGCTGGTTACACGCCATAAATCAAAACCTCTTGAAAACGTATGAGCCAGAGCCGGGCCATTCGTCCTAAACGGTTGTGCGAGCCATGAGCCGGCTCCGGCTCATTCGTCCCGAGTGAGTTAATAAAGCAAAATCTAAAAAGCACACTTGATACTAACGCACAACAAAGGTGATGCAGGCAAATCTATTTCTGGACAATGTCAGTTATTTCACAACTCGTCCACAGGCATTTTAATTAAGGTTTGTAGACACCAACCCAAATCAGATTAGACTTGAGAAATCCACAGCTTGGTAATAAATTAAGATTTTTTTAATGGAATTTTGAACAAAAATGAATATGGTAACAACCATCAATTTATTTTTTAAATTGAAGATAATTTTCCTTTTTTTTCTTCCTCGAAATGACCTCGCCACACACCCAAATTCTTCAACAGAAACTCATAACATTTCTTCTTGAATGTTAGTTTTCAAAGACAACAGAAACTCCATACAGCTTTGTATAATTACACTCAGTGAAATGCTGTCTGACCAAACTTGGTGCCTTAGAATGTCCCTAGAAGTGCATCCAGGAGGTAGGGATTTTGCACATGCACGCACACACTCGATTAAACAGGGTCTGGTCAAACTTTGCCCCATAGAAGTGTTTCCAGGAGGTGGGGATTTTACACACACACACACACAGTGACACACACACACTCTCAGTGGAACAGGGTCTGGTCAAACTTTGCCCCATAGAAGTGTCTCCATGAGGTGGGGATTTTACACACACACACACTCTCAGTGGAACAGGGTCTGGTCAAACTTTGCCCCATAGAAGTGTCTCCATGAGGTGGGGATTTCACACACACACACACACAGTGACACACACACACACAAAGTGACACACACTCGTGGAACAGGGTCTGATCGAACTTTGCCCCATAGAAATGTCTCCAGGAGGTGGGGATTTTACACACACACAGTGACACACACACTCTCAATGGAACAGGGTCTGGTCGAACTTTGCCCCATAGAAGTGTCTCCATGAGGTGGGGATTTTACACACACACACTCTCTCAATGGAACAGGGTCTGGTCGAACTTTGCCCCATAGAAGTGTCTCCATGAGGTGGGGATTTTACACACACACACACTCTCAATGGAACAGGGTCTGGTCGAACTTTGCCCCATAGAAGTGTCTCCACGAGGTGGGGATTTTCCACACACACACACACACTCTCAATGGAACAGGGTCTGGTCGAACTTTGCCCCATAGAAGTGTCTCCAGGAGGTGGGGATTTTCCAATCCACGATGCCCTGAGCCACGTCCTTTGATTCCACACTGCCTCGACGCTCCTCCTGCATGGAAAGGAAAGAAACATTCCAATGTCAGAAGACAAGGCTCCAATGTCACAGACACGGCTCCAATGTCACAGACACGGCTCCAATGTCACATGTTTTTCCCCCACTGAGATTAGAAGACAAAAGGGCAAAACAAACCCATCGAAATCAAAAAGACAAAAAGTGACTGAAAATGGATTTGAAAACAACAAAAATGTTAAGAGAAAAACCTGTTGCCTCTCCATCTCTTCTCTACCCTTTCCTTCCTTCTCCCATGAATTTATATAATTTCTGAGCAGTCTCTATGCATATGTGTTCAATTCGGGTTTTTTCCTAGTGAATGTAAAATATACAATTTTATTCAGAAGATGTCACATTGCAGAAATGTTCATCAATAATTTCCCCTTAGGTTAGGAAAAAGGTCAAATGCTGACACTTTAGCTCCTTTGTCTATGAGATGCTTGCATATTATACATTTTTGTTATTACATATGTGACCCGTCCCCACAAAATGAGTCGTAATGTCCCAGGGGTCTTCTAGTTAAATTAACAAATTATTCTGCAGTGAAAGAGCTTTCCAACAAACAAAAAAATGTTAATCGGACTATTTGTTGCAAAGTTATGAAGATTTGAAGTCGTATACTGAAGGAATCGGCGAAATTAGAAAATGCAACTGAAAAGTTTCAAAATGTGAACAAAAGGCAGAAATGATGGTTTTCACGCTTCAATACAATGTGTGAGGCACAGAAAGACCTATTGTTCAATAATAAGGCGAAATCTGAAAATGGATGATTTGACCCCCTTCCACCTAACATTGCCCCTAGGGGGTTAGTGAGCCAGGGACAACGTGTGACACTTTGTGGCGACGGGTCACATTTAACCCCCTTCCACCTAACATTGCCCCTAGGAGTGAGCCAGGGACAACGTGACACTTTGTGGCGACGGGTCACATTTGACCCCCTTCCACCTAACATTGCCCCTAGGAGTGAGCCAGGGACAACGTGACACTTTGTGGCCCGGGTCACATTTGACCCCCTTCCACCTAACATTGCCCCTAGGGGGTTAGTGAGCCAGGGACAACGTGACACTTTGTGGCGACGGGTCACATTTGACCCCCTTCCACCTAACATTGCCCCTAGGGGGTTAGTGAGCCAGGGACAACGTGACTCATTTGTGGCGATGGGTCACATTTGACCCCCTTCCACCTAACATTGCCCCTAGGGGGTTAGTGAGCCAGGGACAACGTGACACTTTGTGGCGACGGGTCACATTTGACCCCCTTCCACCTAACATTGCCCCTAGGGGGTTAGTGAGCCAGGGACAACGTGACACTTTGTGGCGACGGGTCACATTTGACCCCCTTCCACCTAACATTGCCCCTAGGAGGTTAGTGAGCCAGGGACAACGTGACACTTTGTGGCGACGGGTCACATTTGACCCCCTTCCACCTAACATTGTCCCTAGGGGGTAGTGAGCCAGGGACAACGTGACACTTTGTGGCGACGGGTCACATACGATGCAACATCAGGTGAAAATGGTCTGACCTTTCTAGAAATGAGGTTCATCCATCCGTTGAGTTGCTGAGCCACATCTACGGCGTCCTGAGCGTTGTCCCCTTCAGAGCAAAACATGAGGAACACCAACGCTGGCAGGTCCTGGCTGCAATAAGAACAACACTACAGTAGAACCTCCCTATTAACACTCCCTCCCTATTAACACTCCCCCCCTATTAACACTCCCTCCCCATTAACACTCCCTCCCCATTAACACTCCCTCCCTGTTGACACTCCCTCCCTATTAACACTCCCTCCCTGTTGACACTCCCTCCCTATTAACACTCCCTCCCTGTTGACACTCCCTCCCTATTAACACTCCCTCCCCATTAACATTCCCTGTTGACACTCCCCTATTAACACTCCCTCCCCATTAACATTCCCTCCCTATTAACACTCCCTCCCCATTAACACTCCCTCCCCGTTAACACTCCCTCCCTGTTGACACTCCCTCTTAGCTACTCCAGTGCCATGTATTGTTTTGTTCCAACTCCCTGTCAGTTTTCAAAACCAACCTGAAAACCCATCTATTCTCTGAACACTACTGTCCACCATGATCGGATTGTGAGAATGAAAGCGTGTGTGGATGATGAATGGCATGGGAAAGTTGGGAGACAGAAAGTGTGTGTGTGCATGCGCGCGCTGGCATGTGCTTATGCACGTGTGTGGAGATGTGTGTGTGTTTGTGTCTGTGTGTATGTATGTATGTATTAACGTATGTATGTATGTATGTATGTATGTGCATGCGCGTGTAAATGATATGCTATGTTCGTCAGTGTGTGTGCTTGTGTGCGTGCGGGCATGGGTATTGATGTGATTTGATTAAATGTATTTTTTGTAAAGCGCCATGAGCAGCTAGCCTGGAATGTGCGCTATATAAGTTTTCTTCATTATTATTATTATTATTTGTTCTTGGTTGTCTGCTGCATCTCAACTGACAAGAAGGGGGTAACTTTTTTTTTTGGAGCGCGCATGCGTTGCTTTAACGGGGGGGGGGGGGGGGGGGGATCACTGACTTAAGCTCTGAAAATAGACAAACTCATGGCAGGGTACTTGGCAGTGAATGTCTCTGCATTTGGTGAGTGTGAAGTGTGATGTACTGGTCGAATCTATCCGCCCATAGTGCTGGAAGAGATAAGATCTACTTCTCGGAGACATTGCCCTTCTTAGTAAGCATTAAAATTACCTCCCTATTACAACTCCCTCCCACTTAAACTTAAAGCCTCATTTTGGATGATTTTTCAAGATCTTAATAGGGCACCCCCCTATTTTATTATTCATATTATAAGGAGCAGGGGTCGGAGTCTGGGAAAAAGCATAGCCTTATAGTCCGAAAAAATATGGTAGGTCGCCATGGCAAAACTGAGATTCTATGCAACAAGTATTACTATAAAACCACAGCAGAATTTTTCCCTTGCAGAAAGTTTGAAGTGATTTCATTGAGAATTGTGAACAAACCAATCTACAGCCACTAAAGCAAAGCTTTCCCTCACCAGGCTTCAAACAGCGCTTTGGCAATGCCACTGCCAGGCATGAACAGTGAGCCTGTCGCCGGGGAGTTGCCGTCATGACGACCATCGCTAGGCAACAGGCTGGGCCGCGCCTCCATCTCTCTCCAGCCCAGTCGGCATAGCAACGTGTCAGCTGACCTCTGCCGCATCTTGTCCGACACCACGATTCTGAACGGAGGACTGGCACACACAACAGTTCTTTTCCTTAAAAGGAGTCAAGGCTAGTTTACTAACAAAAACAAACTTTGTACGAAATGCCTTCATTAGCGTAAAATGCTAAATTGATTGCTTCTACAAGAACGTCTGAACTGCTTACTGTTTCCATCAAAATCCATCCCATAGGTTTTGTAACAAAGCTGTCAAAAACTATTTAAAAAGATAAAATTTTACCCCAAAAATCTTCCTGTCACCCTAGAATGAAAACATCAACTCCAAAATATTATGGAATGCTCAAGCAATGATTAGGTCATCGCTCAGCAACATGTCACAAACAATCTTGATACATTTGTGGGTACATTTATTCCCTGTAGTTCTACACTCATCCCTTGAACTGGGTGTGTGTGTGTGTGTGCGTGTGCGTGTGCGTGCGTGCGTGCATGCGTGTGTGTGTGTGCGTACATTTGCTTTTATGACTGTAAGCGCTCAGGGCTTTTTCTTAAGATTAAGCGCCATAAATGTTCATTATTAATAGCATTATTAAATGTGTACATAAATAGACAACCAGACACACTAACAAAGACTACAACACACAGGTAATGAAATGTGTAAAGCCAAACCAGCAGCTCATATGAAGGGGAAGGCCTCATCATCAGTAATGCAAACTACAGCATCCTCAGTCTCACCCCTCCATTTGAAAGTCGAGGCGTTCGTGAGCGAAGGTGCTTCCCACAATCACCACCTGGTAAAACTTCCTGGCCTTGATCCATTCCGACAGAAATGACACAAAGGACTTCACACGACCCTGTAGATACAGTAAATACAGAAACAGTACGATAGAAAGAATAATGAAGTCAAGACTTAGACAAGTGACAACTGCACAATTTCATCATTGAAAATTGTTAATTGCAATGACATTAAAAACTGCATGGGTGAAACTGGAACATTTTCTCATTCCTGAAATGACATTTCAATGATCTCTGAATCTTCCTATTCCTGAACAACATGCACCTATCTCCATTCCTGGGTGGTGACCGAATGTTTCTAGTGTGCATGCATGCTTGCGTGTTTGGAGCTGGTGGTATTGCAGGTCTATCATCATACTTCAGTCTCCTTTCAATGTCAGTGGACATTGTGTGTGTGTGTGTGCGTGTGCGTGTGTGTGTGTGTGTGTGTGTGTGTGTGTGTGTAATACCGATGTTCTGTGTGTTTGGAGCTGGTAGTATTGCAGGTCTATCACCATACTTCCGTCTCCTTTCAATGTCAGCGGACAGTGTGTGCGTGTGTGTGTGTGTATACATGTGTGTGTGTAATACCGATGTTCTGTGTGCTTGGAGCTGGTAGTATTGCAGGTCTATCACCATACTTCCGTCTCCTTTCAAGGTCAGCGGACATTGTGTGTGTGTGTGTGTATACATGTGTGTGTGTGTGTGTATACATGTGTGTGTGTGTGTGTATACATGTGTGTGTGTAATACCGATGTTCTGTTTGGAGCTGGTGGTATTGCAGGTCTATCACCATACTTCTGTCTCCTTTCAAGGTCAGCAGACATTGTGTGTGTGTGTGTGTGTGTGTGTGTGTGTGTGTGTGTGTGTGTGTGTGTGTGTGTGTAATACCGATGTTCTGTGTGTTTGGAGCTGGTAGTATTGCAGGTCTATCACCATACTTCTGTCTCCTTTCAAGGTCAGCGGACATTGTGTGTGTGTGTGTGTGTATACATGTGTGTGTGTGTGTGTGTGTGTATACATGTGTGTGTGTAATACCGATGTTCTGTGTGTTTGGAGCTGGTGGTATTGCAGGTCTATCACCATACTTCTGTCTCCTGTCAAGGTCAGCGGACAGTGTGTGTGTGTGTGTGTGTATGTATGTGTGTGTGTGTGTGTGTGTGTAATACCGATGTTCTGTGTGTGTTTGGAGCTGGTGGTATTGCAGGTCTATCACCATACTTCTGTCTCCTGTCAAGGTCAGCGGACATTGTGTGTGTGTGTAATACCGATGCTCTGGATGACAAGATGGCATTGTTGAAGACACTTTCTATCAGATTTTTCATTCCTTATTTCAGGCGCACCCCTGGGCTACTTTCATCAATAAAATGTAAACAGTTGAAAACAGCAATTTGCAAAAAGCAAAGCCTTCATCGTTTCATTTAACTAAACAGTGAATGTCATGGTTTCTTGACATTTGTTTAACTGTTAGTTATGGTGATGTTCAAGGGGGTGGGGTGGTGGGGTGTTACCTGGATGAGAGGAGCTCTTTGTTGGATGACCATCACTTGAGTCGCAGCACTCTCATACACTGGGGAAAAACCAAAAAAATCATAATCATAACATCATCACCATAAATATCATCATTAGTCCTACTTAGTGTAGCATTGGGCGAATGAGTTAGTCAGTGCGAATGGTGGGTTTAAGTGCATTGAGTTGTGTAGCAAGAAATGTGCTTTTTAAATACTTTATTATTATTATCATTACCATCATGATTACGACTATGACTGAGCCAAACAAATGTTCATTTGAATCTGAACTTGGCAGTTGAATTGAGGAAACATCCTTACATTGACAATGACATAGAAACGGAAAAGTACCAGGGGAAAGCAACAGGAGTTGAGTAGAGCATGTCTGCCGCTTGGCGACACTTTCTAGTCAATATCTTCAATATTAGTTTATTGAAGATATTGAAGAATGATACAGTGGAACCTCCCTTATAAGACCTCCCATTATAAGACTCCCTCCCACATAAGACCTACTTCTCCGAGATATTGCACTTCTTTGTAAGTATTAAAATTACCTCCCACATAAGACCTACTTCTCCGAGATATTGCCCTTCTTTGTAAGTATTAAAATTACCTCCCTTATTAGACCCCTCCCTTATAAGACCTCATTTTGGATGATTTTTGAAGGTCTCTTAATAATAATAATAATAATAATACATAGTATTTATATAGCGCCTTTCTTTAGAATTAAACTCAAGGCGCTCACATTCACTGATTCACACGCAATTGGGCTAACATACACATTCATTCGATCATCATCTAATTAATGTGAAAATTAGAGAGAGAAAGCTCTTTGAAACAAGTGAGTTTTCATTTGGGTTTTGAAAGCGGGAAGTGCTGAATTTGTGCTTATTGCCTTATAAGGGAGGTTCCACTGTAGTACTACTAGCATTACAACACAATTTCCACAAGTCACCTTCACAGCATGATGTCAGTTTACACTTTCTAGTCAATATCTTCAATATTATCACATTTATTACTTAATAGTACTACTAGCATTACAACACAATTTCCACAAGTCACCTTCACAGCACGATGTCAGTTTACACTTTCTAGTCAATATCTTCAATATTATCACATTTATTACTTAATAGTACTACATGCATTACAATACAATTTCCACAAGTCACCTTCACAGCACGATGTCAGTTTACACTTTCTAGTCAATATCTTCAATATTATCACATTTATTACTTAATAGTACTACATGCATTACAACACTTTTACACTTTCTAGTCAATATCTTCAATATTATCACATTTATTACTTAATAGTACTACATGCATTACAATACAATTTCCACAAGTCACCTTCACAGCACGATGTCAGTTTACAAGCGGTGGCATCAGCATGAGCGAAGGGGTTGTTTCCAACGGCCGGTGTGATGGCAGGGTGAGCGATGAACCCGATGCGGTCCATCCATAGCGTGGAGATTATTAAATCTGCCGTTAATTGGCCCACATTGCCCACTGATACCACTGGCTGAAAAAGGGAAAAAAGTTAATGGAACTACTTTGTGTTAAAATTGGTTCTGACTCTATTAAAAATGTCCTTGTTCATTTTAATGGGGATAATAAATATTGATTGATTGATTGATTGATTACCCTTAAGGCTAAAAGCAGTCAACAATTAACTAATTTCACATTTCTTTCTCTTCAACATAAAAGAAGCAAAGGAGCTTTTTTCTGTAAAACTTGAAGAATGCACGTGAAGACAGGGGGATATTATTATCAAGTCCTTTGGACGAGACTTAAAACAGCACACTTTAAGGCCCATGTCACATTGTGCCACACTTTAAGGCCCATGCCACATTGTGCCACACTTTAAGACCCATGCCACATTGTGCCACACTTTAAGGCCCATGCCACATTGTGCCACACTTTAAGGCCCATGCCACATTGTGCCACACTTTAAGGCCCATGCCACATTGTGCCACACTTTAAGGCCCATGCCACATTGTGCCACACTTTAAGGCCCATGCCACATTGTGCCACACATTTAAGGCCCATGCCACATTGTGCCACACTTTAAGGCCCATGCACTAGCATTGTGTCAGTTTACACTTTAATAGCAATACACATTGTGCCACACTTTAAGGCCCATGCCACATTGTGCCACACTTTAAGGCCCATGCCACATTGTGCCACACTTTAAGGCCCATGCCACTACCTGGTTGCAGTGCTTTGGCCACATTGTGCCACACTTTAAGGCCCATGCCACTACCTGGTTGCAGTGCTTTAGGCCACATTGTGCCACACTTTAAGGCCCATGCCACTACCTGGTTGCAGTGCTTTGGCCACATTGTGCCACACTTTAAGGCCCATGCCACATTGTGCCACACTTTAAGGCCCATGCCACTACCTGGTTGCAGTGCTTATCTTCCACATTGTGCCACACTTTAAGGCCCATGCCACTACCTGGTTGCAGTGCTTAGGCCACATTGTGCCACACTTTAAGGCCCATGCCACTACCTGGTTGCAGTGCTTTGGCCACATTGTGCCACACTTTAAGGCCCATGCCACATTGTGCCACACTTTAAGGCCCATGCCACATTGTGCCACACTTTAAGGCCCATGCCACTACCTGGTTGCAGTGCTTAGGCCACATTGTGCCACACTTTAAGGCCCATGCCACTACTTGGTTGCAGTGCTTTGGCCACATTGTGCCACACTTTAAGGCCCATGCCACTACCTGGTTGCAGTGCTTTGGCCACATTGTGCCACACTTTAAGGCCCATGCCACTACCTGGTTGCAGTGCTTAGGCCACATTGTGCCACACTTTAAGGCCCATGCCACTACCTGGTTGCAGTGCTTAGGCCACATTGTGCCACACTTTAAGGCCCATGCCACTACCTGGTTGCAGTGCTTTGGCCACATTGTGCCACACTTTAAGGCCCATGCCACTACCTGGTTGCAGTGCTTAGGCCACATTGTGCCACACTTTAAGGCCCATGCCACATTGTGCCACACTTTAAGGCCCATGCCACTACCTGGTTGCAGTGCTTTGGCCACATTGTGCCACACTTTAAGGCCCATGCCACTACCTGGTTGCAGTGCTTAGGCCACATTGTGCCACACTTTAAGGCCCATGCCACATTGTGCCACACTTTAAGGCCCATGCCACTACCTGGTTGCAGTGCTTTGGCCACATTGTGCCACACTTTAAGGCCCATGCCACTACCTGGTTGCAGTGCTTTGGCCACATTGTGCCACACTTTAAGGCCCATGCCACTACCTGGTTGCAGTGCTTTGGCCACATTGTGCCACACTTTAAGGCCCATGCCACTACCTGGTTGCAGTGCTTTGGCCACATTGTGCCACACTTTAAGGCCCATGCCACTACCTGGTTGCAGTGCTTTGGCCACATTGTGCCACACTTTAAGGCCCATGCCACTACCTGGTTGCAGTGCTTAGGCCACATTGTGCCACACTTTAAGGCCCATGCCACTACTTGGTTGCAGTGCTTAGGCCACATTGTGCCACACTTTAAGGCCCATGCCACTACTTGGTTGCAGTGCTTTGGCCACATTGTGCCACACTTTAAGGCCCATGCCACTACCTGGTTGCAGTGCTTAGGCCACATTGTGCCACACTTTAAGGCCCATGCCACTACCTGGTTGCAGTGCTTAGGCCACATTGTGCCACACTTTAAGGCCCATGCCACTACCTGGTTGCAGTGCTTAGGCCACATTGTGCCACACTTTAAGGCCCATGCCACTACCTGGTTGCAGTGCTTTGGCCACATTGTGCCACACTTTAAGGCCCATGCCACTACCTGGTTGCAGTGCTTAGGCCACATTGTGCCACACTTTAAGGCCCATGCCACTACCTGGTTGCAGTGCTTTGGCCACATTGTGCCTGTGAGATAAATGACAGGAATTGTAAAACCATGTATCTGCATCCTGTGTGCTAGTAATAGTCTGAATAAATATACTGATTTCACTCAAAGGGTGAGGCCAAAATGACAAAAAAAAGCGGGGGCGAAATGACATGAGGCCGATCTGACCGGTCACCGGCTGCTGACTCCTCTATTTCAGGGCACACACACGCACGCAGGTGTGCATATGCACACACACATGTGTGCGCAGAGAGAAAGAGGGGGGAGAGAGAGAGAGAGAGGGGGGGGGGGGGGGGGATTTCGACTACAGTCAAGATCAAATTGATATTCTTCTTTCCCAGGCCATCCTCTGTCATGGTGCTAACGATTCTGATGTATACAAAGAGGTTTCTGGTGCGTTTATGACAAATTGATATTCTTCTTTCCCAGGCCATCCTCTGTCATGGTGCTAACGATTCTGATGTATACAAAGAAAGAGGTTTCTGGTGCGTTTATGACAAATTGATATTCTTCTTTCCCAGGCCATCCTCTGTCATGGTGCTAACGATTCTGATGTATACAAAGAAAGAGGTTTCTGGTGCGTTTATGACACAGGTACATGGGTGCAACTCCCCAATGAAAAACACTGAAAGCCAGGGACCCATGGCCAAGGCAGGGCATAGGGGCACAGCCCTGTCCCACCATTCAGGGGGAGCAACTTAACCCTTTCACTGCCAACGTCGCATTTTTGCACCACAATGATTTAACACCCATGTCATTATGATTAACCCTTTCAATGCTAGCTATTCCTCAGCAAAAATGTACCATTAAGCTTACCCGGGTAGAGAAAAGATTTGGTCTGCAATATTGGGGATTCCTCTGTGGACATGCATAACTTAGGGCCTATCCTTTCCTCCCAAAATGAAGAACATAAGGTCACTGGATACCAGACCCTCATATGATGCCTTTCAGTGACATGAGTGTTAAATCATTGTGGTGCCAAGAGGCAACACTGGCGATGAAAGGGTTAAAAGGCATCAAATCAGGGTCTGTTATCCAAAGACCCTGTTCTCTTCATCTTGGGAGGTGGGGATAGGCTTTATTTTAAACATGTCAAAGAGGAATCCCAAATATAACAGACAGATTTGTTTCTCTACCCAGGTAAGTTTAATGAATTCTTTTTGCTGACAAATGGCTGGTGGCGAAAGGGTTAAGAGAGCTGAGAGAGATAACGAGACAGACAGACAGATAAAATGATAGAGACAGACAGTTAAAATGATAGAGAGACAGACAGTTAAAATGATAGAGAGACAGACACTGAGACAGTTAAAATGATAGAGAGCTGAGAGAGATAACGAGACAGACAGACAGTTAAAATGATAGAGACAGACAGTTAAAATGATAGAGAGACAGACAGTTAAAATGATAGAGAGACAGACACTGAGACAGTTAAAATGATAGAGAGCTGAGAGAGATAACGAGACAGACAGACAGTTAAAATGATAGAGAGCTGAGAGAGATAACGAGACAGACAGACAGTTAAAATGATAGAGAGCTGAGAGAGATAACGAGACAGACAGACAGTTAAAATGATAGAGAGACAGACAGTTAAAATGATAGAGAGACAGACAGTTAAAATGATAGAGACAGACAGTTAAAATGATAGAGAGCTGAGAGAGATAACGAGACAGACAGACAGTTAAAATGATAGACAGACAGACAGTTAAAATGATAGAGAGCTGAGAGAGATAACGAGACAGACAGACAGTTAAAATGATAGAGAGCTGAGAGAGATAACGAGACAGACAGACAGTTAAAATGATAGAGAGACAGTTTGAGTCTGATAAGCCTTGCAAAATTATTACATTGCCTTTGTAAAATTCCAAGATAGAACGACCAAGTTAAAAACGTCCCAAATCGCTTCTTTTTTTTTTTAATTAATTAAAAAAACTGAAGTTCAGTTTTTGGCAAAATTAAAGACTGAAAAGTGAAATCAGTGTAAAACTGAAAGAGTAGCACCCATGTTGGTACTGCGGGAAGGGATAGCTGCCCAGATGATCAGCTCAAAGTGTGAAGTGGAGTAGGGGGGGGGGGGGGGGGTAGAACTAGAGGGGATGCCCAGGGGTAGGGACAATTGGGAAGCTGGAAACAGGGAAGAGTGGCAGGCGAGGCGGGGGGAGGGGAGGGGGGGTGGTTCATTCAGTATTTTTTTAGTATTAGGTACTTTATCGTCACAGAGGCGTCTCTGTGAAATTCGGGTTGCTCCCACCCGGAGAGCGCGTCGCAGCCAGAGGCGCGCCACCCAAATTGTTTTTTTGTTTTGTTTTGGCATGCGATTTTTGTCACTGTACCAACTGACAACTTTTTCGTTGCCACTGGCTTTAACGTATGCTAAGTGCATGGGCACACGGGGCCTCGGTTTATCGTCTCATCCGAAAGACTCCACGTTCAGACCGTTAAGGCCTAGTGCAGAATGAGAGGAAAAAATCCCCTGTACCCAGATCTGGGTCTTGAAAATTAATGGTGGTTGGGAAGAGAAAGAAGATGATCGGCCTTCAGCCTTAGAACACCCTTCACAGCTTAAGAATTCACCGCCAGAACCAACCTCAGCTCAAACCATGAAGGCCCATCCTGCAGCTCCATCAATATCACAGAGGAGGGTGTAAGGAATCTGTTGAGGCAACTGGACCCAGCAAAAGCTCCGGGCCCTGATGGCATCAGTCCCAGGATACTCCGAGAGCTAGCAGACGAGATTGTCCCAGCCCTTACATTGCTCTACAGATCCTCCATCTCCTCAGGCATAGTACCACAAGACTGGAGGACTGCCCAAGTTACCCCTGTGTTCAAAAAAGGGGAGAGGTACAGGCCAGAAAATGATCGCCCGATATCCCTCACCAGCATCCCATGTAAGCTCATGGAACACATTCTTGTGAGCACTATCATGGGTTTCACAGAAGAACACGACATCATCTTCCAGGAGCAACACGGCTTCCGAAAAGGCTGGTCCTGTGAGAGCCAGCTTCTTGGGCTCGTGGACGAACTCACCGACGACTTGGAGAAGGGGAAACAAACTGACGTACTCGTCATGGACTTCTCCAAGGCATTCGATAAGGTGTCCCATTCCCTACTGGCCCACAAGTTGAGCCACTACGGCATCACAGGGCAGGTCAACAGATGGATTCAGAACTTCCTGGCAGACCGCAGACAGGCTGTTGTTGTTGAAGGAGCTAGGTCCGAATTTGTACCTGTTGAGTCAGGGGTCCCCCAAGGTTCCATCCTTGGACCCTCATTGTTTCTCCTGTACATCAACGACCTACCGCAAGACCTCATAGCAGCAACACGTCTGTTTGCTGATGACACCCTGTGCCACAAAACAGTCACCACTCCCACTGACCAACAGGATCTCCAGCATGACCTTGACAAGCTTGCAGACTGGGAGTCAAAATGGCTCATGAATTTCCACCCTGACAAATGCCAGTCCATCCATTTCACAAGGAAAAGAAACACCATCATGAGCCAATACCAACTTCATGGCCACACCTTGTCCAATGCTGACGAGATAAAGTATCTGGGAGTCACCATGTCAAAAGATCTGCGCTGGGACTCCCACATCACTAACATCATCAACAAAGCCAACAAGATGCTCGGCTTCATAAGACGAACACTGAAAGTCTGGAGCATCAAGACTAAGGAAAGAGCATTCTTCGCCCTCGTACGACCATCACTTGAATACGCTTGCAGCATATGGGACCCCTACACCAGCAAAAATGTGAACAAAATTGAAGCTGTTCAACGGAGGGCGGCACGCTGGGTGGTCAACCGCCATCGAAACACATCCAGCGTGGAGACTATGTATCAGCAGTTAAACTGGTCCCCACTCTCCCAGCGTAGAAGGAAGGCCCGCCTCACCAACTTCTTCAAGATCCATCGTGGAGAGTTGGTGATCAACTCCACCAGGAAGCCAACCCCCAACCCCCCAACAAGATCAACACGCTCCCTGCATGCTGAGTCTTACCAGCTGCCGGCATGCAGGACTCTGTACCGCCAGCAGTCTTTCTTCCCTCGCACCATTGCTGAGTGGAACACACTTCCACCGGTGGCAGTTTCATCAGCCACGGTGGAAGCCTTCAAGAATCAAATCTAAATTCCCCCTCTCCCCCCTCCTCCATCCTCCCATCCCCTTCAACCCAGTCCCCCCCCCCCCCACTCCATCTCTCCAGTGCCCCCACCCCCTCCCTTCCCTACCAAACTGAGACTCATCATACCCTGGAATTCTTCCGATTGGGGATGTTTATCCTGCCCCACGCCCAAAGTCTTCGCTTAGACTGCTATTGGCGCACAGGATGCATGCTTTGTGAGTTCGTGTCATCCATTCCACTGGCACACACGGCCTACTCATACCGAATAGTGGAATGGGCTTTAACATGCACGCAAAATCTTGTGCGTGCGTTTGCACACGGGACCTCGGTTTTAGGTCTCATCCGAAAGACCAGGAAATAGGAGTAAAGTATCTTTCCGAAGGATACAACAACACCGTGACCAGCCGGGTTCGAAGCCACCGCACCCGCAAACCCTTTGGATTACGAGTGGCGACTCTAACCAACCGGCCACGGCGAGGATTTCTTCTTTTAGTTCTACCGTTGAGTATCCACAATCATCACTGACATCAGGTTGAGGTCCGAAGTCGGGCATCAAAAAGAAACAAACAAAATAAAACAAAAGACGAGCAACTAAGTTAGTACAAGGTCTTCATAATGTCTCTTATTCAGACAGGTTGAAATAACTAAATTTACCTTTTAAAGAGAATTAGGGGCGACCTAATTCAAACTTATAAAATATTTAATAATGTAGATGACCTAAATGTACATGATTTATTCACAATATCAGATTATGACAAAACAAGGAACAGTACCGACAAAATATTTATTCAAATTCAATATTGTAGGACTAACATTAGTATCTGTCTGAGTATTAGTAACAATAGAAAATTTTATTTCACTAACAGAGTTGCACCTGTGTGGAATAGTTTACCACCTAACATGAAAAGAGCACAAAATACTAACACCTTTAGAAACCTTCTCGACGAATGTAATGACTGACTATAATACATACATAGGATGAATACATAGGATGATGTCCGACTGCAGGCCAGCCTAGGCCTCTTCTGTCGGCTCCAAGGTAGTATTTACTTTGATAGTTTGATCGTGGTCGGCATTGTGTTTGAAGGGTTCGTCCCTCCACAATTTATCCAGGCGTGCTTCAAAAGATTGAACTGATGGCGCATTCACTACATTGGCTGGCAGATTATTCCACACATCTACACTACGGCAAACAAAAGAGTTCTTTCTTAGGTTTAAATTTATCCGGTGTTTTGCCACTTTGTATTGATGACCACGAGTGTATTGCTCTGAATTAGGCAGTTATGTATGATTATTGATTACGATGAAAAATATTAACAAAATCTGAGTGTGCGACAGACCGAGACAAATAATTATAATTATAATTATGATGATTGATATTGCAATCATAGTTTGATTGTTTTCGCATGCAAATGCAACCTAATTAGAGAAAATATTCTGGATGGGACATATTATAAGCCGCGAGGCTTAGGCAGAAGCCAGTCCCTCTACTACTACTACTACTACTACTACTACTATAATAATTAAACAAAATGAAAGATGGGACAAGAAAGCTTACGGCTATGTTTTGAGTCCCAAATCCTAAAAACAAAAACACTGATTAAACCTGATTGACTATATCCTAACATGCGCAGAACCCTTCTCAGTTCTATATCATCAGAATCTTCAAATCGATGAAGGCGGATGATTAATGGAAGAAGAAGAAGAAGATCACAAAACGAGAGCGAGAAATAACACAAAACAGGCAAACTTACTACGAGAAGAGTGTACTCTTCCCAGTTGTACACCTTGTTCTTCACAGCTGGGATGTACATCGTGTCCGTCTTCAGCTTTAGGATGTCAACGACAATTTTCTACCAAAGTAAGTTTTTCCTTCCCAAAAAAATCCGCGTGTGTCATGCCGTAGCAGAAGCTGCCATTTTGTTGTCTGTTCCAAAAGCAAGCTGACTTACAAGCGAAATATCTACCAACTCTCTAAAACTTTAAACTGAAATTCATACAAATGTAATGCAGTTGTAAACCCGGTGTCACGATCAATAAGTACCTGTCATGAAATATCTACCTCTCGCATACGAACTATAACCATCTAACCCTAACCCTATCCATAACCACGGAAAGAACTAAGAAATACAGCAGGAGGGTGTAAATCTACATATTTGCCGATAAATCGATGTACAAAGCCATGCACTTAGTTTCGTACAATTCACAATGGCGGACAAACAAACGATTCTGATTGGCTAGGGGCAGCTAGGGGTATTTATTTGATAGAGGTAGGATATCATCTTCACACCGGAAAACCGCAGGGGAGATCATTCAGTGCGAGCAGTTTGCAGTGTTGAGATACCAATGCCTGGAAACCGAAAGGAAGGCGGGAAGAAGCCTTTCAGTTTGTTGTGAGAAACCATGGTGCAAATAACAGTGAAAATGTAAGGAATGATACTTGATGGAGGTTTTTTTCTAGCATATTTTTAGTTTAAGACCTGATGGTCATTTTGTAAATATTTTTAGATACACTTGTCTGAGATCCCTTTATTGAATATTATTGGAATTTTATTTGAAGTTGATGTATGCCTGTACATGGTGTATACTGCGGATTCGTATACTGTATGTACACACACAAGACTCTCTGTCTCTCATTTCCTTCCTTCCGTTGTTACTTTAGCGAAATGCGCTCTGAGGTACAGATATAAATAAGAAGAAAATGGACAGAAGACAAAGCTTGGCCCAGCCAGTTACATTCCCCACTGTGATGCCGTGCAAAGCGAGGGAATGACCCAGCCAGCCAGGTCCCGCTAATCGGACCCTAATCGGACCCCAACGTGAGGCTGCGCCATTTGGAGAAAAAGCCCGGGTGGGGAACAGTTATTGTGATTTGGAGACCCAGGACACGAAGGTGCCCAAGGTCCCTGCCTCAACAGCCTGTTGAGGGAGGTTGTTCCATGCCTCTCTCTTTCTCTCCTTCCCTCTGTTCTTCTTCTACCGTTGAGTATCCACAATCATCAGTTTTGTTGTGTATATGGATTGGGGGAGGTGGTAAGACTTACCAAGAGGAGACTGATAAAGTGATATAATCCTAACAAATAAAACACACCATGTACTAGACAGACAGGGTAAAACAAATTTAGTGACAAAGTTTAAAGGGTAGACAATGAAGGCACACAGACAGGTAATCAGAGACAAAAGCATAGTACTACTACTAGTAGCGAAACAGAGAAACACACATTCTGATTCACACAGAAATGGGAGTCAGGCACAGAGAGCAAGACATGGACAGAGACGCATCTTCAGAGAGGCGAAAGGGCAGGGGAGAGAGATGCACACAGATTCACATGCTCAGTCATCCACACATACAAACAGATAGAAATGCAGAATGACGTAAGTCAGTGTTATGCGCAGAACCTTCCTTAGTACCATCCTAATCTTCAACACGACGAACGTAGATCTATGGTTAAATGAAGAAGTTCCAAATTTATTGTAAACCTTTTTTATAGTCACCATCACCCTTTTTATAGTCACCATCACCTTTTTTATAGTCACCATTTTGACGGTGGTTATTTTGATGCTTGGTGGTTTAGACCAGTTGCTGTTAGGCTGGTCACCTTTTGACAGTCGTTAGTTTGCCTGAACACCTTTTCATTTCAACTGCTGATGAAAACTGGAAGTGTGCAGGATGGTTCATAGTAATAATAATAATAATAATAAACGGATAATAATAATACAGCGCTTTTTATCGAGCACAAAGCGCTTTACAATCAGCATTGAAACTCATCTATGCACACACACGCACAACAGACACACACGCACATACGTGCACGCACGCGAGTGAATGCGTTCTTGCACACAGACATACACACACAGACCCACACACATTTCAGAAAACACATTATCACTGAAACGCATACAAACACACTTGTACAAACATGCGCGCACGCACACGCACACACAGACACACGCGCGCACTCACGTACACAAAACATTCACGTGTACTCACACTCACAGACAAATACTCACACACACTCACCCCCACCCCCTCTCTCTAGCCGAACACATACACTCATGCACATCAGTATATGTGCTTGCATGTCACATGCAAGCGTATATATATACCCACACAGAACACACTCACAACACACACCTGCTCGGAAGCGTGGGCGCACGCACACTCACACTCGCGCTCACAAATTACATACATACACATACACACACAAATTACATACATACAAACATACGGATATACATCGCACACACACACACACATCGCACAATCACACATGTATGCACGCATGCACACAAACACACGCATACGCACGTGCACACACACACAAACGCACACGCGCATATGGAGATGGGGGGTGTTATTGGAAAGACTGCCGGAACAGATGTGTTTTCAGCTAAAGATTGACTCTGTCTGACAGCAGAAGGCAATGAATTCCAGAGTTTGACTGATGATGATGTAAAAGCTCTACCACCGTGCCTATCACGTTTAAATTTTTGTATTCAAAAGATCCTTTTGTCATTTGCTGAGTGGACGGATCGAGATGGAACGTAAATTTCAAGAAGCTCAGAGAGGTATTGCGGTGCTGTTCCCGATATGATCTGATAGCAGAGACAGGCAGCTTTGTAATTTATTCTTTGTTGAACGGGTAACCAATGTAACTTTTTAAGTAGAGGTGATGTGTGTTGAAGACGTTTGGCTTTGAAGACCATTCTAGCAGCAGAGTTTTGAAGTTGTAAGGGTTTGAGAAGCTGGAAACTTCAGCATCCTGTGTCAGTTAGTGGGTCAAGAACTGCTGTTGATTTTTGTGTTATTAATTATTTCAATGTTCTTGAAACGTTTTGTGATGGCTGTTGCAGTCCCGGTGAGGCTGGGGAGTGTGGGGAGTGGGCCATGATTGAACTACAGGGGGAGCTGGAGACAAGGCATCCTGTGCCACTCAGTGGGAAACTCATCGGAGATCTGCATTTTACACACGCTGTGAGTTATTTTGTGTGTGCACGTTTTGTTTTTCTCTTTTTAAAAATTTGCTGTCTCATCTTTTGAGCTATACAGTGGCGTTGCTCGTACTAGGGTACCCTAACCCTAACCCTAACTAACCCTGGTAACAACTGAGCTCGCAGCCACACCCCATATTTGTCAGAATCTGAAACTAGCTGTCCAGAAAGAGCAGATCTAAGTTCATTGTTATGTCGTGAAGAGGCAACCACCAGAAAAGACACTGCACTGCTGCTGAGTTGCTTCAGTGGAGCCTGTTCTGAGCCAACACCAGTTACTGTTTTTGTTTTCCCAGTTCTATCAGAACAGGAGTGCATTGCAATGGGAACCAGAGCTGTCTGTCTTAATACATTTTCTGTGTGTGTGTGTTTCCATGTAAAGCTACTTCAAGTTACTTCTTTGTACCTAAACTACTCGACCGATTTTAATGAAACAGGGCAGTATTTAAAGGTCCTCCACCATGTATTTCTTTAATTGTATTTGTAGTGATTTTAGACGCTCAAAAATCTTTGCATTCAATATTGAGATTTCTAATATTTTTTAACAAATCTATTTTTTATTAAAATCAAGGAATTTCTTTTTGTTCCAGAATGTCCCCGTTCTGATCATCGGCCATCACATCCTGTACGGCAAAGTCGTTCAACTGGAAAAACCTTTTGCCGTTCTGGTCAAGGACACCACGCAAGGTCAACCAGCCAAGGTCAAGGACACAGAGGGGCATGATGGGAAGGGGGTGATGGAGGAAGGAGAGGATGAGCGGCGAACGGAGACGGAATACCACGTTAAGGCCATCATCAGAAAGAAGCTGCTGTTCAAAACGCGCCCCAAACCCATCATCGCTAATGTGCCAAAAAAACTGTAGAAAATTGGGTGATCAATTTTGTGCATAAATTGTTTTACATGTATGTAAAGTAATGCTGATGTGCTAACAAAAAACAACACCACACAATAGTGACACATGTAAAGAATGAGATGGTAAAGTGTGTGTAACAACATTTTTCATTTTTTTAATCAATTAAGATATTGCTCGTTTACCTTGGAAAAAAAGTTAATGGAAGATAGTGTCAGGCATGAAAGAGTTCCGCTTTTCGCGGAAAATCTGCGGGAATTTTTCAAAACTTCCGTGTAAAAAAAAAAATTCCGCGTAAAGGACCGATCTTGCCGTATTCGTATATCTACAAGTCTGTATTTGGCGATTCTCAAACTGGTTAACCGGAAGTCGCTTTAGCTCACTCGATTCAAAGTTGTGCGAAGGAAGGCGAGATGAGTAGCTCTTGCTGAACAAAACCGACGAAACGTTCGGACCCCCCCCCTGCTCAACAAAACTTCCGACGTCAGGTGAAAATCCGGGTAAAAGGATTTCTCGGACGAAATTTTTTGCTCTTTTTTGATCTCCATCCACTTTCATGCCTGAGTGTGTATTAGGTACTTTATAGTCACAGAGGCATCTGTGAAATTTGGGTTGCTTCCACCTGGAGAGCGTGTCGCAACCTGAGGCGCGCCACCCGATTTAATAAAAAACATAAATTTTGCATGCGATTTTTGTGACTGATGAGGAAGGAAAGGGAGGGGTGTGTGTGTGTGAATTTTGCACATTTATGTGTGTGCACATATGTGTGTGTGAGCATTCATGTGTTTTTAACAACAAATTGTGTGGATGATTATGCTTGAGAATGAGAGTTCGTTTTCTTTCCAATGAGTGTTTGATACAACATGCTCAATAGATGATGGTACAGTAAGTTTGTATGACCATGCATCCGTTTAATTCAAAGTTCCTGAAGACTGGGTCTTCCCAAGGAAAATTTGTAATGACATGTACTTTGTGTATTTATGAATGGAATGCAAGTGTGCATAATGAGCGAGTTTGTGTGATAGAGAGGGAGAGAGAGAGGATAAAAACTTTCAACAACTTTGACGACTTCAAATTTCTCAGTCATTTATTTAACAGTAGTTATCATAACAGATTTTGCCCCATGTTTTACTCAGCGCTATCTGTCATTGTATACAAGTGGAAAATGATAGAAAAATAAATCCTGTAAATTTGAAATTCCAACCTTGAATGAAAACAAGTCTTTTATGTGCCTGAAAACAAATACAAAATATAACACACACCCATATTGTATACACCACACACGGACAAAACACTTTCATACACACATTCTCTCTAACTCACACACACTTTCTCTCATTACATTGTTAGAATTTGTTAAAACATTTGTAGCTTAGAATCTCCATATAACACCAACTGGAAACCAGACGCAGGATAAAACATCTTCCATTGTACCTACATATCACAGTCTGAAACTGTCCCGAGCTTACACAAAAAGCCATCTTCCATTGTACCTACATCATGTCAGTCTGAAACTGTCCCAAGCTTACACAAAAAGCCATCTTCCATTGTACCTACATCATATCAGTCTGAAACTGTCCCAAGCTTACACAAAAAGCCATCTTCCATTGTACCTACATCATATCACAGTCTGAAACTGTCCCAAGCTTACACAAAAAGCCATCTTCCATTGTACCTACATCATATCAGTCTGAAACTGTCCCAAGCTTACACAAAAAGCCATCTTCCATTGTACCTACATCATATCAGTCTGAAACTGTCCCAAGCCATATTCCATTGTACCTACATCATGTCAGTCTGAAACTGTCCCAAGCCATCTTCCATTGTACCTACATCATATCAGTCTGAAACTGTCCCAAGCTTACACAAAAAGCCATCTTCCATTGTACCTACATCATATCAGTCTGAAACTGTCCCAAGCTTACACAAAAAGCCATCTTCCATTGTACCTACATCATATCAGTCTGAAACTGTCCCAAGCTTACACAAAAAGCCATCTTCCATTGTACCTACATCATATCAGTCTGAAACTGTCCCAAGCTTACACAAAAAGCCATCTTCCATTGTACCTACATCATATCAGTCTGAAACTGTCCCAAGCTTACACAAAAAGCCATCTTCCATTGTACCTACATCATATCAGTCTGAAACTGTCCCAAGCTTACACAAAAAGCCATCTTCCATTGTACCTACCGTAATTTACGGCCCATAAGGCGACAGCGCATAAGCAGAGCTGATTCTAGAGCGCGGGATTGGTACAATCCCCCGAAAATCTGTTCCTTCCCGCGATAATCGAGTCTTAATGCGGGCCGACTCCCGCACATTTGCAGAACTGCCCGCTATTTTCACCGATCGCTGCGGGCATGGCGTTCGTCGTCTGCAAAACCTGTTGTCTAGGCTACACAAACTGATCAACCAATCAATCGCGTTCATCTCATTCATCTTGAATACTGACGAGAACTTGCGAGAGTTAAAGCCGCCATATTGGATTTCTTCCAAAATGAAGCGCGTAGCCACGCTCCTTGATTTTGACTTTTGCGGAGGCAAAGTGAAAAAAAAGCAGTCTGTGCCACATGAGTCTGGAGAAGAGCTTGAAGAAACGGCGACTACATCTAAAAACTCGGAGAAGCAGCCCGATAACAGCGCCAGTGCAAGGGAACACCGGTTCCAAGACGACTGGCTGAAGAAGTGGCCATGGCTGTCCAAGATGGAGAGTGGCGGAATGCAGTGCAAAGTGTGTTTAAAGCACAAGAAAAAGAACGCATTTACATCACCCACGGGCTGCAGCAACTGCCGAACGAACACACACTGTCTTTAATTTGTATGTATGAATGCTTTCAATTAACAATTTAAAAATAGATTTGTATGTCATGGCCGTTTTCCCTTGTATCCAGTGGACCTGCCACCGATCCCCCCTTTTTTCATTCTTAGGGGGGACCTGTCCCTCTTTTTTCAATCATAGGGGGGGAATGCCCCCCCTTTTTCAAAATCCTAGAATCAGCTCTGATAAGGCGCACCCCTTGCTTTTAATTTTTTTTTCGTAATTTGAACAAAGATAGAGCGCATACACCCGATAAGGCGCAAAGAAACCAAAGAAATTTTAAAAAAAGGAAGAACGAAACGATCAGCGAAAGTAACATCATTACAGGTCTATTGCTGTGTCCGATTGTGATCACGGAAGAGATATATACGATCGTGAAGCGAAAGTGCAATGTGAGTGAACTGTTGTCGGTGTTGTGGAAGCTACCAGAGCATGGTGAGTTGTTCATTTCAACTCTCGACCCCCTTACTTTTTTCTGTTTAGAGTATAGAAAGGGCGCATGCGCCGGATTGGGCGCAGGGGTCAAAGTTCAATAAAAACAGTTGCGCCTAATAGGCCGTAAATTACGGTACCTCATATCAGTCTGAAACTGTCCCAAGCTTACGCAAATAGCCATCTTCCATTGTACCTACATCATATCAGTCTGAAACTGTCCCAAGCTTACACAAATAAGCCATCTTCCATTGTACCTACATCATATCAGTCTGAAACTGTCCCAAGCTTACACAAAAAAGACATCTTCCATTGTACCTACATCATATCAGTCTGAAACTGTCCCAAGCTTACACAAATAAGCCATCTTCCATTGTACCTACATCATATCACAAAAAGTCTGAAACTGTCCCAAGCTTACACAAAAAAGACATCTTCCATTGTACCTACATCATATCAGTCTGAAACTGTCCCAAGCTTACACAAAAAAGACATCTTCCATTGTACCTACATCATATCAGTCTGAAACTGTCCCAAGCTTACACAAAAAAGACATCTTCCATTGTACCTACATCATATCAGTCTGAAACTGTCCCAAGCTTACACAAAAAAGACATCTTCCATTGTACCTCATATCAGTCTGAAACTGTCCCAAGCTTACACAAAAAGACATCTTCCATTGTACCTACATCATATCACAGTCTGTAACTGTCCCAAGCTTACACAAAAAAGCCAGCAGTGACATTAGCTGTATGAATATGATCATGTTTCAAAGAAAACTTTTAACAAATTCATGTAGAAGTTTTTCAAGGTTATGTTTTGTGTTTGTGGATATCAGAAGGTTAGTAACAGACTTAAATGGACTTTTGCTAAAAATGTGTTAATAAATATTACTAAACTTGCTTTTGAAAACCATATACGGTAATGTGTGAGAACAAAGTTTGTAATTAAAATGTGACATTAATTAGTCCTAGGTTATTATAAAGAGAAAAGCTATGTGATTACCAAGATAAGAGTTTCAATTATCTCCAAGTGATAAGCTTCCCCATTGTTTTTTTCTCTTTCATTTTTTAACAGAAAAATAGAAAGAGTTGACTTTTTCAGCAGAGGTTTATGCCGCGTCAATGTCTAGTCTATGTAACTATATAAGTATATTTGAAATGACTTTTTCAGCAGAAGTTTATGCCGCGTCAATGTCTAGTCTATGTAACTATATAACTATATGTAACTATATAAGTCTATTTGAAATGACTTTTTGTTACAGACATGTTTCTAGTACAAGATTACTATGCTGTATCGTGTGTCGAAAGAAAAGAAAAAAAAGAAACGAGCCAAACTCTCCATAATTATCAAGAGAACAGCAGCCTTACTAGTTGCATAATATAGTATGACAATGTTATAAAGAAACCTTTTTGTATGACATCATGTCAAGAATATCTTTGGCAAGCTGTACAACTGATCTTCACCGAAGAACCCTCCCCCTCCTCAATATTCACAGGGTTCGCAAGGTCTTTGAAGGTCTGAGAAATGGAGTGCCATTTTCAAGTCTTTGAAGGTCTGTGAGAAATGGAGTGCCATTTTCAAGTCTTTGAAGGTCTGAGAAATGGAGTGCCATTTTCAAGTCTTTGAAGATTGGCTTTGGTCTGTGAAAATCGTTAAATGGTTTGTGAAAAAGTCATTGACAACTTAAAAAGTCATTGATGCCGTCATATTTATTTTTATTTTTCAGAATTAATAAAGAAGCAATTCAATATGGCTTATTTTTCAATATCTGCGGTTCGACGATCCAGTTCTGTCGAGCAGACACCCTCGATTTGTCAAGAGTTACTTCCCTTAGCTATGTCTGGGTGTTTTTGCTACACTGGTGCAAGTTGAGTGATTGTGATCGAAGCAATCGTCATCATTGCATGTCGTGAGAGGTCTTTGAAAATAGGATAGAGGGTCTTTGAAAGTTTGTGAATTTTGGTATAAAAAATCTGTACGACCCCTGTATTTAGTACTTCAGTTCAGCCCAGGACCAACATTATTCTACAGTAAAATAATAGTGGTGTAAAGAAACACAACGGAGAACTGGACAACAGGTGTTCAGAGAAAAAGCCCCCAAACCCTGACCTTGCATTCTTAAAGGGGCCATGAACTGAACTCTGCATACCCCAATATAATAGCATTCACTGAAATCTTTGATCGTAAACGCAGTTTATCAATCAGCCAATTTAATAAACATCATTTACAGAAAACTCATAAAAGCAATATATAGATCAGTCCTTGCTATGAACGGTTTATCAATCGGTGTAGTTGTCCTGTGCTGTGTCCTAGCTGTACATGATGATGACCTGTGCTGTGTCCTAGCTGTACATGGTGATGACCTGTGCTGTGTCCTAGCTGTACATGGTGATGACCTGTGCTGTTTCCTAGCTGTACATGGTGATGGCCTGGGCTGTGTCCTAGCTGTACATGGTGATGGCCTGGGCTGTGTCCTAGCTGTACATGGTGATGGCCTGGGCTGTGTCCTAGCTGTACATGGTGATGACCTGTGCTGTGTCCTAGCTGTACATGGTGATGACCTGTGCTGTGTCCTAGCTGTACATGGTGATGACCTGTGCTGTGTCCTAGCTATACATGGTGATGACCTGTGCTGTGTCCTAGCTGTACATGGTGATGACCTGTGCTGTGTCCTAGCTGTACATGGTGATGACATGTGCTGTGTCCTAGCTGTACATGGTGATGACCTGTGCTGTGTCCTAGCTGTACATGGTGATGACCTGTGCTGTGTCCTAGCTGTACATGGTGATGACCTCGCGTCCAGTTCCACGGATCATCAGCACGCGATCCAGGCCCTCCACCAGAACCTCCATGAAATGCATGTCTGTGCTAAGGTCAAGGAAATCCACATTGCGGCACACACACACCCAAACAAAAACAACAAAACAGGAAAGAGGCAGCAATGGCAGCATGAGCATCATTATGAGGGATACCAATTTT
This sequence comes from Phymorhynchus buccinoides, assembly GCA_017654935.2. Classification (NCBI taxonomy): domain Eukaryota; kingdom Metazoa; phylum Mollusca; class Gastropoda; order Neogastropoda; family Raphitomidae; genus Phymorhynchus; species Phymorhynchus buccinoides. The sequence goes on along the minus strand of CM065695.1, from coordinate 54,612,638 downwards.
CTGGAACATGACGGAAATAGTTTTTGGAGTGCCAAAACTTGTGGCTTCCGGTTTTTGGAGTGACAAAACTTGTGGCCTCCGTTTTTGGGAGTGCCAAAACTTGTGGCTTCTGGTTTTTGGAGTGCCAAAACTTGTGGCCTCCGTTTTTTGGAGTGATAAAACTTGTGGCTTCCGGTTTTTGGAGTTAGTAGTAAGAAAAAAAATGCCTGGATGAGAGACTACAGGAAAACATCATTAAAAGTTTTGTAAGCAATTATGCAATTTTGTGCGAACTTAGACAAAACATATCCCATGTTGGCACCCCCCACCCCAAACTTCACACTTACAGATTGTAGCATATTTTTTTCAGATTATAAGGCAATACTTTTTTTCCCCAGACAGACTCCTGCGCCTTATAATTATGATTCATAATACAGCAACAAACTATAACAACAAAATTTAGATTTTGTGTAAAATGTGGGGGGTGTACTTTGTAATAAATAAGGTGTGCCTTATAATCCGAAAAATATGGTAAGTAAATAACTACTGTGTGCTAACAGAGACTTGTCATTTCAATGAAAAGAACAATATATATGTGAGATGTTGAACAAAGCTATGAAGCGTGAACAAAAACAATACCAACAAAGCCAGGTGGCGTTAATTTCCAAAGGATACAGTTTGATTGGCTGAGGGGGTTGTGTGGAATGCTGGGAAGGTTGATGATGATGAGCTGAGTTTCAGCCGACCTTTCTCGTACCAATTGGTTGAGGCGAACCGCCGTGTGCATCTTGCGCATGTTGCTCTGACGTCTGCACAAAGCGCACAGCAGAAAACATACGGGAATTTGAAAGTTGACAACAAACAATTGGTAAGGCCGGCCTACATTCTTTTCTTTTCTGTTCCACACTACTGCATCAGTTCAGGACACACACACACACACACACCGGGATGTCAGGGGGGTCTTTGGCGCAAATACTTATAGTTCCTCCACCTTCTGGTAGTTTTGTGCTTGTAACTTTCTTTAATTTGTCACTCTTTGACTGACTTTTTTGTGTACCGTTATCAACTGTCTTTCTGCATTACTGGTCCATTCTCCTACCTTTGTTATAGAAAGGCTTGCAAAGATTTTCTCCAGCCGAAGATGGACATGCTGGGCCTGACTGTTTCTTAGACGCATTAACGGCAGCATGACGCACCTGCGTTCATATGACGGTAGACTGTCTTGGCGATTGACGAAGAAAAAGAAGTTCAATTCTTTGATTTTTCTCTGCAAGCAGGCTATGTTTAAGAGCAGAAATTATGTTTGTACAAACCATCTGCTATTTCAGAATCATTTCATTTCATGGGAGGGTCTTAGGTTGAAAATAATCCAATAAAGATCTGGAGAGTTGAGTAAAAAATGGATATAATATTAATCTAATAACATTAGCTATATTACTGGAGATTTGAGTAAAAATTGGATATGATAGTAATCTAATAATAACACTAGCTATATTATTGAGCTATATTCATGTTTTGAGGTTTAAGCCTTGAATACATAAATTGGTTGGCCTTTGGGGACCTTCCCCAACGCCAACTCTCATCCTCAAATCCCTTTGGCCAAGAGAGTGGGAATGAACCTTGGGCAAGGCTTCTTTATAAACGATTTGTAGCCCAGCCCGCCGGAATAGCAGCTGCCCCGTCTGCTATCTGGCAGTCATTGTCTGAAATGTCAGACGAGCAACAAACAACAAGATATACACAAGTAGTTCTATACTAGTTTGTCTGAAATGTCAGACGAGCAACAAACAACAAGATATACACAAGTAGTTCTATACTAGTTTGTCTGAAATGTCAGACGAGCAACAAGCAACAAGATATACACAAGTAGTTCTATACTAGTTTGTCTGAAATGTCAGACAAGCAACAAACAACAAGATATACACAAGTAGTTCTATACTAGTTTGTCTGAAATGTCAGACGAGCAACAAACAACAAGATATACACAAGTAGTTCTATACTAGTTTGTCTGAAATGTCAGACGAGCAACAAACAACAAGATATACACAAGTAGTTCTATACTAGTTTGTCTGAAATGTCAGACGAGCAACAAACAACAAGATATACACAAGTAGTTCTATACTAGTTTGTCTGAAATGTCAGACAAGCAACAAACAACAAGATATACACAAGTAGTTCTATACTAGTTTGTCTGAAATGTCAGACGAGCAACAAACAACAAGATATACACAAGTAGTTCTATACTAGTTTGTCTGAAATGTCAGACGAGCAACAAACAACAAGATATACACAAGTAGTTCTATACTAGTTTGTCTGAAATGTCAGACAAGCAACAAACAACAAGATATACACAAGTAGTTCTATACTAGTTTGTCTGAAATGTCAGACGAGCAACAAACAACAAGATATACACAAGTAGTTCTATACTAGTTTGTCTGAAATGACAGACAGGCAACAAACAACAAAATATACACAAGTGAAGTAGTTCTAAACTAGTTTTGACAAACTTTTAAACAGCAATCTAAACTAGTTCATGAGATACAGCTTGAAGAAGAAACATAGCGCAAAGAAGGAAATGTCGGTTTTCAAGGTCACACTTCAAGGTCAAGGTCAGCATGGTGATAATTTATGCTCGGATGTTTTCTTCTCTAGGGTATACAGTACCACACACAATCTGAAGCGCTTCTGTCAAGTACAAATGTGGAAAATATGGCTTAAAACCCAATGTGTAGACCCCTACCACTTTCAAGGCCTACCGATCTCCCGGACCTTGACCTTGATCGGTATGCCACCATCAGAACGGGCATAAGCCAAAGTACCTTCATGCCAAATTTGAAGACTCTAACACTAACGGTGTGGGAGTTATGGCCCCTGAAAGATTTTCGGTTTTCAAGGTCGTACGCCAAGGTCAAGGTCACGACGGCAAATTGGTTTGCGCGGATGCCTTCCTCTCATGGTGACACACCAGCACACAAAATTTGACGTGATTCGGTCAACCCGTTCGAAAGATATCCTTGGGACAGACAGAAGGAGAAAAAATGGCCCTCCGATTTTCAGGCTCCAGCGATCTTTTTGACCTTGACCTTGATCGGTATGCCATCACCAGAATGGGCATAAGCCAAACCATCTTCATACCAAGTTTCAACATCCTATGTCGATCGGTGCCCGAGATATGGCTAAAAATAGATTTTTGGTTTTCAAGGTCGTACGTCAAGGTCAAGGTCACGACGGCAAAATGGTTTGCGCGGATCTCTTCCTATTAAGGTGGCACACCTTCACACAAAATTTGACGCGATTCGGTCAAGCGGTTCGGGAGTTATCCTTGGGACAGACAGAAAAACAACAACAACAAAAAACAAACAAACAAACAACAGACAAACCAGCCCATCGCAAAGTCCGATCACCTTCGGTGACGGACAATGACAGACAGGCAACAAACAAAAAGATATACACAAGTGAAGTAGTTCTATACTAGTTTTGACAAACTTTTGAATAGCAACCTTTTTTTTGGCTGTAAAATGCTAAATTATAGTGATTTATCCAAGTCATTCTCTCTCTCGCACACAGACAGGCACATGCACGTGCACACTGACAAAGGGGTCCACTGTCCGCTGCGTTCTTCCATAAAGGTGGCATCCATGAAACTGGCTGCCTGGTCTCTGTCATCATCCAGTGCATGCGCACTAGTGCTCCGCCCAAGCGCACTGCCATGAAGATTTGCATCGGAGCCGTCATTGTATACAGTGAGTTTCTGTACACCTGTGGGTTTGCTGGTCGAGGCGCTGGTCCCGGCTTTGGACTGAGGGAAACTGGGCTTGAGCTCTAGTGGATGAGTTAGAACAGAGTTTACTCAGTGCGATATCATCTTCATTGTCATCAGTTCATCATCATCATCGCCATTTTCGTTCATCATCAGCATCATTATGATAGACATCATCCTTGTCATCGTCGTCATCATCATCATTATGATGGTCATCGTCCTTGTCATCGTCGTCATCATCATTGTCATCATTATTTTCGTCATCATGATCTAATATCGTCATTATCATCGTCCTTGTCATCATCATTAACATTAATATGAACTTCATCTACACTATTGTCATCATCGTCATCATTTTAACAAGGCCTGCTGTCAACCATGGCAAAACAAGCCCTTTGCCCATATTCCACACCCACAATTCAAGGTCAAAGGTCAGTCAAAATCAACCCGGCCATGTAGTCATGAGTGCGTATCAGACAATGGATTTAGTCTACTTCACATACTGCTCCCTGTGTTGACGGTCTAATTGGTACTGATGACTACATATACTTCTACCCGTGTTGACGGTCTAATTGGTACTGATGACTACATACTGCTCCCTGTATTGACGGTCTAATTGGTACTGATGACTACATACTGCTCCCCGTGTTGACGGTCTAATTGGTACTGATGACTACATGCTGCTCCCCGTGTTGACGGTCTAATTCGTACTGATGACTACATACTGCTCCCCGTGTTGACGGTCTAATTGGTACTGATGACTACATGCTGCTCCCCGTGTTGACTCTAATTGGTACTGATGACTACATGCTGCTCCCCGTGTTGACGGTCTAATTGGTACTGATGACTACATGCTGCTCCCTGTGTTGACGGTCTAATTGGTACTGATGACTACATGCTGCTCCCTGTGTTGACGGTCTAATTGGTACTGATGACTACATGCTGCTCCCTGTGTTGACGGTCTAATTGGTACTGATGACTACATGCTGCTCCCTGTGTTGACGGTCTAATTGGTACTGATGACTACATACTGCTCCCCGTGTTGACGGTCTAATTGGTACTGATGACTACATGCTGCTCCCTCCCTGTGTTGACGGTCTAATTGGTACTGATGACTACATGCTGCTCCCCGTGTTGACGGTGACTGATGACTACTAATTGGTACTGTACATGCTGCTCCCTGTGTTGACGGTCTAATTGGTACTGATGACTACATGCTGCTCCCTGTGTTGACGTGTTGATGGTCTAATTGGTACTGATGACTACATGCTGCTCCCTGTGTTGACGGTCTAATTGGTACTGATGACTACATGCTGCTCCCCGTGTTGACGGTCTAATTGGTACTGATGACTACATGCTGCTCCCTGTGTTGACGGTCTAATTGGTACTGATGACTACATGCTGCTCCCTGTGTTGACGGTCTAATTGGTACTGATGACTACATGCTGCTCCCTGTGTTGACGGTCTAATTGGTACTGATGACTACATGCTGCTCCCTGTGTTGACGGTCTAATTGGTACTGATGACTACATACTGCTCCCTGTGTTGACGGTCTAATTGGTACTGATGACTACATGCTGCTCCCCGTGTTGACGGTCTAATTGGTACTGATGACTACATGCTGCTCCCTGTGTTGACGGTCTAATTGGTACTGATGACTACATGCTGCTCCCTGTGTTGACGGTCTAATTGGTACTGATGACTACATACTGCTCCCTGTGTTGACGGTCTAATTGGTACTGATGACTACATACTGCTCCCCGTGTTGACGGTCTAATTGGTACTGATGACTACATACTGCTCCCCGTGTTGACGGTCTAATTGGTACTGATGACTACATGCTGCTCCCTGTGTTGACGGTCTAATTGGTACTGATGACTACATACTGCTCCCTGTGTTGACGGTCTAATTGGTACTGATGACTACATGCTGCTCCCCGTGTTGACGGTCTAATTGGTACTGATGACTACATACTGCTCCCCGTGTTGACTGATGACTACATGGTCTAATTGGTACTGATGACTACATACTGCTCCCTGTGTTGACGGTCTAATTGGTACTGATGACTACATACTGCTCCCCGTGTTGACGGTCTAATTGGTACTGATGACTACATACTGCTCCCTGTGTTGACGGTCTAATTGGTACTGATGACTACATGCTGCTCCCCGTGTTGACGGTCTAATTGGTACTGATGACTACATACTGCTCCCTGTGTTGACGGTCTAATTGGTACTGATGACTACATGCTGCTCCCCGTGTTGACGGTCTAATTGGTACTGATGACTACATACTGCTCCCTGTGTTGACGGTCTAATTGGTACTGATGACTACATGCTGCTCCCCGTGTTGACGGTCTAATTGGTACTGATGACTACATACTGCTCCCTGTGTTGACGGTCTAATTGGTACTGATGACTACATGCTGCTCCCTGTGTTACACTGGTCTAATTGGTACTGATGACTACATGCTGCTCCCCGTGTTGACGGTACTGATGACTACATGCTGCTCCCCGTGTTGACGGTCTAATTGGTACTGATGACTACATGCTGCTCCCTGTGTTGACGGTCTAATTGGTACTGATGACTACATACTGCTCCCTGTGTTGACGGTCTAATTGGTACTGATGACTACATGACTACATACTGCTCCCCGTGTTGACGGTCTAATTGGTACTGATGACTACATGCTGCTCCCCGTGTTGACGGTCTAATTGGTACTGATGACTACATGCTGCTCCCCGTGTTGACGGTCTAATTGGTACTGATGACTACATGCTGCTCCCCGTGTTGACGGTCTAATTGGTACTGATGACTACATACTGCTCCCCGTGTTGACGGTCTAATTGGTACTGATGACTACATGCTGCTCCCCGTGTTGACGGTCTAATTGGTACTGATGACTACATGCTGCTCCCTGTGTTGACGGTCTAATTGGTACTGATGACTACATACATGCTGCTCCCTGTGTTGACTGCTGATGACTACCTGCTCCCCGTGTTGACGGTCTAATTGGTACTGATGACTACATGCTGCTCCCCGTGTTGACGGTCTAATTGGTACTGTTGTTGACGGTCTAATTGGTACTGATGACTACATGCTGCTCCCTGTGTTGACTGCTGATGACCATGCTGCTCCCCGTGTTGACGGTCTAATTGGTACTGATGACTACATGCTGCTCCCCGTGTTGACGGTCTAATTGGTACTGATGACTACATGCTGCTCCCCGTGTGTTGACGGTCTAATTGGTACTGATGACTACATGCTGCTCCCCGTGTTGACGGTCTAATTGGTACTGATGACTACATGCTGCTCCCCGTGTTGACGGTCTAATTGGTACTGATGACTACATGCTGCTCCCCGTGTTGACGGTCTAATTGGTACTGATGACTACATGCTGCTCCCCGTGTTGACGGTCTAATTGGTACTGATGACTACATGCTGCTCCCCGTGTTGACTGATGACTACATGGTCTAATTGGTACTGATGACTACATGCTGCTCCCCGTGTTGACGGTCTAATTGGTACTGATGACTACATGCTGCTCCCCGTGTTGACGGTCTAATTGGTACTGATGACTACATGCTGACGGTCTAATTGGTACTGATGACTACATACTGCTCCCTGTGTTGACTCTAATTGGTACTGATGACTACATACTGCTCCCTGTGTTGACGGTCTAATTGGTACTGATGACTACATGCTGCTCCCCGTGTTGACGGTCTAATTGGTACTGATGACTACATGCTGCTCCCCGTGTTGACGGTCTAATTGGTACTGATGACTACATGCTGCTCCCCGTGTTGACGGTCTAATTGGTACTGATGACTACATAATTGGTACTGATGACTACATACTGCTCCCTGTGTTGACGGTCTAATTGGTACTGATGACTACATACTGCTCCCTGTGTTGACGGTCTAATTGGTACTGATGACTACATACTGCTCCCTGTGTTGACGGTCTAATTGGTACTGATGACTACATACTGCTCCCCGTGTTGACGGTCTAATTGGTACTGATGACTACATGCTGCTCCCCTCCCCGTGTTGACGGTCTAATTGGTACTGTCTAATTGGTACTGATGACTACATACTGCTCCCCGTGTTGACGGTCTAATTGGTACTGATGACTACATACTGCTCCCTGTGTTGACGGTCTAATTGGTACTGATGACTACATACTGCTCCCTGTGTTGACGGTCTAATTGGTACTGATGACTACATACTGCTCCCCATGTTGACGGTCTAATTGGTACTGATGACTACATGCTGCTCCCCGTGTTCTAATTGGTACGGTCTAATTGGTACTGATGACTACATACTGCTCCCTGTGTTGACGGTCTAATTGGTACTGATGACTACATACTGCTCCCCATGTTGACGGTCTAATTGGTACTGATGACTACATGCTGCTCCCCGTGTTGACGGTCTAATTGGTACTGATGACTACATGCTGCTCCCTGTGTTGACGGTCTAATTGGTACTGATGACTACATGCTGCTCCCCGTGTTGACGGTCTAATTGGTACTGATGACTACATGCTGCTCCCCGTGTTGACGGTCTAATTGGTACTGATGACTACATACTGCTCCCTGTGTTGACGGTCTAATTGGTACTGATGACTACATACTGCTCCCCATGTTGACGGTCTAATTGGTACTGATGACTACATGCTGCTCCCCGTGTTGACGGTCTAATTGGTACTGATGACTACATGCTGCTCCCTGTGTTGACGGTCTAATTGGTACTGATGACTACATGCTGCTCCCCGTGTTGATGGTCTAATTGGTACTGATGACTACATGCTGCTCCCCGTGTTGACGGTCTAATTGGTACTGATGACTACATGCTGCTCCCTAATTGGTACTGATGACTACATGTTGACGGTCTAATTGGTACTGATGACTACATGCTGCTCCCTGTGTTGACGGTCTAATTGGTACTGATGACTACATGCTGCTCCCTGTGTTGACGGTCTAATTGGTACTGATGACTACATACTGCTCCCTGTGTTGACGGTCTAATTGGTACTGATGACTACATGCTGCTCCCCTGTGTTGTTAATTGGTACTGATGACTACATGCTGCTCCCTGTGTTGAAATTGGTACTGATGACTACATACTGCTCCCTGTGTTGACGGTGTAATTGGTACTGATGACTACATACTGCTACCCGTGTTGACGGTCTAATTCGTACTGATGACGACATACTGTTCCCCGTGTTGACTGTCTAATTGGTACTGATGACTACGGGGCCTGGTTTCTCAGTGACTCAGCACGGCATGATTAGCTTCATGTCATACA
>CM065695.1:54571093-54593593 GCA_017654935.2 Phymorhynchus buccinoides | reverse complement strand
TAGTAAACCCATTCACATCATATAAATGCATGTTATGCACCCCCCCCCCCACACACACAGAAGCGCACATACCACCCCCCACACACAGAAGCACACATACCCCCCCCACCCACCCACACAGAGAAGCACACATACCACCCCCCACACAGAAGCACACATACCCACCCCCCCCACACACACACACAGAAGCACACATACACACACACACCCCACACACACACAGAAGCACACATACCCCCCCCCACACACACACGAAGCACACATACACCCCCCCCACACACACACAGAAGCACACATACCCCCCCCCCCCCACACACACAGAAGCACACATACCCCCCCCCCACACACACAACAGAAGCACACATACCACCCACACACACAGAAGCACACATACCCCCCCCCCCACACACACAGAAGCACACATACCCCACACACACACACACAGAAGCACACATACCCCCCCCCCCCCCCCACAGAAGCACACATACCACCCACACACACAGAAGCACACATACCCCCCCCCCCACAGAAGCACACATACCCCCCCCCCCCCCACCTAAGCACACATACCCCCCCCCACACACACACAGAAGCACACATACCCCCCCCCCCCACACACACACACACAGAAGCACAGATACACCCCCCCCACACACACAGAAGCACACATACCCCCCCCCCCCCCCACACACACAGAAGCACACATACCACCCACCCACACAGAAGCACACATACCCCCCCACCCCCCCCCCACACACACAGAAGCACACATACCCCCCCCCCCCCACACACACACAGAAGCCACACATACCCCCCCCCCCCCCCACACACACAGAAGCACACATACCCCCCCCCCCCCCCCACAGAAGCACACATACCACCCACACACACAGAAGCACACATACCCCCCCCCCCCACACACACACACAGAGAAGCACACATCCCCCCCCCCCCCACACAGAAGCACACATACCCCCCCCCCCCCCCCCACAGAAGCACACATACCACACACACACACACAGAAGCACACATACCCCCCCCCCCCACACACACACACACAGAAGCACACATACCACCCCCCACACAGAAGCACACATACCCCACCCCCACCCCCCACACAGAAGCACACATACCCCCTCCACACACACAGAAGCACACATACCACACACACACAGAAGCACACATACCCCCCCCCCCCCCCACACACACACACAGCACACACACCCCCCCCCCCCCCCCCACACACACAGAAGCACACATACCCCCCCCCCCCCACACACACACACAGAGAAGCACACATACCCCCACCCCCACACACAGAAGCACACATATCCCCACCCCCACACACAGAAGCACACATACCCCCCCCCCCCCCCCCCACAGAAGCACACATACCCCCCCCCCCCCCCCCCCACACACACAGAGAAACACAGAGGGTCTCACGCTCTCAGTCTTAATGGAGGGGTCTGACTTGATGGAGTCCAGGGCTCCCAGAGCGAAGGTCCCATAGAGTTCTGGACGCTGATCTTATGGGCCCTGTCCACCACTGTGTCCACGATCTTCAGGCTCTGTAAGCACATAGTGCATTAAAGAACACACCAACAACACACACTGACTCTGTCCACCACTGTGTCCACGATCTTCAGGCTCTGTAAGCACATAGTGCATTAAAGAACACACCAACAACACACACTGACTCTGTCCACCACCGTGTCCACGATCTTCAGGCTCTGTAAGCACATAGTGCATTAAAGAACACACCAACAACACACACTGACTCTGTCCACCACTGTGTCCACGATCTTCAGGCTCTGTAAGCACATAGTGCATTAAAGAACACACCAACAACACACACTGACTCTGTCCACCACCGTGTCCACGATCTTCAGGCTCTGTAAGCACATAGTGCATTTTGCGCACGTTAAAGAACACACCAGCAACAACACACACAGACCTTATGGGCCCTGTCCACCATTGTATCAACATGTCCAGGCCCTGTCCACCACTGTATCAACATGTTCAGGCCCTGTCCACCACTGTATCAATATGTTCAGGCCCTGTCCACCACTGTATCAACATGTTCAGGCCCTGTCCACCACTGTATCAATATGTCCAGGCCCTGTCCACCACTGTATCAATATGTTCAAGCCCTGTCCACCACTGTATCAATATGTTCAGGCCCTGTCCACCACTGTATCAATATGTCCAGGCCCTGTCCACCACTGTATCAACATTTTCAGGCCCTGTCCACCACTGTATCAATATGTTCAGGCCCTGTCCACCACTGTATCAATATGTTCAAGCCCTGTCCACCACTGTATCAACATGTTCAAGCCCTGTCCACCACTGTATCAATATGTTCAGGCCCTGTCCACCACTGTATCAACATGTTCAGGCCCTGTCCACCACTGTATCAATATGTTCAAGCCCTGTCCACCACTGTATCAACATGTTCAAGCCCTGTCCACCACTGTATCAACATGTTCAGGCCCTGTCCACCATTGTATCAACACGTTCAGGCCCTGTCCACCACTGTATCAATATGTTCAAGCCCTGTCCACCACTGTATCAACATGTTCAGGCCCTGTCCACCACTGTATCAACATGTTCAGGCCCTGTCCACCACTGTATCAATATGTCCAGGCCCTGTCCACCACTGTATCAATATGTTCAGGCCCTGTCCACCACTGTATCAATATGTTCAGGCCCTGTCCACCACTGTATCAATATGTTCAGGCCCTGTCCACCACTGTATCAATATGTCCAGGCCCTGTCCACCACTGTATCAATATGTTCAGGCCCTGTCCACCACTGTATCAATATGTCCAGGCCCTGTCCACCACTGTATCAATATGTTCAGGCCCTGTCCACCACTGTATCAATATGTTCAGGCCCTGTCCACTGTATCAATATCTTAAGGCCCTGTCCACCACTGTATCAATATGTTCAGGCCCTGTCCACCACTGTATCAACATGTTCAGGCCCTGTCCACCACTGTATCAACATGTTCAGGCCCTGTCCACCACTGTATCAACATGTTCAGGCCCTGTCCACCACTGTATCAACATGTTCAGGCCATGTCCACCACTGTATCAATATGTTCAGGCCCTGTCCACCACTGTATCAATATGTTCAGGCCCTGTCCACTGTATCAATATCTTAAGGCCCTGTCCACCACTGTATCAATATGTTCAGGCCCTGTCCACCACTGTATCAACATGTTCAGGCCCTGTCCACCACTGTATCAACATGTTCAGGCCCTGTCCACCACTGTATCAACATGTTCAGGCCCTGTCCACCACTGTATCAACATGTTCAGGCCCTGTCCACCACGTACTGTATAAATATCTCCAGGCCCTGTCCACCACTGTTTCAATATCTTCAAGCCCTGTCCACCACTGTATCAATAATTATGTTCAGGCCCTGTCCACCACTGTATCAATAATTATGTTCAGGCCCTGTCCACCACTGTATCAATAATTATGTTCAGGCCCTGTCCACCACTGTATCAATAATTATGTTCAGGCTATATACACAGCAAATCTATTGTATCCCTGTACAAAACGTGAACAATATAAGAAGATATATGATAATAGACTCTGTCCATCTGTCTGTCTCTTGTAATCTTGCTTCCCCTCCACCATCTGTCCCTTCAATATTAGTTAAGCAGGCATGTCCGCAGTAAAGAACAGACCGACCGGTCCCCCGTTTTTCAGTCTTTTTTTCCTCCAAAGGCGCCAGAATGGTCAACATACTGACCGTGGGCCCTGAAGAGAAGAAGAAACAAGTCAATTGTGTGCTCATTCTTTTCCCTCATTAAAAAAAAGTTTGTTCGTTCGTTCTGTCTGTCTCTCTGTGTCTGTCTATCTGTCTGTCTCTCTGTCTGTCTATCTGTGTCTGTCTGTCTGTCTCTCTGTGTCTGTCTGTCTGTCTGTCTCTGACCTCCTTTCTCTTGATGTGCATGGCGTTTAGCAGACGAATTCTTTCTTCCATTTTTAGGGTTCGTTCGTAGATGTAGGCTGAGATGTCCTTGTCTTCCTGTAGGGCACACACACGCACGCACGTGCACACACACACACATATACACACACACGCATGCACACACAAACACATGCACAAACATGCATGCGCACACACACGCACACGCACACACACACACACACGCACACGCACGCACGCACGCACGCACGCACACGCACACACGCACACACACACACACACACACACACACACACACACACACAGTAGAAACGGTTAGAACAATTCCTAAACATTGCCTAATCTTGTCATTAAAATGTTAGCTATTTTTCTCTGTGTCGGTCTAATTTATAAGTTACTTTTAAATGTCTGATCATTTCCCAGAAATTCTTCAAAAAATTCGTCTCCTTAGCAACACTTTCACACAATTCTCAAAAAGTGACGTCAAGCAAATCTGGGGCAAGGATGCAGTGGATGCACGCGTGTGTGTGTGTCACATGTGTGTGTGTGTGTGTGTGTGTGTGCGTGTGTGTGTGTGCGCGCGCGCTCGTGTGTGTCACATGTGTGTGTGTGTTGTGAACACCCACCATCTCCACCACCTCCACAGTGGCCGGTATCCTCAGGTTGTACATGTACTGGATCAGGTCGTTCTTGATCTGAACACTGTTGTCTTCAAACTCTGGGTAGGTCAAGGAATCGTGCTTTGAATGCAGGGAAAACTCAGTTGCAACACATACATACAGGCACCTGCGCACACGCACAAACATAAGTTTACACGCTCAGAGCGCGCACGCACACACTCACTCACACACTGACGCAAATACAAATACAGACCATAAACCACATACTCTCTCTCCCTCTTTCTCTTCTGAAAGGATACGTGCCACAGTGAACAGTCGTAGCTTACAGTTCCTCCACACTTTGTTCTGGATCAGCAGAAAGGCCAGCATGATCAACATACTGCCGTCATGTGAACACCGGTCAAGGACAATACCAAATAATATTGTAGTAATATAGTCAACAATCATGTCAGTGGTAGTTAGACTTAGAATGGCCACCACACTTTGTGCTGAATCAGCAGAAAGGCCAGCATGATCAACATACTGCATTCATGTGAAACATCAAAAGACAATATTAAATATTATCACAGTGTTCACATATTATGATATTATATTTGGAATACACACCACACGTTGTGCTGAGTGTGCAAAAAAGCCAGCATGACCAACATTCTGCCGTCATGTGAACACCAGTCAAGGACAATATCGAATCATATCACAATATAGCATGCTCAAGAACAAAAATATCAAATGATACTGTAGTAATAATTATAGTCAACAATCATGCCAGTGTTATTAGACTTAGAATGGACACCACGCTTTGTGCTGAATCAGCAGAAAGGCCAGCATGATCAACATACTGCACTCATGTGAAACATCAAGGACAATGTTATATAAAATCATATGACAATATAACATATTCAATAACATTAAATAAAAAATCTTAGTAATATAGTCAATATTCTTTTCGGTATTTAGATGGATTTGGTAGAGACACCACATTTCGTGCCGGATGAGCAAAACCCAACATACTGAGCACATTACTGTCAGGCGAACAACTAGGTCAAGGACAACATCATCAGCATTAGCATGATTGAGCACATTACTGTCATGGGAACAACTAGGTCAAGGACAACATCGCAGCATTAGCATGATTGAGCACATTACTGTCATGGGAACAACTAGGTCAAGGACAACATCAGCAGCATTAGCATGATTGAGCACAGTACTGTCATGGGAACAACTAGGTCAAGGACAACATCGCAGCATTAGCATGATTGAGCACATTACTGTCATGGGAACAACTAGGTCAAGGACAACATCAGCAGCATTAGCATGATTGAGCACAGTACTGTCATGGGAACAACTAGGTCAAGGACAACATCAGCAGCATTAGCATGATTGAGCACAGTACTGTCATGGGAACAACTAGGTCAAGGACAACATCAGCAGCATTAGCATGATTGAGCACAGTACTGTCATGGGAACAACTAGGTCAAGGACAACATCAGCAGCATTAGCATGATTGAGCACAGTACTGTCATGGGAACAACTAGGTCAAGGACAACATCAGCAGCATTAGCATGATTGTAGCAACACAAAACGCACTGCTATGGTTCCCAGTATGACTGCCCAGTAGCAGAGGGGGCAGCTCTTATTTCCGCCAGCTGGGCTAGAATGTGTTTGCATTGGAGATGCACCCCCCCACACACACACTCCCTTGGCAACGTGGGGTTTGAGGACATCTGGCGTTGGGGAAGGTCCCCAAAGGCCAACCAATTTCCATGAGTGTATTAAACCATCTATTGCACAGCTCTCACTGTCATGTGGGCCCCTACTACAAAGTCACTGGAGTAAAGGGCCAAGGCTTCATAGCACTATTTGAATGATCAAACACTTCACAGCAGACTGCAGACAACTTCAACATGTCACCAAGTAGTGCAACTACAACTTCAACATGTCACCAAGTAGTGTAACTACAACTTCAAAATGTCACCAAGTAGTGTAACTACAACTTCAAAATGTCACCAAGTAGTGTAACTACAACTTTGACCCAAGTAGTGTAACTACAACTTTGACCCAAGTAGTGTAACTACAACTTTGACCCAAGTAGTGTAACTACAACTTTGACCCAAGTAGTGTAACGACAACTTCAAAATGTCACCCAAGTAGTGTAACTACAACTTTGACCCAAGTAGTGTAACTACAACTTCAAAATGTCACCCAAGTAGTGTAACTACAAAACTTTGACCCAAGTAGTGTAACTACAACTTCAAAACGTAACCCAAGTAGTGTAACGACAACTTCAAAATGTAACCCAAGTAGTGTAACGACAACTTCAAAATGTCACCCAAGTAGTGTAACTACAACTTCAAAATGTCACCCAAGTAGTGTAACTACAACTTTGACCCAAGTAGTGTAACTACAACTTCAAAATGTCACCCAAGTAGTGTAACTACAACTTTGACCCAAGTAGTGTAACTACAACTTTGACCCAAGTAGTGTAACTACAACTTCAAAATGTAACCCAAGTAGTGTAACCACAACTTTGACCCAAGTAGTGTAACTACAACTTTGACCCAAGTAGTGTAACTACAACTTTGACCCAAGTAGTGTAACTACAACTTTGACCCAAGTAGTGTAACTACAACTTTGACCCAAGTAGTGTAACTACAACTTCAAAATGTCACCCAAGTAGTGTAACTACAACTTCAAAATGTCACCCAAGTAGTGTAACTACAACTTTGACCCAAGTAGTGTAACTACAACTTTGACCCAAGTAGTGTAACTACAACTTTGACCCAAGTAGTGTAACTACAACTTCAAAATGTCACCCAAGTAGTGTAACTACAACTTTGACCCAAGTAGTGTAACTACAACTTCAAAATGTAACCCAAGTAGTGTAACCACAACTTTGACCCAAGTAGTGTAACTACAACTTTGACCCAAGTAGTGTAACTACAACTTTGACCCAAGTAGTGTAACTACAACTTTGACCCAAGTAGTGTAACTACAACTTTGACCCAAGTAGTGTAACTACAACTTCAAAATGTCACCCAAGTAGTGTAACTACAACTTCAAAATGTCACCCAAGTAGTGTAACTACAACTTTGACCCAAGTAGTGTAACTACAACTTTGACCCAAGTAGTGTAACTACAACTTTGACCCAAGTAGTGTAACTACAACTTCAAAATGTCACCCAAGTAGTGTAACCACAACTTTGACCCAAGTAGTGTAACTACAACTTTGACCCAAGTAGTGTAACTACAACTTTGACCCAAGTAGTGTAACCACAACTTTGACCCAAGTAGTGTAACTACAACTTTGACCCAAGTAGTGTAACTACAACTTTGACCCAAGTAGTGTAACTACAACTTTGACCCAAGTAGTGTAACTACAACTTTGACCCAAGTAGTGTAACTACAACTTTGACCCAAGTAGTGTAACTACAACTTTGACCCAAGTAGTGTAACCACAACTTCAAAATGTGACCCAAGTAGTGTAACTACAACTTTGACCCAAAGTTTTAAAACTTAAAAAATTCAAAACAATGCTGCTCGCCTTGTACTGAGGTGCTCCAAATTCTCTCATTCTACCCCTATGCTTGAATCTCTTCACTGGCTTCCTGTGGAAAGCGTATCGACTACAAGCTCTCTCTGCTCTGTTACAAGTCCCTGAATGGTCTTGCTCCTTCTTATCTCACTGATCTCCTGAACCTTTACACACCTCTTAGACAGTTACGCTCCTCTTCCTCTTCTAACACTTCTCTCCTCCAGATCCCTCGTTACCGCACCAGGACTCTCGGTGAACGTTCCTTCTCTTTTCAGGCCTCCTCTACTTGGAACAAACTCCCTCTTCCTCTCCGTTCTGCCAACTCCCTTTCTTCATTTAAGTCTTCCCTCAAAACCACTCTCTTCAAATCGTAGCCTGCTCTGTTCTTTTGGAAAGTCATTTTTGTCCCTTCTCTGCGCGTGTGTTTGTGTGCAGTGTGTGGTTTGTGCGGGCGTGTGGTGTGGTGTGGTGTGGTGTGTGTGTGTGTTTTGTTTGTGTGTGCGCGTTTGCGCGCGCGCATGTGTGTGTGTATGCGAGGAAATGTTTGACATTCTCATATTTTCTACTGCTTGTTGTTGTTGTTGTTTGTCTTTGTTTTGTGTGGGGGGGTATTCATTTATTTGTTTATTATTGTAAGCGCTTAGGGCTTGTTTAAGATTAAGCGCATATAAATGCTCATTATTATTACTATTATTATTAGTGTAACTACAACTTTGACCCAAATAGTGTAACTACAACTTCAAAATGTAACCCAAGTAGTGTAACTACAACTTCAAAATGCAACCCAAGTAGTGTAACTACAACTTTGACCCAAATAGTGTAACCACAACTTCAAAACGTAACCCAAGTAGTGTAACGACAACTTTGACTCAAGTAGTGTAACTACAACTTCAAAACGTAACCCAACTAGTGCAACTACAACTTCAAAATGTAACACAAGTAGTGTAACTACAACTTCAAAATGTAACCCAAATAGTGTAACTACAACTTCAAAATGTAACACAAGTAGTGTAACTACAACTTCAAAATGTCACCAAGTAGTGCAACTACAACTTCAAAATGAAACCCAAATAGTGTAACTACAACTTTGACCCAAATAGTGTAACTACAACTTTGACCCAAATAGTGTAACTACAACTTTGACCCAAGTAGCGTAACCACAACTTCAAAATGTAACCCAAGTAATGTAACTACAACTTACAAAAGTAACCCAAGTAGTGTAACCATAAGATCATGTGAATCGTTTTGAAACTTTTTTTCACTGTAGAAATACATACGCTAAGGTACGTTACGACTATCCAAGGATTTATGCATGATCCTACAGTATCTTAGTCACCCCCCCCTCTCTCTCTCTCATAACCAAGGATTTATGCATGATCCTACAGTATCTTAGTCACCCACCCCCCCTCTCTCTCTCTCATAACCAAGGATTTATGCATGATCCTACAGTATCTTAGTCACCTCCCCCTCTCTCTCTCTCTCATAACCAAGGATTTATGCATGATCCTACAGTATCTTAGTCCCCCCCTCTCTCTCTCTCATAACCAAGGATATGCATGATCCTACAGTATCTTAGTCACCTCCCCCTCTCTCTCTCTCTCATAACCAAGGATTTATGCATGATCCTACAGTATCTTAGTCACCTCCCCCCTCTCTCTCTCTCATAACCAAGGATTTATGCATGATCCTACAGTATCTTAGTCACCTCCCCCTCTCTCTCTCTCTCATAACCAAAGATATGCATGATCCTACAGTATCTTAGTCTCCCCCCCCTCTCTCTCTCATAACCAAAGATATGCATGATCCTACAGTATCTTAGTCTCCCCCCCCTCTCTCTCTCATAACCAAAGATATGCATGATCCTACAGTATCTTAGTCTCCCCCCCCTCTCTCTCTCTCTCTCATAACCAAGGATATGCATGATCCTACAGTATCTTAGTCTCCCCCCCTCTCTCTCTCATAACCAAGGATATGCATGATCCTACAGTATCTTAGTCTCCCCCCCCTCTCTCTCTCTCTCATAACCAAGGATATGCATGATCCTACAGTATCTTAGTCTCCCCCCCCTCTCTCTCTCTCTCATAACCAAGGATATGCATGATCCTACAGTATCTTAGTCCCCCCCCCTCTCTCTCTCTCATAACCAAGGATTTATGCATGATCCTACAGTATCTTAGTCACCTCCCCCTCTCTCTCTCTCTCATAACCAAAGATATGCATGATCCTACAGTATCTTAGTCCCCCCCTCTCTCTCTCTCATAACCAAGGATATGCATGATCCTACAGTATCTTAGTCCCCCCCTCTCTCTCTCTCATAACCAAGGATATGCATGATCCTACAGTATCTTAGTCCCCCCCCCCCTCTCTCTCTCTCTCATAACCAAGGATATGCATGATCCTACAGTATTTTAGTCTCCCCCCCCCTCTCTCTCTCTCATAACCAGGATATGCATGATCCTACAGTATTTTAGTCTCCCCCCCCCTCTCTCTCTCATAACCAAGGATATGCATGATCCACCAGATGTCGATGGTGCCCTCCCCCCCCCTCTCTCTCTCTCTCAACCAAGGATATGCATGATCCACCAGATGTCGATGGTGCCCTCTCCCCCCACCCCTTCTCTCACAACCAAGGATATGCATGATCCACCAGATGTCGATGGTGCCCTCTCCCCCCCTCTCTCTCTCTCACAACCAAGGATATGCATGATCCACCAGATGTCAATGGTGCCCTCTCCCCCCCCCCTCTCTCTCTCTCAACCAAGGATATGCATGATCCACCAGATGTCAATGGTGCCCTCTCCCCCCCCCCCTCTCTCTCAACCAAGGATATGCATGATCCACCAGATGTCAATGGTGCCCTCTCCCCCCCTCTCTCTCTCTCAACCAAGGATATGCATGATCCACCAGATGTCAATGGTGCCCTCTCCCCCCCCCCCTCTCTCTCTCAACCAAGGATATGCATGATCCACCAGATGTCAATGGTGCCCTCTCCCCCCCCCTCTCTCTCTCTCAACCAAGGATATGCATGATCCACCAGATGTCAATGGTGCCCTCTCCCCCCCCCCCCCTCTCTCTCTCAACCAAGGATACTCAAATACCTTTTCTCCTTCTGCTAGAAATCTTGGCTTCCACATCTCTCAAGATATGAGTGTTGACTCACAAGTTCAAACTATCTGTCGGTCAGCATACTGTGAGCTGCGTCGCATTGGTACGATTCGCCATCTCCTGTCTATAGATACTACTAAAATACTAGTCTGCGCTTTTGTTCTCTCTAAACTAGATTATTGTAATTCACTCTTGTATGGCTGCCCCCAACACCTCATTGACAAGCTTCAAAAAGTCCAGAACTCTGCTGCCAGACTTGTCCTCAAGGTCTCTAAGTATCATCATGTTCAACCACTCCTGATATCCCTTCATTGGCTTTCCATCAAAGCACGTATTGACTACAAAATTTCCACTCTATGTCATTCTTATTTCTCTGGAAATGCCCCTAGCTACATTTCTGACATGCTTTCTGTCTATACTCCATCAAGGCAATTGCGGTCATCTTCAGATTCCAAAATTCTCTGTGTTCCTAGTACACGAACAAAAATGTTTGGTGAGCGCTCCTTTTCCTTTTCGGCCCCATCAGTTTGGAACTCCTTACCACGCGAAATTCGCCATATCCAGTCCTTGCAATGTTTCAAATCAGCTCTCAAGACCCACCTGTTCAAGCTACATCACAACCTTTAGGCCACATTACTTCTGGACTCTATTCTCACACACACACTCCCCTCCCCCCATATTAGTTTCACTGTGTGTTGACTGCAATGTGTACGTCAGCTTTGTTGCGAGAGAGAGAGAGAGAGAGAGAGAGAGAGAGAGAGAGAGAGAGAGAGAGAGAGAGAGAGAGAGAGAGAGAGAGAGAGTGTGTGTGTGTGTGTGTGTGTGTGTGTGTGTGTTGATGCTTTGTTCAACTGATTGTATTTTGTATTGTGTTTTTTTGGGTGGGGTGAGTGGTGGTGATGGTAAACGGTGTGTGTGTGTGTGTGTGTGTGTGTGTGTGTGTGTGTGTGTGTGTGTGTGTGTGTGTGCGTGCGTGCGTGTGTATGTGCCGGTACGTGCGTGTATGTGTGGGTGGGTGTGTATGTGTATGCCTATTTGCATGTGCGTGAGCGATTATTTCGTGTTGTTGTTGAATTTGTTGCTTCTTAATTTTTGTTGTTGTTAAGCGCATAGAGCTCCACATTGGTGGAGGAATGCGCTATATAAATGATTCACTATTATTATTATTATTATTATATGCATGATCCACCAGATGTCAATGGTGCCCTCTCCCCCCCCCTCTCTCTCTCTCTCAACCAAGGATATGCATGATCCACCAGATGTCAATGGTGCCCTCTCCCCCCCCCCCCTCTCTCTCTCAACCAAGGACATGCATGATCCACCAGATGTCAATGGTGCCCTCTCCCCCCCCCTCTCTCTCTCTCTCAACCAAGGATATGCATTATCCACCAGATGTCAATGGTGCCCTCTCCCCCCCCCCCCTCTCTCTCTCAACCAAGGATATGCATGATCCACCAGATGTCAATGGTGCCCTCTCCCCCCCCCCCCCCTCTCTCTCTCTCACCAAGGATATGCATTATCCACCAGATGTCAATGGTGCCCTCTCCCCCCCCCCCCCTCTCTCTCTCAACCAAGGACATGCATGATCCACCAGATGTCAATGGTGCCCTCTCCCCCCCCCTCTCTCTCTCTCAACCAAGGACATGCATGATCCACCAGATGTCAATGGTGCCCTCTCCCCCCCCCCCTCTCTCTCTCTCAACCAAGGATATGCATGATCCACCAGATGTCAATGGTGCCCTCTCCCCCCCCCCTCTCTCTCTCTCTCAACCAAGGATATGCATTATCCACCAGATGTCAATGGTGCCCTCTCCCCCCCCCCCCCTCTCTCTCTCAACCAAGGATATGCATGATCCACCAGATGTCAATGGTGCCCTCTCCCCTCCCCCCCCTCTCTCTCTCTCAACCAAGGATATGCATGATCCACCAGATGTCAATGGTGCCCTCTCCCCCCCCCCCCCTCTCTCTCTCTCTCAACCAAGGATATGCATGATCCACCAGATGTCAATGGTGCCCTCTCCCCCCCCCCCTCTCTCTCTCTCAACCAAGGATATGCATGATCCACCAGATGTCAATGGTGCCCTCTCCCCCCCCCCCCTCTCTCTCTCTCTCACCAAGGATATGCATGATCCACCAGATGTCAATGGTGCCCTCTCCCCCCCCCCTCTCTCTCTCTCTCAACCAAGGATATGCATGATCCACCAGATGTCAATGGTGCCCTCTCCCCCCCCCTCTCTCTCTCTCTCTCTCAACCAAGGATATGCATGATCCACCAGATGTCAATGGTGCCCTCTCCCCCCCCCCCTCTCTCTCTCAACCAAGGACATGCATGATCCACCAGATGTCAATGGTGCCCTCTCCCCCCCCCCTCTCTCTCTCTCAACCAAGGATATGCATGATCCACCAGATGTCAATGGTGCCCTCTCCCCCCCCCCTCTCTCTCTCTCTCAACCAAGGATATGCATGATCCACCAGATGTCAATGGTGCCCTCTCCCCCCCCCCTCTCTCTCTCTCTCTCTCAACCAAGGATATGCATGATCCACCAGATGTCAATGGTGCCCTCTCCCCCCCCCTCTCTCTCTCAACCAAGGATATGCATGATCCACCAGATGTCAATGGTGCCCTCTCCCCCCCCTCTCTCTCTCTCAACCAAGGATATCACACACGTATGCATGATCCACCAGATGTCAATGGTGCCCTCTCCCCCCCCCCTCTCTCTCTCAACCAAGGATATGCATGATCCACCAGATGTCAATGGTGCCCTCTCCCCCCCCCCTCTCTCTCTCTCTCAACCAAGGATATGCATTATCCACCAGATGTCAATGGTGCCCTCTCCCCCCCCTCTCTCTCTCTCAACCAAGGATATGCATGATCCACCAGATGTCAATGGTGCCCTCTCCCCCCCCCCCCTCTCTCTCTCAACCAAGGATATGCATGATCCACCAGATGTCAATGGTGCCCTCTCCCCCCCCCCCCCTCTCTCTCTCAACCAAGGATATGCATGATCCACCAGATGTCAATGGTGCCCTCTCCCCCCCCCCTCTCTCTCTCTCAACCAAGGATATGCATGATCCACCAGATGTCAATGGTGCCCTCTCCCCCCCCCCCCCCTCTCTCTCTCAACCAAGGATATGCATGATCCACCAGATGTCAATGGTGCCCTCTCCCCCCCCCCCCTCTCTCTCTCAACCAAGGATATGCATGATCCACCAGATGTCAATGGTGCCCTCTCCCCCCCCCCCCCTCTCTCTCTCAACCCAAGGATATGCATGATCCACCAGATGTTAATGGTGCCCTCTCCCCCCCCCCTCTCTCTCTCTCAACCAAGGATATGCATGATCCACCAGATGTCAATGGTGCCCTCTCCCCCCTCTCTCTCTCTCTCAACCAAGGATATGCATGATCCACCAGATGTCAATGGTGCCCTCTCCCCCCCCCCTCTCTCTCTCTCCCTCAACCAAGGATATGCATGATCCACCAGATGGCAATGGTGCCCTCTCCCCCCCCCCTCTCTCTCTCAACCAAGGATATGCATGATCCACCAGATGTCAATGGTGCCCTCTCCCCCCCCCCCCCTCTCTCTCTCTCAACCAAGGATATGCATGATCCACCAGATGTCAATGGTGCCCTCCCCCCCCCCCCCTCTCTCTCTCAACCAAGGATATGCATGATCCACCAGATGTCAATGGTGCCCTCTCCCCCCCCCCCCCTTTTCTCTCTCAACCAAGGATATGCATGATCCACCAGATGTCAATGGTGCCCTCTCCCCCCCCTCTCTCTCTCAACCAAGGATATGCATGATCCACCAGATGTCAATGGTGCCCTCTCCCCCCCCCCCTCTCTCTCTCTCAACCAAGGATATGCATGATCCACCAGATGTCAATGGTGCCCTCTCCCCCCCCCCTTCTCTCTCAACCAAGGATATGCATGATCCACCAGATGTCAATGGTGCCCTCCAGGCGGTCGGAGTTTTCAGGGAACATGGCAGCTCCCTTCACCACCTGCAGGGCCAGGTTGGCCGACTGTGCGCTGTGCAACACGTCTGCACATCAACAAAAATATTGTCAATAATACCAACAATATGAATATTAACCTTTACCGGACTTCTGGGGTCGCCCAAGACCCCTTGGCACACAAAACATGTTATATCTCTAAAACTATTTAAGCAATCTTCATGAAAGTTCATGACTTTGTCAAAACGTAAATGGCTTTAAGTGTGTTAAATTTCATTAATGTGTATAAAATATAAATGACGTAATATGACGCGTAATTTTGATATACCTGTCCGGATGACGGGGGTCTCCCACGACCCCTACTTTAAAGAGCACTGCAGTGCATTGAGTAGGGGTCGTGGGAGACCCCCGCCATCCGGACAGGGATAAACACATGGTGACTCATTGACAAGTAGGGGTCGTGGGAGACCCCCGCCATCCGGACAGGGATAAACACCTAGGAATTCGCTCTTTGCTGAGAAGGGGGTCGTGGAAGACCCCCGCCTGTGTAGTCAAAAGCATGATCCGGTAAAGGTTAAGTATATGAAAATTATATGTAACGTCAGGAATCGAGAGGTTTACCTTTCCACCAAATTTGATTAAAATCCGTCTAATAGTTTTTTTAGAAAATCGATACACAGACATGTACAGACCCCAAAACATTACTCTATTCAGATTTCGTCTGAGTGTGACGGGGCAATAAGTATGGTAACAGGGCGGAGCAACCTGTAGAGCTAGATTGGTTGACCGGGCAATAAGTATGGTAACAGGGCGGAGCAACCTGTAGAGCTAGATTGGTTGACCGGGCAATAAGTATGGTAACAGGGCGGAGCAACCTGTACAGCTAGATTGGTTGACGGGGCAATAAGTATGGTAACAGGGCGGATACTGTGAGCAACCTGTACAGCTAGATTGGTTGACGGGGCAATAAGTATGGTAACAGGGCGGAGCAACCTGTAGAGCTAGATTGGTTGACTGGGTCGTGTGCAACGTGACTGTACAATGAAGATGAGACACGTCATCAGCATCATTATCGTCGTCATCGTCATCAACATTGTTATTATCATCATCATTAGAATAGGGCCTACAAACAGACAAGGCCTACTCTTCAATACGCCTCTCCGCAAAAAAACAACAACAATCAAATCAACAAATATCAAACAAACAAACACAAACCTCCCCAGCCCAAACTCCCGAACCGATCCTAAGGAAAGCTGGTTGTTACCTATGAAGTGGCGGTATGTCTCTCTGTTGGTGGTGTCGAACCAGTGGTCAGGCCAACACACCACCACTGTGTTAGGGTACAATGCCCCTAGCCCAGAACTCTGAATGCTGAATGGAGAGAGAGACAGAGAAAAAAATAGAAAATAAATAACTAAAAAGTGAAATAAACACACCATGACTGTGTTAGGGTACGATGCGACTAGTCCAGAACTCTGAATGCGGAGGGGGAGAGAGAGAGAGAGAGAGAGAGAGAGAGATAGAGAGAGAGAGAGAGAGAGAGAGAGAGAGAGAGAGAGAGAGAGAGAGAGAGAGAGAGATGAAAAAATAAATAAAAATATAAATAAACACATATCAACAGTTTCAGAGTAGAGCGCTCCTAGCGCAGAACTCTGAATGCCGACAGCAGGATTACAAAATAAATAAACACACCACAATTGTGTTAAAGATATTATAATGTTAACAGCAGGCATACAAAATAAATAAACACACCACCATTGTGCTAAAGATATTATAATGTTGACAGCAGGCATACAAAATAAATACACACACCACCATTGTGTTAAAGATATTATAACGTTTCCAGCCCGGAACTCTGAATGCCAACAAAAAAGAAGACAAAAAAGAAAAGAAATGACAAACAAAAGACACAACACTGAGTCAACATGTCGCGCTACCACCCAGGACACCTGGATGTGATGTTTCAACAACACTGAGTCAACATGTCGCGCTACCACCCAGGACACCTGGATGTGATGTTTCAACAACACTGAGTCAACATGTCGCGCTACCACCCAGGACACCTGGATGTGATGTTTCAACAACACTGAGTCAACATGTCGCGCTACCACCCAGGACACCTGGATGTGATGTTTCAACAACACTGAGTCCAACATGTCGCGCTACCACCCAGGACACCTGGATGTGATGTTTCAACAACACTGAGTCAACATGTCGCGCTACCACCCAGGACACCTGGATGTGATGTTTCAACAACACTGAGTCAACATGTCGCGCTACCACCCAGGACACCTGGATGTGATGTTTCAACAACACTGAGTCAACATGTCGCGCTACCACCCAGGACACCTGGATGTGATGTTTCAACAACACTGAGTCAACATGTCGCGCTACCACCCAGGACACCTGGATGTGATGTTTCAACAACACTGAGTCAACATGTCGCGCTACCACCCAGGACACCTGGATGTGATGTTTCAACAACACTGAGCCAACATGTCGCGCTACCACCCAGGACACCTGGATGTGATGTTTCAACAACACTGAGTCAACATGTCGCGCTACCACCCAGGACACCTGGATGTAATGTTTCAACAACACTGAGTCAACATGTCGCGCTACCACCCAGGACACCTGGATGTGATGTTTCAACAACACTGAGTCAACATGTCGCGCTACCACCCAGGACACCTGGATGTGATGTTTCAACAACAGCACAAAAGAAGCAGGATAAAAAGAATACCACTGTATGCATCCAGTCCACATTTCTGATATGAACAAGAATAAGGCAACTATACATGCACACCAATCATCTGCCAATGACATTCCACCAGGAATTGCTTAGGCCTATTATGGTAAAAGAAAGAAGTAGCTGTGCTTTTTCCTCTTGTGCTAAGGTCTTAAGCTTTACGCCTGAACACGTAATGCTCAATCAATCAGCCGAAGCCTGTTTTAGACAATGAAACTCGTGGCATTCGATGCTCTTATTATCCAAAGAAAGCGATATCTCTGTTCAGCATGTTTGCTCCACTATAGTGGGCACAGGAGTATAAGTTTATTCGCCTCTGTCTGTCTGTCTGTCCGTTGTAAAATGCGTTTACAGACATTGCTAACTCACTCCGAAAACCCCAGTTTGTCTCACATAATAACGTCAAAAAATATTTTTAGGTTATTGCTTCAAGTGTGCCAAAGGAGAGAGGACGAACCTTACACATGACACATGCCTTGTCATCCATTCTAATTATCTCTATAATTATCTCCCTGCCTAGGGTGTGCTGTAGAGGACACCTTACACATGACACAGGCCTTGTCATCCATTCTAATTATCTCTATAATTATCTCCCTGCCTAGGGTGTGCTGTAGAGGACACCTTACACATGACACAGGCCTTGTCATCCATTCTAATTATCTCTATAATTATCTCCCTGCCTAGGGTGTGCTGTAGAGGACGAACCTTACACATGACACAGGCCTTGTCATCCATTCTAATTATCTCTATAATTATCTCCCTGCCTAGGGTGTGCTGTAGAGGACACCTTACACATGACACAGGCCTTGTCATCCATACTAATTATCTCTATAATTATCTCCCTGCCTGTGGTGTGCTGTAGAGGACAGAGGGGTTACCTTACACATGACACAGGCCTTGTCCCACAGACGAAGCCACCACCACGTTAGCAAACCCCTTCACCTGTTCCTGCTCCATGGTGTGGATCAGGTTCTGAAACAAAACAATAAATAGGGGCCTACGATAAAATAATATATACTGATGTACAAGCAGTGTTAAAGAGGCCTGCAAGCGTGGGATATAAAACAATATACCGACGTACAAGCAGTGCTAAAGAGGCCTGCAAGCGTGGGATATAAAACAATATACCGATGTACAAGTAGTGCTAAAGAGGCCTGCAAGCGTGGGATATAAAACAATATGTTGACATATCATTTGCGTATATTAACCCATAGGCTTAGTGTAAACGCGCGTGAGAAAAGGTGTAAGAATACACCGTTGCTATTAGAAACTTGACGTCACAGTTATATATCTTGACATATCATTACCGTCTTGTGAACGCGAGCTGTTCCTACCAAACCCAGAATTTGACAAGCTGTGCAGTGTTACCTCTAGGATTCATTCAGCGCTGACGACAACATTTAATGTTGGTACACAACGAAGATTCATGGTTCGACTCAATCAACAGTACCAGCTGTCACAGATCTACACAAACCATTCTGTGCGTGCCACTTGACACGTCTAGCCGTGGATCTAGGCCTAGGCTACTCAACTCCATGACCGTCAATATTAGCAGACGATTCTAGCTATGCAATTTTGGCACGGGGAGAATCCATGTTGATAATGTAGACGCAGTAGTACTACTGTCGCAAAACAGCTCGAATTAATCTTCAGTCCGGAAATAAAAATGAGCCGACTGAACCGGTGCGAAGAGCTACAGCACCCCCGTTTAAAAAAAAAGTTTTAAAGAAAGAAAAAAGAAGCGTATTAGGATTTTGGAGTTAGATATTGCTTTTATTTTCGTGTGATAAACAGCAAGCCTCTCGAGATAAAATAAAAGCAATATCTAACTCCAAAATCCTAATAACTGATAATATATATATATACATAGTGTGTGTGTGTGTGTGTGTGTGTGTGTGTGTGTGTGTGTGTGTGTGTGTGTGTGTGTGTGTGTGCTTCTTTCCACTTTATTCTTCATGTTCGTCTGTTAATGTACTTTCACATGATGATGCGTTTTAATGTTCGTCTATTATGTTAACGGCAAGTATGAAAAATGGCTACCCACGCCAATACTTTTACCGTTGTAAAATAAAGGTTAATTTCATTTCATTTCAAAATAATCAAAAGAAGACGGCAGCACGTTTGTCTAGCAATTTCAATTGTTTGTTATCAGATTCTGAAATGATTTGTTTGTTATTGTTGGATGGTGGTGTCTGTTTCTGTTCCAACCTGTGGGTCACACAATCACAATGGCAGTTCACTCCCACGCCGCTCCTTCCCAGTCCCCGCTCACAGCCATCCTGATTTGTCAGGTATCAGCCCCCCCCCTCACCTTATGCCAATCCAAAGAAAACACGCCCAAAACAACAGTGTGTACTTGTGGGGAGACAGACAGACAGACAGACTCACAGCTTTGGCCTCTCTGGACTCGTCCACCTGTTGGTAGAAGTCTCCCTTCATCACACTGAGAGAGAGAGAGAGAGAGAGAGAGAGAGAGAGAGAGAGAGAGAGAGAGAGAGAGAGAGAGAGAGAGAGAGAGAGAGAGAGACAGACAGACAAACTCACAGCTTTGGCCTCTCTGGACTCGTCCACCTGTAGGTAGAAGTCTCCCTTCATCACACTGCTGACGATGGTCAGCCCACGACCTACACACCAACATAGGACGGTAAGCCATATCAACCTGCCCTTGGTAGAAGTCTCCCTTCAGCACACTGCTGACGATGGTCAGCCCACGACCTACATACCAACATAGGACGGTAAGCCATATCAACCTGCCCTTGGGAGTTGTGTGACTGAATCTTTCTTTAGCTAAATACGTCCTAAGTTGTCTAAATCCATTTTCACTGAAATCCAATACGTCATCATCAACAATGGGACCATCATGGAGTATGTACGGATTTTATTGCCATTTGTCTAAACTGAGGTAGTGGGCATAATTAATGAGACATCAGAAACAATTTGGCCCATTACAAGTATCTTCAACCATATGCATTATAACACCAACACCACCCTAACCCACGCACACACTCAACGAAATTAAGGTGATATGGCTTGCCATTTAGCTGAACTGAAAACATGGGTATCATTGTCAGGACATCAAAAACATTTTTTTCCAATTTTGATTGTGTTCGGGTTTGTCGTTTAAGTTGTTAATATCTTTGTTCACACACACATCCGAACACGATAAAAATGGGGGGAAAATAGTTTTTGTTGTCCTGACAAGGATAGGGGAAGACGGGGTAAAAAGCGCATGGGCGGGTAAGAAGCCCACCCCAATTATCTCATGAAATGAAGCAAATTTCAGTCTCATTTTGCCCATGAGACGAGCGTTAATGTCTAGCATTCGTCTCGTGGGCAAATTTGACTGAAATTTTCTTTATTTCATGAGATAATTGGGGTGGGCTTCTTACTCGCCCATGCGCTTTTTACCCCGTCTTCCCCTACCCATGTTTTCCGTTCAGCTAAATGGCACACACAGACAGAAACACAGTTGGAAGACGCCTTTGTTTTCATTGAGCAAGACGTTAGGACAAACTTCCAAAAGGAAGGGAACAACACTAACGTACTCCAAATGTGGAGTTGACCAAGGAAAACAGTCGATGACTGTGACCTGTAAGTTAAGTGCGATCGTGAAATGTGAATGTGTCTGTGTGTCTGTGCATGTATGCAAATCCGTGACTGGGGAAGGGTAATTATTTAATGCTAGCCCATGAGCATATGTGTACAGATATGGGAGACAGACAGACAAACAGACAGACGGACTGATGAACAGACAGACAGAGAGACGAACAGACAGACATATGGACAGACACAGATGGACAGACAGACAGACAGATGGACAGACAGACAGACGGACGGACAGATGGACGGACCTGCTTTCATCTGGCTGGCCAGACTCAAGACACGGGGCTGACACACCTCCAGGCTGGAGTCGACCTTCACCAACACCAGTAACTGGGGACTGCAGCACACAGCAAGGCACAGTGCGATAGCAGGCACGGTCACCCAAGGAGACACACGGGGGGGGGGGGAGAGAGAGAGAGAGAGAGAGAGAGAGAGAGAGAGAGAGAGAGAGAGAGAGAGAGAGAGAGAGAGAGAGAGAGAGAGAGAGAGAGGTACAATCACACGCAAGCTCACACACACACACACACACAAGTAGTCACATATGCAAACACATAAGTAGACACACGGAGAGAGAGAGAGAGAGAGAGAGAGAGAGAGAGAGAGAGAGAGAGAGAGAGAGAGAGAGAGAGAGAGAGAGACAGAGAGAGAGAGAGAGAGAGAGACAGAGAGAGAGAGAGAGAGAGAGAGAGGGGGGGGGTACAATCACACGCAAGCTCACACACACACATACAAGTAGTCACATATGCAAACACATAAGTAGACACAAGGAGAGAGAGAGAGAGAGAGAGAGAGAGAGAGAGAGAGAGAGAGAGAGAGAGAGAGAGAGAGAGAGAGAGAGAGAGAGAGAGAGAGAGACGACAGAGAGAGAGCGAGAGAGAGAGAGAGAGACGTACAATCACACGCAAGCACACACACACACACACAAGTAGTCACATATGCAAACACATAAGTAGACATGCGCACGCACGCACCCACACCCACGCATCCACACATGTGTG
>CM065695.1:54558593-54566093 GCA_017654935.2 Phymorhynchus buccinoides | reverse complement strand
CAAAGAACACAGACAGCGGAGGTGACAGCTACTGGCCGCTCTAGCTCAGCACAACCGTAAACATAGAAACGCGCGCACGCACACACACACACACACACACACACACACAGAGAGAGAGAGAGAGAGAGAGAGAGAGAGAGAGAGAGAGAGAGAGAGAGAGAGAGAGAGAGAGAGAGAGAGAGAGAGAGAGAGAGAGAGAGAGAGAGAGAGAGAGAGAGAGAGAGAGAGAGAGAGAGAGAGAGAGAGAGAGAGAGAGAGAGAGAGAGAATACGAATACGAATGTTTTATTGAGGGTAAAAAGGATAAGCTACAATAGCTTCTTTACACACTTGCCCTCTCACTCACACATTTATAACATGCATCAAGCAAAGAAAATTTGACATAAAACAATCAAGTCAAGAAAATGGAACAAAAATTGGCACATGAAAAAGAAATCCAAAATGGGATTTAAAGCAAACATGGATAATACTTAACAATGGTGAACTTGAATTGGTAGTTTAAATTGAGTACGAAAAAAGGGAAACCATTTTCAGACAATGACAATTTTTTAGAATAAACCCAATTTTAAGGAAGAACAAAAAAAAATTAAAAAAATTAAAAAAATTATGTGATAACATGGGAATATGAGAGAGGGACAGAGAGAGAGAGAGAGAGAGAGAGAGAGAGAGAGAGAGAGAGAGAGAGAGAGAGAGAGAGAGAGAGAGAGAGAGAGAGAGAGACAGAGAGAGAGAGAGAGAGATTTATAAGAATCTAGGCATAAGCTGATGGCATTAGTAACGTTTGAAGTATAAAAAAAAATATATATAAAATGTGATATAACATGGGAATATGAGAGAGGGACAGAGAGAGAGAGAGAGAGAGAGAGAGAGAGAGAGAGAGAGAGAGAGAGAGAGAGAGAGAGAGAGAGAGAGAGAGAGAGAGAGAGAGAGAGAGAGAGAGAGAGAGAGAGAGAGAGAGAGAGAGAGAGAGAGAGAGAGAGAGAGAGAGAGAGAGAGAGAGAGAGAGAGAGAGAGAGAGAGAGAGAGAGAGAGAGAGAGAGAGAGAGAGAGAGAGAGAGAGAGAGAGAGAGAGAGAGAGAGAGAGAGAGAGAGACAGAGAGCGAGAGAGAGAGAGAGAGAGAGAGAGAGAGAGAGAGAGAGAGACAGATAGAGAGATAGAGAGACAGACAGACAGACAGAGAGACAGAGAGAGACAGACAGACTGAGAGAGAGAGAAAGAGAGAGAGGGGGGGGAGAGAGATTATGGTTAAGAGAGATAGAGAGAGAGAGACAGACAGACAGAGACAGAGAGAGGACAGACAGACAGAGACAGAGACACACATACACACAGAGAACAGCAGAACTTAGAGGACTGACTTGTCTCTGAGAACACTTCCATCCACCACGGCAGAGAACAGCAGAACGGTGGACAGATCTGAACTGTATAGGACACTAGACACTAGACGACATTATGGTTAATAAAATATACAACTCCTTCCCATTTAGAACACTCCCATCCACCACGGCAGAGAACAGCAGAACGGTGGACAGATCTGAACTGCATAGGACACTGGACATTATGGTTCAACTACATGTACAATTCCTTCCCATTTAGAACGGTCAGTATTTAGAACGGATTTCGAGAAAGTCGTGCTTGTGTGTCTGTAATCTGATTTACATCAATACGCGATAAGTTTGTATGTGAATTAATCTAGGTTGAAGTGAACATTTCAGGCTTTCTCCTTCCATTTGAGTTTATGTAGTTTACCCAGACCCTGTGTGTGCACGGATTTCCATGAGCCACCTTACTTCTGATCGGCCTTTAAGTGAAACCTGAACCATCAACCATACTAGCTATTTCTTTTGAATTACAAAAGAAAAGAAAACAGGCAGAAATCGTTTTAAAACATTAACATTTAAAAAAAAAGTTAAATAAAACCGTTCTCGGGCTAAATTACCGATTGCGACCTACTCCATACATTTATTGGAATACCCTTTTAAAAAAAAATAGAAATTGTGTGCTTATTCCTTGAAGCAGCAATATTTGCAAATAGAAACGTAGCGTTAAGACGCTACATCACCAGCCGCACGGCACATTTTCTGCTCCAGTGACCTTGGCCTTTGACCAGTAACCTTTATATTCGAACTTGGCCTACAATAATAACAAACTACCTATGCGCAAGCAACAGTCGAGTCCTCAAGGTCCCCCCGTTCAAACGTTATCGTGTAAACATTCATAGCCAGGAAAAGGCAGACATTACTGAAAACATGATCAGCTTCGCTTGCGCGGCAGGTATTCCCCAAAGTTGGCTCGCTCACCTTGCGTGCTGCCAGACAATGAGGAAGTCGGTGAACCTATCATGGATTATGCCAACAGCGGCTACGTTGGGGCCAGGGGGGGGGGGGGGGGGGGGGGGGGGAGGGAGGGGGGGGGGGATCGAGGGCACTGGGTATTGGTTCGCTACAGTTGCATGACTTGGTGTAACCGATAAACTTAGAAACGATCCTGTGTAGCTGGGCATATCATATGGTCACCCCTAGATATCCAGCTATCGCTTAGCTGATAGTGCGTGCACAGGAGACATTTCTCAACGACATAAACAATCTTACGGCAAGATAGCAAGCTGCAAAAACACATTTTATTTATGATTTTCAGGAATATTACAAGGAATACTATAGATGGCATTATGTATTTGTACAAATGCACGCAAGAATGAAATCCTATCCAGTCAGCACTCCCCGCCACAGGCTAGTCCTTAAGAGATACAGACAGATACAATGAACATTACAGATAGATAAAATCTCTCTCTCTCTCTCTCTCTCTCTCTCTCTCTCTCTCTCTCTCTCAGTGTGCTACATTGAAGGATACAGACAGTGGAGGTGACGGCTACAGCCCACAGTGTGCCCTGAGGAATGGACTTCTGGGCGTCAGCTAAATCACCTGAATAGCTGGAGCCCTGCTCAAAGCCTGTCAGAACATGGTACAGTCATTAATTAGTTAATTAATATAATGTTCCCTGAGGAATGGACTTCTGGGAGTCAGCTAAATCACCTGAATAGCTGGAGCCCTGCTCAAAGCCTGTCAGAACATGGTAGTCATTAATGAGTTAATTAATATAATGTTCGCTGAGGAAAAGACTTCTGGGCGTCAGCTAAATCGCCTGAATAGCTGGAGCCCTGCTCAAAGCCTGTCAGAACATTGTACAGCATTAATTAGTTAATTAATATAATGTTCCATGAGGAATAGACTTCTGGGCGTCTGCTAAATCGCCTGAATAGCTGGAGCCCTGCTAAAAGCCTGTCAGAACATTGTACAGTCATTAATGAGTTAACTACTACAGTATTCCATGAGGTATACAGTCATTAATGAGTTAACTACTACAGTATTCCATGAGGTATGCAGTCATTAATGAGTTAACTACTACAGTATTCCATGAGGTATGCAGTCATTAATGAGTTAACTACTACAGTATTCCATGAGGTATGCAGTCATTAATGAGTTAACTACTACAGTATTCCATGAGGAATGCAGTCATTAATGAGTTAACTACTACAGTATTCCATGAGGAATGCAGTCATTAATGAGTTAACTACTACAGTATTCCATGAGGTATGCAGTCATTAATGAGTTAACTACTACAGTATTCCATGAGGAATGCAGTCATTAATGAGTTAACTACTACAGTATTCCATGAGGAATGCAGTCATTAATGAGTTAACTACTACAGTATTCCATGAGGCATGCAGTCATTAATGAGTTAACTACTACAGTATTCCATGAGGTATACAGTCATTAATGAGTTTACTACAGTATTCCATGAGGAATGCAGTCATTAATGAGTTAACTACTACAGTATTCCATGAGGAATGCAGTCATTAATGAGTTAACTAATACAGTATTCCATGAGGTATGCAGTCATTAATGAGTTAACTACTACAGTATTCCATGAGGTATGGACTTCTGGGCGTCCGCCAGGTCAACGGAATGACTGGAGACCTGTACAAAGCCTGAAAACATGTAATGAAGTCATAAGCGTATCGTTAATTAGTTATCAATCACTAAATTTTTCCTAAAGAATGGGCGTCTTGTAAATTACCGGAATAGCTGGACCCCTGCTGGAAACCTGCAAAAACCATGTAAATCATTAGCCTTTGATTGATGAAACACCCTGCAAGCAAATACACAACAACCGAACAGTGACGTCATTTTACTGACGATGAAAACAAAACAAGTGATAATTATTTCAACAAACTGTCTCTTTCAACCAACGCTGAAAACCAAACGATGCCTCCCCTCTTCACAGTCAAGCAGTCTCCACAATGCCTGTCCAGTCTCTAAAATCAGCATTAAAAAAACCCAAGAACCCTACCCCCCCCCCCCCCTTTTTCATGTTTTCAGGACTGTAATGTGTTAGCATGTAAACATAAAACCTTACAGCAAATTCATTAGAATGCTATGGAGAACAGTAAAAATAGAACAGGGAGACATTGCGGGATGACAAATTAATAAAGCGTTTCTCTCTTTTTCTTCTTTTTTTTTAACGTAAATTCTCTGTTTGAACTCTTGTTGCAAACGTCATTTAAGAACACAAATGTACACACTGCAAAGCATTACAAAAATAGATTACTCGTTTATAATTCATCTTATTCCAGATCTCTCACACACATACACATGCACTCACACATAATCTTCAGTATGATGAAGGTGGAAGATCAAACGAAGAAGAAGAAAAAGGGACATAATACACACAGAGACATACATACACACAGAGACATACATACACACAGAGACATACATACACACAGAGACATACATACACACAGAGACATACATACACACAGAGACATACATACACACAGAGACATACATACACACAGAGACATACATACACACAGAGACACACACACACGAACACGCACACACACATACAGACACACACACATACACGCGGTGCTCACACACAGACACAGACACAGACACAGACAGACACCTGTAATGGAGGGGAAATAGATGGCGAGGAGGACGACGAAGGAGGTCTCGATGTCTCTGGTGATCAGCACTTCATCGTAAGATGTCTTCACTTCCTTTCCGATCAGCTCGCCATCTTTGCCGTAATGGTTTTTGGAATTGTCTGAAAAATCAAACCAGGACACTTCATGACAACCGGTTGTTTTCATTGGCTGAACAAGAAGACCATGACGTCATGCCAATTATTTAATTAGCTGAACAACCAAACCATTACAATCATTTCATTCAGTTGAACCAAACCGTGACGTCGTCACAATCATTTCATTGGCTGAACAGTATCATGACGTCATGACAATCGTTTAATTGGCTGAACAACCAAATCATGACGTCATGACAATCATTTCATTGGCTGATCAACCAAACCATGAAATCATGACAATCATTTCATTGGCTGATTAACCAAACCATTACGTCATGACAATCATTTAATTGGCTGAATGTCCAAACCATGACGTCATGACAATCATACATTTGACCTGCACAGATTTCGTAAATAATTCCAGGCGCACAAAGTTGCGCTTTCTGTGCTGTTTTAGAAAGTATAAATCAGAGACTTTTGACTATACATATTTTGTTACTTATACCATTATTATTTTTAATTGCACATTCTTCCAACGCCCAATTCGCACATTTTTCCATTTCAACTGCAACATTCTTGGCAGAAATGATAGCTACTCAGTACTGCCCGTTTTATGTTGTTAGGAATAAGGTCGTATGGTCTATTGTTTCCACACATCAATGACGTCTTCCTTCTCACAAAACGATCTTACTTTCAAGCATCACGCACCAAGTCAAGTTAGAATTTCACTGCATTTGATTTTACAGTTAAGCTTATTAATAATTTATTATTGAAATAATGGCACGTTTGACTAGTTTTTATTTGTGAATTATTGTAGCAAAACACCACCATGCCATTTTTATTTGTGTTCAAACAGAACAAAATTGTTATTGTATTGAACATTGTTTGAAAATGTCATGTAACTGTTCTTTTCACCGGTCATAATCCTTGAAAGAAAGACCAAGACTGAAGACAATGAAAAGTAATGATTAACATAAGCTATGCCACATCGCTGTCAAATTCCTCTACAGTTATTGTAGTATTTAAGACTCACAGAGCGCTGCTAAGTCTTGTTACCCATTTGACCATTATTTAAAACACTTCAGTATGATTATACACCGGAGCATGTGTCCGGTTGAGTCTTCTGCGCATTGACTTGTTCAGAATAGATATCCCACATACACCTTCTGCTTCTCCG
Organism: Phymorhynchus buccinoides; assembly: GCA_017654935.2. Classification (NCBI taxonomy): domain Eukaryota; kingdom Metazoa; phylum Mollusca; class Gastropoda; order Neogastropoda; family Raphitomidae; genus Phymorhynchus; species Phymorhynchus buccinoides. The sequence goes on along the minus strand of CM065695.1, from coordinate 54,559,830 downwards.
GGGATTCCCGCTGCCTTTGTCGCACGGTCGAGTTCCTGCTCTAAATTTAGAGTTCCTTCTGGGGTCTAAATTTGAGAGTGGTGCTGTTCTGGCTTCCTTCCTAGGACTAGGGGTTAGGTCAGCTTGCCTTTCTCTCTAAACCAATGCTCCTTAGCGGCACTGCACGTGGTAGTACGCCATTCTTTTTCTTCTTCACTGGGCCAAATATTTATTGTAAAACTGTCTAAAGTCAGCCTATGCGTTTGTAGCATGTGAAATGATGCATTTCTAAGCCGACACCATGAACTTTGGCAAACGTGTCCCTAATGTCCTGTGAATGATGCTAATTATGTAAGCTAATCTATCTGTCAAGTTAAAAGTATAAAATAATATTTAACACCAAAGAAAGGCCAGCTTCGGCCCATGTCAGTAAAGAAGAGCCATTTTGTGGTTGTCCAGGCAATGTGTTGCACTCTCCGCTCTAGAGAACGGCGGTAGGCCTACACTGGAAGAAGAACGAGGGCGGTGCGCTTCTCTGATGTCTGCAAGCGCGCGCGCGCGTGTGTGTGTGTGTGTGTGTGTGTGTGTGTGTGTGTGTGTGTGTGTGTGTACGTTTGTGTGTAAACAGTTTGTCTGGTGATTCATAAAGTAGAGAGAGAGAGAGAGAGAGAGAGAGAGAGAGAGAGAGAGAGAGAGAGAGAGAGAGAGAGAGAGAGAGAGAGAGAGAGAGAGAGAGAGAGAGAGAGAGAGTTCAAACTTCAAACACTTTCTTTTACAAGGATAAGAATTTAGGCTGGGCCTAGTCTTCCATTCTGTCCTTGGAGAGAGAGAGAGAAAGAGAGAGAGAGAGAGAGAGAGAGAGAGAGAGAGAGAGAGAGAGAGAGAGAGAGAGAGAGAGAGAGAGAGAGAGAGAGAGTTTGTCGTTGCTAAAAAAAACCTGCCTTCAAATGGAACGCCACCTGGTGTCAAGGGCTAAAGACACACACTCCCCCCCCCCCCCAATTTAAAAAAAAAAAAGGTGTCGCTGCGTTTGCGGCGACGCGCTCTCCAGGTGAGAGCAGCCCGAATTTCACAAAGACTTGTCTCTGTGTCTAGAATATACCAATGTATTATAAACATATCATTCTTGAACCACACATAAACTATGTATCTTGACTGCCTCCTTTTAAAGCACAATCCAGCGTTGTGACTGCTGTGCGACAGGTGACCTGCAAAGTTGTCCGCATTGAAGCCCGGCACGGCAGGCCTGAGCTCGGTG
>CM065695.1:54483593-54553593 GCA_017654935.2 Phymorhynchus buccinoides | reverse complement strand
TCTGAAAGGAAAGAAACAAGACCAACATACACGATTCAATCAATGTTCTGGACAGAGACGTCACGATGCTCTGAAAGGAAAGAAACAAGACCAACATACACGATTTAATCAATGTTCTGGACAGAGACGTCACGATGCTCTGAAGGGAAAGAAACAAGACCAACATACACGATTCAATCAATGTTCTGGACAGAGACGTCACGATGCTCTGAAAGGAAAGAAACAAGACCAACATACACGATTCAATCAATGGTCTGGACAGAGACGTCACGATGCTCTGAAGTGAAAGAAACAAGACCAACATACACGATTCAATCAATGTTCTGGACAGAGACGTCACGATGCTCTGAAAGGAAAGAAACAAGACCAACATACACGATTCAATCAATGGTCTGGACAGAGACGTCACGATGCTCTGAAGTGAAAGAAACAAGACCAACATACACGATTCAATCAATGTTCTGGACAGAGACGTCACGATGCTCTGAAAGGAAAGAAACAAGACCAACATACACGATTTAATCAATGTTCTGGACAGAGACGTCACGATGCTCTGAAAGGAAAGAAACAAGACCAACATACACGATTCAATCAATGTTCTGGACAGAGACGTCACGATGCTCTGAAGGGAAAGAAACAAGACCAACATACACGATTCAATCAATGTTCTGGACAGAGACGTCACGATGATCTGAAAGGAAAGAAACAAGACCAACATACACGATTCAATCAATGGTCTGGACAGAGACGTCACGATGCTCTGAAGTGAAAGAAACAAGACCAACATACACGATTCAATCAATGTTCTGGACAGAGACGTCACGATGCTCTGAAAGGAAAGAAACAAGACCAACATACACGATTCAATCAACGGTCTGGACAGAGACGTCACGATGCTCTGAAAGGAAAGAAACAAGACCAACATACACGATTCAATCAACGGTCTGGACAGAGACGTCACGATGCTCTGAAGGGAAAGAAACAAGACCAACATACACGATTCAATCAACGGTCTGGACAGAGACGTCACGATGCTCTGAAAGGAAAGAAACAAGACCAACATACACGATTCAATCAACGGTCTGGACAGAGACGTCACGATGCTCTGAAGGGAAAGAAACAAGACCAACATACACGATTCAATCAACGGTCTGGACAGAGACGTCACGATGCTCTGAAGGGAAAGAAACAAGACCAACATACACGATTCAATCAATGGTCTGGACAGAGACCGTACTACTCCAAACGTTCCGCTTCAATTGTTAGTATACTGATGCTCGTTAGGATCAAATTTACGATTCCAAATTTGTTCAATTGTCTACAGGAGAAAAAAGCACGTTTCGAAATATACATCATTGTTTTCAATACTGATTTTTACTTTCTGTTCAAGGTGATTGATTACATTCTAATTTCTATGAGTGTGTTTTTAAATGATAACACATAATTAAAATGTGGCAACGCCTTTGTACAAGACAAAAGTATTATCAATGACAAAGTGTTCACACAGGCCTAATAGCAGTTTAAAATAATGAAGAAACACTCTCCCTCTCTTTCTGCCTCTCTGTCTCTGTCTGTCTCTGTCTGTCTCTGTCTGTCTGTGTCTGTCTCTCACCACACAGCAGCAGGCGAAGACAATTAAGAAGGCCTCAACGGAGCCAGCCTCCCCCACAATCCAGTACAGTCGGACGAAGTAGATGACCCCGAAGATGTTCTGAATGCAAGGCATGAACACCCCTAGCATCACACCCAAGTTGGCTTTTTCCTGGGAAAATGACAGAACAGTGAAAGACAGTACATGAACACAGCATAAACAGAGCAGTAGACCGCAGTACACCACATAATAAAGCAGTATAGGGCAGTATAGGGCAGTGTAATACAATACACACATCATGAACACTCCTAGGATCACCACCAAGTTTGCTTTTTCCTGGGAAAGAAATGACAACAGTGAAAGACAGTAGAATGCAATGTAACACAGATCAATACAGTGCTGTACAGAGTAGTACAAAGCACAAGTTTCTTTCTTGAAAATAAAAGAAAGCACATACAGAACAGTATAGTACAATACAATTTGTTCTAATACACCACAAAACAATCCTCCAGGTATTTCTGCACCTCTCTCTCTCTCTCTCTCTCTCTCTCTCTCTCTCTCTCTCTCTCTCTCTCTCTCTCTCTCTCTCTCTCTCTCTCTCTCTCTCACTCTCTCTGTCTCTGTGTCTCTCTGTGTGTCTGTGTGTGTGTGTGTCTCTCTCTCTGTCTCTGTCTCTCTCTGTTTCTCTCTCCCTCTCTCTCTCTCAAGTACCGTTGGTTCGGTCCAGTCTTCATTGCCAAATGCAGGGTGTTTGGATGCATCCTCCAGATATTTCTGCACGGTCCTGACCTGCTCGCCCTCCTCATACAGTTCCATCTTGGTGGAGAAGGCCACCGCTTTCACCGTGATGTTGGAGTTTTCTGGCTCCAATTCCACCCCCCCTCCCCCACCCCCTCCCTCCGCCCCCTGGCCCATCTCCATGACGACGTGATCCACTGTAGTGCCGCCATTTCATGAAATAACAACAATAGCAACGAAAAGTTAACAACATCAACATCAATAACAACAATCACCCCAGTCAACAGTCGAAAAAGTTGAGACGTTTTTAATCATATATCATTTTACTTTTTCCTCTATTAAGGCAGTGCTCTCTCTCTCTCTCTCTCTCTCTCTCTCTCTCTCTCTCTCTCTCTCTCTCTCTCTCTCTCTCTCTCTCTCTCTCTCTCTCTCTCTCTCTCTCTCTCTCTCTCTCTCTCCTCTCCCTCCCTCCCTCCCCCTCCCTCCTCTCTCTCTCTCTCTCTCTCTCTCTCTCTCTCTCTCTCTCTCTCTCTCTCTCTCTCTCTCTCTCTCTCTACACACACACACACCACAGAGAGAGAACGAACGAACGAACGAATCTTTTTTATTGTTGGAAAAGAATAAGCATATTAAACACACTTCTTTTCATCTTGCCAACAGTTAAGAAAATAATTAATGTCAAGAAAAAAATGAAAAAATACAAAATAACAAAGTTATCCATATATGAAGACACAACACATGAATAATTACAAATTATCAGCACACACCCATACATACACACACAGACACACACAGACAGACAGACAGACACAGACAGACAGACAGACAGACAGACACACACACACACACACACACACACACACACACACACACACACACACACACACACACACACACACACACACACACACACATATATATATATTAGACATATATATATATATACATTAGTTTTATTGTATCATTAGATAGACCATACATTTTAAGTTTTCTGAGAAGGAGTGAGTGATCTATTAGATCGAAAGCCTTGGCAAAATCTACAATAAGGACGCCGGTCAATTCGTTGTTGTTTATATTTGAGAGCCATTTGTCAACGAGAGAAGTGAGAGCTGTATGGCATGAGTGTTTAGGTCTAAAACCAGACTGGCATGGGTGAAATAGTTTAAATCGATCAAAGTGGCCAAGAATGTGTTTTTTTATATGATTTTCTAAAGGTTTGCATAATATAGACACAATTGAAATTGGTCTGTAGTTGGATGGATCAGAACGATCCCCTGATTTAAATATAGGAGTCACTTTAGCAACTTTAAATGCCTTAGGAAATTGACTTTTTGATATACATAAATTATAAACATAAGTTAACGTTTCCGAAATGACAGGGGATGCAAGTTTTAAGATTTTACCGTCAATGCCATCAAGTCCAGTGGTACTGGTTTGCTTCAGTTGCTTAAGTGATGTATAAACCTCATAAGTGGTTAACAGGGGTATGTCTAACTTAGCTGAAATTTCTTTGTTTAAACAATATTCCTCTAAACACTTGAGGTCATTTTCTGCAGATTTGTCAGAATTGATAATGGAACTAGCTATATTGGAAAAATGAGTATTTAGAGTGTCAGGAGATAAATCTTTTATAACAGCATTATTTGCTTTTCCATTTCTATTCGTTAGTTGGTTTATAGCTGACCAGATGGATTTACTATCAGCTTTGGAGGAAACTAGGTCTTTGAAATAATGCTTTTTAGATGCTCTTTTTAATGTGGTAACAATATTTCTTTGTAAACGAGCATCTTCCACTTTTCCTTTATCAAAAAGAGAATCTCTTTCATCCATAGCATGCTGTATATTTTTGTTAGCCAGGGTTGTTTTGGACTATCTTTAACTCTTTAGTTTTAAAGGGTGCGTGCTTATCATATACATTTAAGAAACTATGATAAAATATTTCGAAGGCTTCGTCAGGGTTAGAAAATTGATACACATGCGAAATACATGAATTGCTAAGGTCTAACAGAAATAAATCAAGATCAAATTTTGAAAAGTTCCTATATTTTACAAAAGTGTGACAATTTTTGGGGATTTTAACACCTTTTTTAAACCAAGTAAAACAGACAGGAAGATGGTCACTACAGTAGAAGGCTGGGGAACATATTTCTATTAATTGATCTGGACGGGAAGTGTATATATGGTCAATTAATGTCTGTGAAGTTGGTGTTCGTCTAGTTGGCTTGTCAATTACCTGAGTGAGAAGATACGATTCATATGAGGAAGTCCAAGACTTGTTAGGCTTTAGTAGGTCAATATTAAAGTCACCCAGAAGAAATATTTCATTAGACATTAATGAAATTTCGTCCATTAGTAAAGTAAAATTGTTGATCCAGCTTACATGTTCTGCGGGATTTCTGTAAATGAAACCTAGTGTTATGTGTGAAGATTGTTTAAAATTAACTTTTACAAATATGCATTCAATGTTGTTTGTTAGATGGCACAATGTGACTAATACTAATGCTTTTGTGTACATATAGAATTAACCCAGTTTCCTTTGGTTGCTTCGGATCAATACGAATAAAATTATAACCAGGAATTTCAATATCTGAATCAGAAATACACTCAGTCAAACGTGATTCAGCAAAACAAAAAGCATGAAAATATTTACCCGAATTAGATAAGATTTGTATAACATCATCACGCTTGCCATATAAATGATTAATATTTTAAAAAAACCAACCCTAAAACCTTCCTTAGAAGGCCAAGAGTCTTGAGTAACGGGCATTATATGATTATTTGGCAATGATTAAATACAATCGCAAAAAGCAACAAAACGACAAATATACCAAAAGTTCAAACCTCAACCAAGAGCAGTTAACAAAGTAAAGATGTTATAGATAATCATGCAAAAGGACGAAAAAGGAAAACTACCAAACTATCAAAGTGTGCACAGTGTAATCAGAGAGAGAGAGAGAGAGAGAGAGAGAGAGAGAGAGAGAGAGAGAGAGAGAGAGAGAGAGAGAGAGAGAGAGAGAGAGAGAGAGAGAGAGAGAGAGAGAGAGAGAGAGAACACATACATTCGTGTAGAATTAAATATTAGTAATGAAAATAACGAAGCTTCTGAACTGAGAGCTGAAGTGAAGTCTTACGTTCTCACAGCAGTCGCTCAACAGGAATGTGAGAGCAAATGAAAGGCAAAAACTTGAATATTAAAGTTTAGTTTGAGACAACCAAAATCTCACAAAATTGGACAGATACTCTGAGAGATAATTGCGATGCGTACAAATTTATGTAAATTATTCTATGACTGTTTTTATATAAATTATTCTGTGACTGTTTGTATTCATCCAAAAATAACTTCAACTTAATAACAAAAAACAAATGAACAACTACCAACCATTACCTGTCGTCTGCTTAGGAAAGGCAGGCAAGTTATCTTTCCACTAACATACATCTCAAATTATACAGCAATAAAAAAAAATGACTTCAAATTTATCAACCAAAAAAAGGAATGGTTCCAGCAAAAAAATAGTATCAGTGCATGGCTTTGTACATCGATTTCTCGGCTTTGTACATCGATTTCTCCTGCTCTATTTCTTGGTTCTTTCCGTGGTTAGGGTTAGGGTTAGGGTTAGGGATAGGGTTAGGGTTAGGGTTAGGATTAGGGTTAGATGGTCTTTTCTTTTGTCACAAACATCTGTTTTTTTGTCAAAATCATCTATTTTTTTGGAGCATTAAATCGCTGCCATAAAAAAATCACCTCTTCTGATGCATGCCGAAGTTGTTGGTTTTTTCCTTTTCTTTTTTAACAAGCGATCTCAGTATCGAGGGCACTTAGCATAAAATTGCTTGGATCTAAATAAACAAGGGACGTAGTCCACCCACAAATCTCTAAATAACTAAAACAATGATCTCGCAATGATGCCTTTTATTAAATTCAAAATCAGTTGGAAAAGTTGTGGCAACTATTCATTATTGAAAAAGAAAATCTCGTGAAAAGGTAGGAGATTTAGCGGTTTAGTATTATAATTTATGCAGGGTTAAGTTCCTGGGCATGCGCACTACCGGGACATTCTCCAGATAGCAGACGACAGCAGAAAACTGTAAGAGAAAAAGACAGTTAAGTAAAGCTCAAAAAGTGAGTAGACAATACTTCGGGGAATTGCCCCCCATCTTTCTTTTCTATTTTGAAGTAGTTTTTGTTTTTATGTAGTTTAATAAACAATTTATTACATTTGTAGAAGACAAAGAAATTGTGTTTTGCCATGACACGTGAGACGCACAAAACAAAATAGTTTGCCAGTAGACTAGTAGTCAATGATTTGTAGGCTACTTGTACAAGATAACAGATGTTTGTGCACCTTTAAACATAATTACAATTCGAATTAATTTCACTGGTTTTAATGAACGTGTTAGCAGTAGGCCTATTACTATTAGTGGGGGAAGTTTGGTGAAAATCGGTAAAGATGCAGATCTACACACCTTCCTCCGTTTCTCGATTCTTTCTGTGTGTTTTCAGTCTTGCCTTTCTTTTTGCAGATTGAGCACTTCAGCCTCTATCGTTTGCTATGCTTAACGTTAATTTCCATCCATTTACATAATTAAAAATATTCATTCATGATTCAATAATAGTTGAAGATAAAGGCGAATGAATTAATTAAATTTAAGGCTTTACGTCCTCTCGACCTGGAAATGGGTTAGATTTGAAAATAAAAATAAAACAAACACAAAACGTTAACGGACGATACAAGGACGTGGACAACACAACTAATATAGAGGGCATTCTCTAAATCGCAAGTTTCCTATGGACTTTTTTTTGTTAAGAAGCAACACGGAAAGAACGCAATGAACCAAGACTCAGTGTGACAACGGTCCGCGGCTGTTCCGTGTATTGCGCTACATATTAAATAATTATGTTGATCATATGAATTGTGGTGAAGCTGAGTGGAAATAAATTAATTGCAGTCATCGCTCTTAATTCAATTCTGATTTCTTCAAATGAAAGACTCAATATAATATTATATTATTACCGACTGTTCTGTATGAAGTAAATACCGTGTAGGCCGACCCGCGACAAGACCATGTCTAGCCAGTGGCTTCAAAGTGAATGAATACTTTCTTTGCCTTATTTTCTTTAAAATCGCTGATCGTCATGTTGTTTTTCTTCCCCATCTTAAACACTCTGGGGACACACCCAGTGCCATGTGAACATTTGGCATGGCCTTGGGTGGGAAGATTACATTTATGGCTGCTTTTAAAGGGCCCTGCCACATGGGCGGCCATACTCCGACTTCAGGGGACGATCATACGCTCATCATCATCAAGTAAATGTGCTGAAGGAGAGGGCGGGGTTGTGGAGGGTGGGGTGGGGGTGGAGCAGTGGATGAAGGAACAGGGGGGAGGAAAAGGGAGAAGAGGAGACGGAGAGGAGACAGAAAACAGACACACGCGCGCGCACGCACGCACGCACACGCACACGCACACATACACACACACACACACACTCTCTCTCTCTCTCTCTCTCTCTTACACACACATGCATACTGTGACACACAGACACAGACACACACACACTCACAAATACACATGTACACACACATACGCATGAATGCACGCACACACACACACACACACACACACCCGCGCGCATGCACACACACACACACACACATATGCACACTCGCAAAAATAAACATAGGGCCCTACAGTATTTCATGCATGTGCACACGCTTACACAACACAACATAGCATAGGGAAAGACGGGGTAAAAAGCGCATGGGCGGGTAAGAAGCCCACCCCAATTATCTCATGAAATGAAGCAAATTTCAGTCTCATTTTGCCCATGAGACGAGCGTTAATGTCTAGCATTCGTCTCATGAGCAAATTTGACTGAAATTTTCTTTATTTCATGAGATAATTGGGGTGGGCTTCTTACCCGCCCATGCGCTTTTTACCCCGTCTTCCCCTAGTGCAATACAAAACTGTTCAACACAACAATACAATATGGTACAACACAACACAGTTTCAACACAATACAATACCGATAAGCCATACAATACAAGCAAGAATAACATCTAATTACACAAACTAATCAATGTTCGGTGTCCATTGTTCCTCAGAAACCCTACCCGGTGTCTTGTCGTGATCTGCCTGGTCAGCGGAGGCAGCTTTGAACACGTTGAACCGGACAACGGAAGACACCTTCCCGGCGGGGACAGGCTTACTCTCTTCACCGCCACTGGCCATGTTTTGTATTCCAAAATATTGACCCCCCTGTCCAACTTTGGTGTTGCCAAGTCCAACTCGCACCGCAGGCAATCAGGTAAGGTTGTTTCTTGGTCTAATTATTCTTAGCACACGTTGGTTGGTATATTATTCTGTATGCAGTATAAGACTTCAAGCTGGCTTGGCAGCGGCTTAACAGCTTATCCGTGGAGTATTGTGTGGGAGTTTAGCATTGTACTACCACACACCTAGATTGGGATCGTGACCTTACGATTGGTAATTGACTCCCAATCCTTCTTTCACACACTGTTTTGATAAACGCAAAACGAAAAAACTGCTTCAGAAGCACTTGACCATTGTGGGTCGTTGATTTTAGACGTAGATTGACTGTCATATAGAATTAGTTGGCCTACTGATCATTGAATAAGTTTCATTGAATAAGTTGAATGCAACCGTAATGGGAAAGAATTTTGACGATTCGTTAGGTGGCTTTTTCTCTTGACATTAACATTTAAGCTGTGCCTGTCTGGAATTTTTTAATATCTGTACAGAAACGAATGGCCTTCGATTGGCAAAATAAAATCAGCGAAAAGCGGAAAACACGTTCGTTTAGTGTTTACTCAATTACTGTCAAATCTGTAGCTTACCAGTTTTTCTTTTGAGTCATTCAAAACTTCTTGTGTAAGATACCTGTTGACATTTACCATGAAGTCTGCAACAGAATTGTTATTATCACTGACTATAAAATTCAACACTAGCTAAAGTTTCCAAGAAAGAAATTTGATCAAACAAAAACGAAGAAACAAGCATGAAATAATTTCGACTTCTAATAGTCATATCCCTATTACGTCATTACAACACGACGTGTCCACTTTGGTGCGCTTCGTGACGTAATTTTGTTATGCCAGGCTTGAAAATGACGTATCTGTGACGTTTTACGTGCGCATGTGCAACACATTACACACAACACAAGAGATAAGAGGAAGAGAGAGAGAGAGAGAGAGAGAGAGAGAGAGAGAGAGATTTAAAGACCCAATTTGAGAGAAAGTCTAACTTCGTGTTCAGTTCAAGACTTGTGAAACAATACAAAGCAAAAGTTAGTTTGTTCCTAAAATTTTTGCTTCATTTTTTTTTCAAAGACCGTTATGACTAGTGTAGGTCGGTATGTAGTTAAAATGGGGTTTCGCTCAATATGTTTGCTAAAATTGAATTTTGGTTTTGCTGCATTGGTTATGGTACCCCAAACCTAAAAAACATAGGGTTCAAAATTTCCTAGCCCCCTGCTCTCTTTGGGGATGGGGGAATCCTGCATATGAAAACCTTATATACCTTATATACAGGACGATCGATTCTAAATTTGTCAGTAATCTTGCCTTTTTTTGCAACAGGTTGGTCAATTTTTATGTTTTTAATGGTTCTGAGTATAATATGAAAGCTACCAATTGTTCAAAAACTTAGTTTTGACGATTTATAGATGTGTTCAATGGCTTTGTAAACAATTTTAATCTGACAAATGTGCCAAGAAAATAGCTCTGTTACAACACCATTGCTAAATGAATGTTTGATTGCTTTTGTTCTACTACCAAACATTATCATAATATGATATTATCATCTAAATATTCTAATTCTATGATGAGTCGGGGGAAGGGGTGTCCTTGTGACGCTGTCCCTGCAGAATCGATAGTATCAAGTCCTGTAAATTGTGTTTTCTCAATGCCATCAACCCTTTAATAGACATGTTTCCATGATGTAGATTTGATTGTAAATATTCCCAAATGAATGAAGGACCCCTCTGTGAAACAAATGCCACTTATTTTACATTAAAACACACCTTTGAACAGTACGAAATGTCAGCCCAAAGAGCTCTCAAATAACAGGCACTGATCAATTTGTGATGTTTAAAGGGCCAGCCACACGTCAGCTAAAATCGTACGACTGTACGATACGATTCGATCACGTGATCTCGAAGCGCGAATCACATTTGATCTTGGAGGCCACGTGATCGAATCGTATCGTACAGTCGTACGAGTTTAGTGGACGTGTGGCTGGCCCTTAACACAGCCACTGCATCAACTTTACACTCGTTTTCATTCACCAAACAGCTAAAGTCAAATCTTAAACCAAAAAAGCTCTAAGCTACTATTAATTTCCCCACACATTTAAGTTGTACTTTTATACACTTAACAGAACATGTGAACGTTTCATTGTTCATATTGCTAGCCAGACCATTCTTCATGCTCATGATAATGGTCTTTCGCAATTAAAGGACAAAAGGGAAGGCTACCATTTACAAGACGCTGTCAATTCTTCACACAAATTGACAAAAGTTGATTAGTATACTCTGATTATTACCAAAAATGTGTTAAAGTCCCGTTCTCATGACATTAAGTTTCATACCATGACCGCAGCAGTTTGCATAGACACTAACTGTTGATGTCATGGCTTCAGAGCATGAGGTAAACTGTACTAAACACCATCAATGAAGACAATTTCAGATCTGCAACAGACTTCCATCAAAATGAGTAAACTATGTCATTCTGGGTAATGGTGAAAGTGACATTATGTCTCTGAACAATCACTTAAGAATAATGCTGGACAGAAGACAGTTACTACACGTACAGTTATCTTAATGCCTCTTACATTTGAACAACTGTGTGTGTGTGTGTCCTTCTGTTTGTACAGAATCGCTTCAAATTTTGTGTGGTGATGTATTGTGGTACAGGGAGGGTTCCATAGAAATTTCGTAACCGTGGTGACCTTGACTTTGGAGTTTGACCTTGAAAACCGGTCAGAAGTAGTAGTAACTAGGGAATGACTGGCTGGACTGGTTTTCACTGGTTGCTTCCCTTGCATCATAAATCTGAGTGAAAGAGGGGGAGAGGCGAAAGAGAGAGTGTGAGAGAGAGAGTGTGTGTGCGCGTGCGCGCGCGTGTGAAGCGTAGCGAGCAGGACTGCTAGTATTACATAATCATCCACAGAAGAAGCTTGCTGTGTCTCTCAAGGACATGCTGTCAGCACCCATGGGCAAAAGGCGTCTTGCTGGCATCATACTTGTTCATTGATTACTTAAGTACCTTCATAGTAAACGGTGCAACTTTGAAGAAAACCACTCCCATGAAGAGGCTAAAACCTTCATTGCTCATCAGGTCAGGGCTTTAGTGTTAGAAAACGATTAGAAAATCTGTTCACCTGGTCGCCTAACAACTTGTTTCGGTTTTAATTATGCATCTCATTTCACCCTGTGACCTTGTACGGAGACAAGTCTCAGCTCCTTGACTGACAGAGACATACAATGTGACATTTTGGTGATGGAACCATATTCAGCTCATGAGAAATTATTAAAACCAGCACTCGATGAGCAATAACAGTCTCAGCCTCTTCATGGTAGTGGTTTTGTTCAAAATGACGACGCTTGGTTTTAATTCCATATGTGATGATCAGCGTGAATGCATTCTTCCCAGAAAAGTGCTTCAGTAAACCCTGTGCAAGCATGATGTTGGTAAGACACCTTTTGGTCGCGGATGCTGAATGAATGAGTCCTTGCTCTCTTCTCTCCAGTTTTGTTATTGGTTGATTCTTCCAGATGTCTGTCGAAAGAACTGAACATTTACTAAAGTCAAGCATAATGGACCATTTTTATGACAACCTGCTGCAGGTCTGAGTTTGTCATTGTTCTTGCCGTTTTCGACAGACTATGATGACTTTACGTCAACAGCGACATCCTGTGCAAGACGCTGTGGTCATGGTATGAGTCCCTGTAGTGTTTGATTTGGGTTTCCTGTCTTCCATAACAATATGAGTAGAGGCATAATACTTTTACAACTTTTAATGAGAAACTGAATGCAAAATGTTTGACATAGCTCTTGTTTGAAGATTCTCCTTCTTCATTTTTGATGAACGAACTTATTGAATAATAGGAAAGTTCTGGCATGAAACACAAACCCTGAAATATCCACATGTGCAGTTTACCATTAGACGATCTGGGGTTGTTGCATTGACAAAGATTAGTGCGCGTGTTTTGGATTGTTCTTTTGATTTTAACTGCTTGGTGGATAGTTATGGGAGTAGATGCATTGTTCTATGATTTTAACTGCTTGGTGGATAGCTATGGGAGTAGATGCATTGTTCTATGATTTTAACTGCTTGGTGGATAGCTATGGGAGTAGATGCATTGTTCTATGATTTTAACTGCTTGGTGGATAGCTATGGGAGTAGATGCATTGTTCTTTTCATTTTAACTGCTTGGTGGATCGTTATGGGAGTAGATGCATTGTTCTTTTCATTTTAACTGCTTGATGGACAGTTATGGGAGTAGATGCATTGTTCTTTTCATTTTAACTGCTTGATGGACAGTTATGGGAGTAGATGCATTGTTCTTTTCATTTTAACTGCTTGATGGACAGTTATGGGAGTAGATGCATTGTTCTTTTCATTTTAACTGCTTGATGGACAGTTATGGGAGTAGATGCATTGTTCTTTTCATTTTAACTGCTTGATGGACAGTTATGGGAGTAGATGCATTGTTCTTTTCATTTTAACTGCTTGGTGGATAGTTATGGGAGTAGATGCATTGTTCTTTTCATTTTAACTGCTTGATGGACAGTTATGGGAGTAGATGCATTGTTCTTTTCATTTTAACTGCTTGACAGTTATGGGAGTAGATGTATTGTTCTTTTCATTTTAACTGCTTGACAGTTATGGGAGTAGATGCATTGTTCTTTTGATTTTAACTGCTTGATGGACAGTTATGGGAGTAGATGCATTATTCTTTTCATTTTAACTGCTTGGTGGATAGCTATGGGAGTAGATGCATTGTTCTTTTGATTTTAACTGCTTGGTGGACAGTTATGGGAGTAGATGCACGAACCGTACTAAGCATCGCAAAATAATTAATATCTGTTCCTTGTGAATCCTTCAAATTGACACTTTGTATTGCTTAATGTATTTCTTTTGGTAAAATAAAATGTTAATATTTCCTACTGAATTATGCTTTAATTTCACAAGGAAACGTTTAAAAACAATTATATGCTTTGAAATAATCTATAAAAAAAAAAGTGTTCAGAAAACACAATTTAGAGAAATGTGGATAATGATTGTGCGGGGACAGCATCACAAGGACCGTAGTCCCTCTCTCCCCTCCCACTCACCCCCTCCCATCAAATCACGTGAGTTGATATTAGATTTTAGGCTTATAGGTCTATTGCAACAAATGAACAAACAAAAGCTAACAATAATAACATTGGGCCATTTGCCGTTTTTACAGATAGACTCCGATATAAGCCCATTTTATAAGTTTAAAAAAAAGTCATTAAAATTATATGATATCAATTATTGAACAGTAAGAAGAGTCATGACCTGGGCACGGGCGGCCCCTACAGAGTGTAAGGAGCTCAGGGCACAAAGACTGGATTGAGGGGGGGGGGGGGGGGGGGGTCTCCCGAAGACCCTCTTTTGTCCAGCTCTCCGTAGAGTTTCTTTGCATTATTAAGTAAGAAGACATTAAAACGCCCATAATCATTCAAAGCCTAATTTGGGTCTACCTGTTGCATAATGTATGTGAAAAGGCAGAAAGATTAGAATTGAACTCTGATCTGGTATAGGGGTTTATAGGCCAGACTTCCCCCTCCCCCAAAGGGGGTAGAGGGCTGGGGAAATTTGAACCCTATGTTTTTTAGGCTTTGGGTAGCCTAACCAATACCCCAAAAATACAAAAAAATCAATTTTAGCTAACATTTTGAACGAGACGACATATCGACCCTGACTAAGTCTAGAAACTAGGAATCTCGTTTTGGAGAAAAACAGCCACTATTTTAAATAATTTAGAAGCCCCCCCCACCCCACCCCCCAGCCACCCCTTCAAGGAATGAGAACCCATCCAATGAATCATAATGGCAAACAACTTCCAATGAATCATAATGGCAAACAACTTGCATACTCACGTATGTCTGAAAGGTGTGAATGTGTGTCTCCGGGGGAAATATGTTCCGTGCTACAATGCAAACCACCTTGTTTCCCATAATGCCCAATAAACCAGAGAATAGCGCCCTAAACTAATGAAGTGACATCAATGAAAATTGTGACCCCACCACTGCCACTGGTGTCATGGTCTGCCCACATGTCAATACAACGGCCCGCATGATTTTCCTTCTGACATGAATGAGGTGGGTTTTTAACAATCATTTTCATCGTCAATGAGCTTTGAACCCAAGTCAGTTCAATACAGGCTTGTGATCAGGAAGAGAGGTATTTAAAAGAGCGCAACATGTGGAGGGTGGGGGCGGGGTGTGAGGGTGGGAAATGGTTGAAACAAAACATCTTGTGTTTCGGTCTTGTGCATTGATAGTTCCTGTTGGAACTGTGCCAGAACGATCCATTGTTCTCTGGAAACAGATACAGCCCCCCCCCCCCCCCCCCCCCCCCCCCTACCTCCTCCCCGAACTCTCTGTCTATCTCAGTATATGTGTGTCTTACGCAGAAGTGCATAGGCCACCGTACTTGGAAACACGCACACGTACACGTGTGCACACATCTCCCCTTGTGCATCCACACACACACACACAATGTGCACACG
Source organism: Phymorhynchus buccinoides (assembly GCA_017654935.2). Lineage (NCBI taxonomy): Eukaryota > Metazoa > Mollusca > Gastropoda > Neogastropoda > Raphitomidae > Phymorhynchus > Phymorhynchus buccinoides. The sequence goes on along the minus strand of CM065695.1, from coordinate 54,538,486 downwards.
TAACGTGACATTAGCGTGCACACAGACACACAATTCAAGCCTGCACACATATGCAAACTATCCTGCATGCACCAAACACTCGCGCGCGTGCGTGTAACCGTAGAAAGAGAGAGAGAGAGAGAGAGAGAGAGAGAGAGAGAGAGAGAGAGAGAGAGAGAGAGAGAGAGAGAGAGAGAGAGCAAAACAATCAAATGCAGGGGTATTGAGTAGATCTGTTGTCAGATCAGACCCCACATCCTGTGGTAGGTCTACCTATTGTGTATTTTAGCCCCCCTGTACTGTGGCAGCGCAAAATGTTACAACGCGGAAAGTCCTGCGGCAAAATGTTACAATTGCAAAATGTTACAATTGTAACATTTTGCCGCGTTGTAACATTTTGCACGGAAAGCCTGCGGCAAAATGTTACAATTTTGTTAGAATTGTAACATTTTGCGCGAGGCGCCCGAGGCGCCAAGCGCAGTTTGTTACAATTTTAACATTTTGCGCGAGGCGCCCACCTTTGATTGAAAGTTTTCAATTGTAACATTTTGACGCGTTGTAACATTTTGCCCGGGGCGCCTCGCGCAAAATGTTACAATTCTAACAAAATTGTAACATTTTGCCGCAGGCTTTCCGTGCAAAATGTTACAACGCGTCAAAATGTTACAATTGTAACATTTTGCGCGAGGAACCCCGGGCACCTCACGCAATTTACAATTGTAACATTTTGCCGCGTTGTAACATTTTGCGCGGCCACCCCCCCCCCCCCCCCCCCTCCCCTCAAATGTTGACATAGAAAATGCTCACTGTGAAGCCACATTCTGCCAATTTTGGGAAAGGGATAGGGTTAGGATCAGCCTAGGATTGTTTTCATAAAATTGGAAGAAGCAGACTTTGAGATTGAGGGTCGTGAACATGAGGGGGTGAATAAAGTAATGTGTTGCCGTATAACAGTAAGCTAACCCCAGGCCTACATGTTATGTTGTCATCAAAAAGAGACGTCTAAATGTGTCTGAGAGGGGGAGGGCTTGGGGGGTATACATTACCTGACCTGCGTTGCCATTTGGGGTGTTTTCTTACATCATGTCATTGTATGTATGGACTGTACTTAACAACATTAACATTCATCCATACTGATTAAAACTCCATACATTTACTTCAGAAATAGACGAAAAGAGAGGAAAAAGGAGAGGGGGGGGGGGGGGGGCGAAAGAAATTGAGAGTAGAGGGGGGACGAGGGGACGAGGAGGTGCGGAGAGAGAGAGAGAGAGGAGAGAGAGAGAGAGAGAGAGAGAGAGAGAGAGAGAGAGAGAGAGAGAGAGAGAGAGAGAGAGAGAGAGAGAGAGATGCTTGTCTCAGAAACTACAAATATAGACTAAGCCGTAAAGCTCTAGAAACTATGTATAAATCTTTTGTTCTACCAAATTTTGACTATGCAGATATTTTATGGGACAACTGTACAGACACACAAGCAAATTCACTAGAAACTTTACATTTGGAAGCGCTCCGTATCATTACAGGAGGAGTAAGGGGAACTAGTCATGCGAAACTGTATAAAGAATCAGGCTTTGGCTCACTAAAAGAAAGACGAAGAAGACACAAATTAATTCAGTTTCACAAAATAGTCAATGGCAAATGCCCTCAATATTTACAAGATCTTCTCCCTTCCTTAGTATCCGAGGAAAACCCCTACCATAGACGCCGACCATTAGATAGAATAGTACCACGATCCAAAACCGAACTACATAAAAATTCCTTTCTCCCTAGCACTACAAACTTATGGAATAATCTTCCAGATACTATTAAAACACTCGATTCTATTAGTCAGTTCAAACGTTATTTATCTCTTACATATGTCACAGTCCCCCCTTACTATTATGTAGGATCCAGACAGAATCAAGTTAACCATTGTAGACTACGCTTAGGAATGAGCAATATTAACGGTGACTTGTACAACAGACACTTATTAAATAACCCCAAATGTGCATGTGGCCACAATACGGAAGATGCTGAACATTATCTGATGCAGTGTAGACATTATGCTGCTGAAAGAATAAACACGATCTCAACACTTAACCCATGCATCACTAACACCTACACCCTACTCTTTGGCGATCAAAGTTTATCAGTGTCAGAAAACGAACAAATATTCAAAACCGTGCAGCAGTTTATAGAGCTAAGTAAAAGGCTATAAAATTCAAACCCCTGCTTCCTTTCCAGCTCTTGCATCCTTACCAGGGCCTGTATTCACGTTGAGATAGCATGAGACTTAGCATGATGCTAACTTAGAAGCTCTTCCAATGTCCTATAGGATTTAATAGGACTTTTGGAAGAGCTTCTAAGTTAGCATGATGCTAAGTCTCATGCTATCTCAACGTGAATACAGGCCCAGTTCATGTTCTCACCTAATATTTTAACTCAGTTAGTTTTGGTGTATCTCTGTTTTCATCTTGGCGTCATTTCATGTAATCCTAATGTCATCATCGTGTCCTATTTCGTTTTATTGCGACGTGGGGAGTTCTGGTCTGCAGAGTGGTGTGAGGTGGAACTCTCTCTCTCTCTCTCTCTCTCTCTCTCTCTCTCTCTCTCTCTCTCTCTCTCTCTCTCTCCCTCTATCTCTCTCTCTCTCTCCCCCTCTCTCTCTTATCATTTTTTGTGTCGATTTTACTTCTTTTGTCTATTGCTATGTCCATTGTTCGTTTGGTTTGTTGTGACTTTCTTTTCAAAAATGTATTGCTTGTATTTCCTGGTAAAATTCCGCCAATGTTTATACTGTGTAATTCGTTTTGAACTGAGCACGCCATAAGCTCTGCTTGTTGTTGCTTCAGTTATGTCATAGTTGTTGTTCAAGTTGATTTGGAAAATAAAACATTTAAACCAGAGAGTGAGAGAGAGAGAGAGAGAGAGAGAGAGAGAGAGAGAGAGAGAGAGAGAGAGAGAGAGAGAGAGAGAGAGAGAGAGAGAGAGAGAGAGAGAGAGAGAGAGAGAGAGAGAGAGAGAGAGAGAGAGAGAGAGAGAGAGAGAGAGAGAGAGAGAGAGAGAGAGAGAGAGAGAGAGAGAGAGAACAAACGAACGAAATTTTGTTTAATCAGGGTTATAAGATAAGCATACAATTTGCTTTTTTACACTCAGCCCTGAGGCAAAACAAAGGTTAACAAAAAAATATGTACAAAAAAATGAAGCGCTTGCGTAGCAAATAATAATAATACAAAGCATTCAAGAAAAGTAAATATTAAGAAATAACATAACACAGCACTATATACATCATCAATGTACAAGACTAATACAGGAAGAAGGTGATGGGGAGAGGGCTTGGAGGCGGGGAAAAGTACAATGATTGAGAGAGAGAGACAGAGAGAGAGACAGAGAGAGAGAGAGAGAGAGAGAGAGAGAGAGAGAGAGAGAGAGGGGGGGAGAGAGGGGGGTGGGATCAGATATGTCATCCGAGACATCAATAAATCGATTACTGAATAATGTCTCACAACAAAGCATAAACACACACGTGCGCGCGCGCACACACACACGCACGCACACACACACACCGTTTAATATTACGAGCAGTGGATAGACGTTAAATGAAAGACACACACACTGTAATGTTTGTGCGTCTATGGAAGCCAGATTTATTGAAACAACAACAAGCCTTTCAAAGGAACAGAAAGCAAAGAAATCACCAACCAACCAACGATTGGAGCTTTAACCTCTTCATCAGTCCAGACTAAGCAGACACAGAGTGACGCTAAAGCAACGTCTATTACTCACTAAAACAAAGGAACACAATTTCCATTTTGTATATTTGCTTTCATCAAAACTGTAAAAACGTATTGTGTACATGTAATCCACACTGGCAGGATTTTGAAAAAACAAAAACATGTTCTTTTACACACAAAACATCGTTAGTTCGAGAAATTGATCTGTTGTTGTAGCTGTAAATGTTTATAATTTTCAGAACTTTAGGTTATGTTTCAGTTTTCAATTGATTTTCTCTTTTTCTTGTACGTTTGCTTCTGTTGTAGGCCTAAATATTTTGTCTTTTAAATGTAATTATAGCAAAAGGTTTAAGCAGTACTTGGGCGAAATGTGAAAAAAACTAATGCCAATGAATGCCAAACAATACCTAACATAATGAATTTTGCGATGACATTCCAGAAAAAGTAATGTAATACAATACCAAAGATTATCGCCAACTGTGTTCATTATTAACTGTATGTTTTATCGTAGGCTCTACTGTATACACACCTGAGCATGATTACAATGTATAATTGTTATAAAAGCCTATCGTTAACAGCGTATATCAATATCAAACCAGCGTTCTCGCTGTTCATTTCCAGTGTTGATTTCCAGAACTGCTCCGATCGAGAATAAATGCAAAACGTGACTTATGTTTGCTTTTGAGAGCAAACATGACAGGATTCTACCATCAAACAGCCTTTTGCGAGTTATTCATTATTAAAATTTGGCCATTTTCGTCGCCACTTCCAGTTGAAATTTAAAACGATTCTATTGCAATGTTACTATTCAATAAATACTGAAAATATGAAAGTATTCCGTGCAGCGGTTTTCGAATTATTCATGATTAAAGTTTGGCCAAAATTGGCCATTTGGGGCCATATTTTGGCCAATCGGTTTAATATTGGAAATGTAGCATTAGAATAGCGTCCTTCGATTTTTCTGCAAATGTCAGCAACATTGGATTTTTTTTTAAATCCATAAATGAAAATCAGTGGAAGTGACACAACCGAATTTACATAAATTTGAATAACTTCCAAACTTTTAAACATATCATCACCAGCCTTCTTGTCGCACTGGGCCAACATAAGGGCTACAATATCCAAAAGTTAGTTTTGTGACGTCACTTCCGGTTTTGGCTATTCCATGAACCAAATGAAAGCGGCCTGACCCCAGCTGGGGCACTTCCAGTTCGTACTTCCGGTTAACTTTCATAGCGGAAGTGTTGAAAATCTAGTTTAAGGTATATATTGAAAAAATGAAGGCATTCCGTTCAGCCGTTTTTGAGATATTCAAGATTGACATTTTGTCGATTTTGGCCGAAAATATCGGCGAAATCGTTTAATATGGCCAATTTGGCAATCCCTTAGTGCCCTGCAACTTGTCTGAAAAGTTCAGCCAAATCGGACGAAAAAAAGGGGGAGGAAAAGAAGAAGCAGAAACAATAACTCTTACAAATGCAATAGTATTCTACCTAAAGGGTAGAATCCTAATTATAGCCATCAGAAATAAAAACGTACCGGTAGCTAGCATAGAATACTATGCAGGAGTAGGAAGTTCAGTTTAACGTCGCGTATCGGCTTTCGCCATGTACGACGTGAATACTATGCCCAGTCAGTTTTCTATATATACATCAGTCACGATTTGTACGTGGCACACACTAATTATAAGACAGACCCCATTCTTTTTTTTCGGAATGGTTTTGATACGAACCTCTCTCTAAAATATATTAATTTTGCAAATGAGGATTGTAAGATTAACGAAGTACACGTCCTTTTCCATGTTCATGCTTTAATCGTAAATTCCCAACATTGACGCTGCTTGTGCGGTATGCACTGTTGTGGAAGGCCATCGGGTCATCATTGGTTTTCTGCAAATTGGTTGTCGACGGAAAACATAGAGTACCAAAGGGGTTGAGTACCCCTCAATATGACGCAAACACTGACGCAAGCATGACGTGATTTCTCTACGATTTCAAGGGGGGGAGGGGGTGGGTGGGGTACGCGCATAATCAACCAACGCACAGACCTCTTAGTACTCTAAATCTGTTTATTCTAAAACTATTGATTGCAACAATGATAAAAATGAATGTGTAAATCAGTTCTTTTCCCCGTTAGTGTCCAACGTTATCGCTATAGGTGCGGTACACATGGTTGTAAAGCACTGTGACTGGCACACATTTGATAGACCTAGACTGTCTGAATATTACACTAACATTAATGAACACGTTCGTTATCTTTCTTGTTAGTTTCCGATGTTCACCCGTTGGTTCTGTAGACGCTGTTGTGGAACACCTTGACTCTGGCATGACCTCTCCTGAACTGTTTTGGTCTGCCATATAGATTAACTATGAATCATAAAATGATACAGAACATGGGCACTGTTGCTAATGTTGATGTTGTCGTTGTTGTCGCTAGTTTCCGATGTTAACCCCGTTGGTTCTGTAGACGCTGTTGTGGAACACCTTGACTCTGGCATGGTCCCTTCTGAACTGCTCTGGACGGGCTTTGAGGCGGTGGCCCATCTCACTGTTGGTCATGATGGGGATCTGACGGTTGTCCTCCTGAACACACACACACACACATACGGACACACGCATGCACCCACACACACGCATTTCCATATTAGTTGTTGTTCAATGTGTACCCCATCTCACTTTTGGTCTGGGTGGGGATCTGACGGTTATCCTCCTGAACATACACACTAACATGATACTGATGTAGACAAATGCATGCACATAGCACACGCATGCGCTCACACTCACGGAAAAGCTCACACATGTTCATTTTCACGGTTGGTTACAATGTGGGTCTGGCGGTTGTTATCCTACTGACTCCAACGCACGTACATATGCACGCATAACAGGCACACATATTTCCCCCTGTGGAATCCGTTTTGATCAACGAAATGAGAGCATACACATCGTGTTTAGGGAATGGGTAGCTTTACTGTTGATCAACGAAATGAGAGCATACACGTCGTGTTTAGGGAATGGGTAGCTTTACTGTTGGTCAACGAAATGAGAGCATACACATCGTGTTTAGGGAATGGGTAGCTTTACTGTTGGTCAACGAAATGAGAGCATACACGTCGTGTTTAGGGAATGGGTAGCTTTACTGTTGGTCAACGAAATGAGAGCATACACATCGTGTTTAGGGAATGGGTAGCTTTACTGTTGGTCAACGAAATGAGAGCATACACGAGGGAATGGGTAGCTTTACTGTTGGTCAACGAAATGAGAGCATACACATCGTGTTTAGGGAATGGGTAGCTTTACTGTTGGTCAACGAAATGAGAGCATACACGTCGTGTTTAGGGAATGGGTAGCTTTACTGTTGGTCAACGAAATGAGAGCATACACATCGTGTTTAGGGAATGGGTAGCTTTACTGTTGGTCAACGAAATGAGAGCATACACGTCGTGTTTAGGGAATGGGTAGCTTTACTGTTGATCAACGAAATGAGAGCATACACATCGTGTTTAGGGAATGGGTAGCTTTACTGATGGCAACCATGGGAATTGGACAGTTGTCTTTCTACAATAACCGACCATCACACGGGTACACGCACGCATGCATATACGCACTCACACACACATTTGCAAGCACACATGTACACACTACGTGCACACACGCATACACAATTCTATGTGAGTCTTATACCTTTATCGTTGACCACTATTAGGAGGTAAGTTATAGTTTAAACAAATGTGATACAATCTGACACATACAGACACACAGAGACACACTCACAGACACACATTCACATCCACTCTAGCGTTGATGTTGTGCTTATGCAGGTTGCGATGGACGTCATGTTTCATCGTTTGATGATGATGACGATGACGACGACGACCGTGTTGATAATGATGATGATATTCATGATGATAATAATATGATGATGATGACGACCGTGTTGATAATGATAATGATGATGATGATGTTCATCATGATGATGATGATGACGACGACGACCGTGTTGATAATGATGATGATATTCATGATGATAATAATATGATGATGATGACGACCGTGTTGATAATGATAATGATGATGATGTTCATGATGATGATGATGATGACGACGACGACCGTATTGATAATGATGATGATATTCATGATGAGAATAATATGATGATGATGACGACCGTGTTGATAATGATAATGATGATGATGTTCATGATGATGATGATGATGACAACGACGACCGTGTTGATAATGATGATCATATTCATGATGAGAATAATATGATGATGATGACGACGACCATCGTGTTGATAATTATAATGATGAAGATGTTCATGATAATGATGATGATGACGACGACGACCGTGTTGATAATGATAATGATGTTCATGATGATGATGATAATGATGATGACGACCGTGTTGATAATGATGATGAAGTTCATGATGATGATGATGGTGATGACGACGACCGTGTTGATAATGATAATGATGATGATGGTCATGATGATGATGATGATGGTGATGATGATGATGATGATGATGATGGTTATGATGATGATGAAGTTCATGATGATGGTGATGATGATGATGATGATGATGATGGTGATGATGATGATGATGATGATGATGAAGTTCATGATGATGATGATGATAATGATGGTCATGATGATGATGATGGTCATGATGATGATGATGATAATGATGATGATGATGATGGTGATGATGATGACGATGATGATGATGATGGTGATGATGATGATGATATCTTCACTCACATCCACTCTGCAGTTGATTTTGTACTGTTGCAGGTTTCGATAGGCGTCATGTTTCACCTTTTGGTCCCAGTCAGGAGGCATTTTGTGAATTCGATCAAACACTCTCAGGGCTTTAGGCTGGTTGAACACACACACACACACACACACACACACACACACACACACACACACACACACACACACACGTGCGCGCGCACACATACACACACACACACACACACACGTGCGCGCGCACACATACACCACACACACACACACGCACACACACACACAGACAGACAAACACACATGCATGCACACACACACACACACACACACACACACACACACACACACACACACACACACACACACACACATGCACACACACACACAAACTGGCCAAGAGGTGTTAATTTGTCAATTAGATCAATCACACTCTTGAAGCTTTTTGGCGGCAGGGACTGACATATGATGATGATGACGACGACGACGACCGTGTTGATAAAGATCATGGTGATGATGATGATGATGATGATGACGACGACGACCGTGTTGATAAAGTTCATGGTGATGATGATGATGATGATGATGATGATGATGATGATGATGATGAGTGTGTGTGTGCAGACGGACACATAAACAAACACAGACGGAAGCTTTAGTGTAGTGGACTGTTGTGAATACGTTGACACAATGTCCATGCCAATCAGCCAGACAGACGCCCGCACCTACTAGCTCTTGTCATGCTAACATTAGGTGATGTAGGCTATGCGTGCCCATTCCTGTCAGTTTCAACATGTATTAGGAATAGAAGGGAGATCACAGACAGAATTGTGCCCCACTATACAATCTGCAGAAAGGGTTGTTTCCCTGGATTACGCATAAGAACCGTATGAGTATGCACGAGTACGGTCATCCATATGTGCGTGCTTGCAAGTGTGTGTGTGTGTGTGTGTGTGTGTGTGTGTGTGTGTAAGGATAACAAAGAAAGAAAACCAACATACACTACTCACAAAAAGTTAAGGATCACTATGAGAAAACAGGTGCGCAATAAACTCCGTTCGCTCCTGTTATTTTTTTCTCAGTCAAGCCAAATTGTTATGAATTCTTGTTCAGATGTAAGTGGGCGATGTTGTGTTAGTGGAAACATTGCACGTGATTCTCTATTACTGAGCTTGGCAGCAAAAGAAAAAGCGGAAAATTTCGAAAAAGGACCTTGTTTTGGATCGTTCTGCATGAACACATTGCACAAGCCAGATGGAAAAACCATTATGCACGTGCAAGCACTGTTGTTTATGTGTGAGATGCTGTCTCTTGCTTGGCTTTATAAGAAGACATACCACCAGTATTAGGCCTGATTTGACAATGCCTCCACGACGAAAATTGAGCGAGTTGGATAGGGGACGAGCTGTTGCATGGTTCCAAGATGGTGTTCCCAAGCGAGAAGTGGCCAGGCGACTTCAGGTGTCCATCTCGGTCATTGTCAGACTGATTCAACGCTTCACAGCCACTGGGAGGGTCCATGAAAGACGCAGATCTGGTCGACCGAAGAAGACAACTCCACGTGAAGATCGTCTCATTGAACGACAAGCCCTGCAGACAAGAACAGCCTCTTCCAGCATCATTCGAAGGCAGCTGAGGGTGGCTACTAACATCAACATCAGCCAGCAGACCATACGGAACCGCCTTCATGGGTTTAACCTCCGTTCTCGTCGCCCAGCTGTACGGCCACGCTTAACTCCAGCCCATAGGGCAGCACGCCGCGCCTTCTGCAGACGTCACGTGAGGTGGACACGTCAGCAATGGTCCCAGGTCCTGTTCAGTGATGAATCACGCTTCACCCTGAACCACAACGACGGCCGACTGAGGGTCTGGAGGCGCCCAGGGGAACGCTTTATTGACGCCACTGTCCAAGAAAAGGTGGCCTTTGGTGGAGGTTCTGTAATGGTCTGGGGGGCCTTCAGCCTTCACCACAGAACACCCTTGTATCATGTACAGGGTAACCTGACTGGCCTCCGATACCGGGATGAGATCCTTCGACCGCTGGCTGTGCCTACACTGCAGCAGATGGGACCGCCGGCTGTCTACCAGGATGACAACGCTCGCCCCCACAGGGCAAGGGTGGTCAACGACTTCCTGCAGCAGTCTGGAGTCAACAGAATGGAGTGGCCAGCATGCAGTCCCGATCTCAACCCGATTGAGAACCTCTGGGATGAGCTGGATCGCAAAGTGAGGAGCAACCACCCCCCTCCCAGGGATGCCCAGCACCTCTACCAGATGCTGCAGGCTGAGTGGCAGGCGCTTCCACAGAGGATCTTCACCACCCTGGTCAACTCCATGAGGACTCGCTGCGTCGAGTGCCAGAACAGCCATGGCGGATACACGCATTACTGAACTTTTGGGAGCATCAGAATGCCCTGTCTTGTGATTTCAATGACTTTGGGAAATCAAATTTCGATACGTACCCACTTTGATCAAATGTACAGACCAAACGATTGCTCGAAATTGAAGGCAATTGTGTATCGTTATCACTAAAGCATTGAATTAAATGTTGGCCAAAATTCAACGCATTGGCTTTCTTATTTGGAAAGTTATGAATTAGTTTGCAAGTGATCCTTAACTTTTTGTGGATAGCTTATATTGTATTCCACAGCAACATGACGATGGAAAAGCAAACCTGTACCAAATACACAAATACATCATAGAAACACGCGTGCGATCATGCACATGCAACATGACGATGGAAAAGCAAACCTGTACCAAATACACAATTACATCATAGAAACACGCGTGCGATCATGCACATGCAACATGCTTCCACACACACAAAAATGCATTCTTTAAAAAAACACCCATAAATGTCCAAAGCTTAAAACGTAAAGAGTGTGCGTGTGAGGTTCCTATATGTTTGTCTTTTTAGCTTATATCAAAGCCAAGAAACAAAAGAAAAGAAACTTGTCTAGGTCTAACGGCATTTCTTTTCGCAGTCTGTGGGAAGATGTGGCTGTCATGACCTAACTGCTCTGTTACAGCATGATGTGGCTGTCATGACCTAACTGCTCTCCAGTGGCTAAAGAGGTCAGTACGGGGAAGGCATGCTCTGTCACAGCATGATGTGGCTGTCATGACCTAACTGCTCTCCAGTGGCTGTCATGACCTAACTGCTCTCCAGTGGCTGAAGAGGTCAGTACGGGGAAGGCATGCTCTGTCACAGCATGATGTGGGTGTCATGACCTAACTGCTCTCCAGTGGCTGAAGAGGTCAGTACGGGGAAGGCATGCTCGTCACAGCATGATGTGGGTGTCATGACCTAACTGCTCTCCAGTGGCTGAAGAGGTCAGTACGGGGAAGGCATGCTCTGTCACAGCATGATGACCTAACTGCTCTCCAGTGGCTGTCATGACCTAACTGCTCTCCAGTGGCTGAAGAGGTCAGTACGGGGAAGGCATGCTCGTCACAGCATGATGTGGGTGTCATGACCTAACTGCTCTCCAGTGGCTGAAGAGGTCAGTACGGGGAAGGCATGCTCTGTCACAGCATGATGTGGGTGTCATGACCTAACTGCTCTCCAGTGGCTGTCATGACCTAACTGCTCTCCAGTGGCTGAAGAGGTCAGTACGGGGAAGGCATGCTCGTCACAGCATGATGTGGGTGTCATGACCTAACTGCTCTCCAGTGGCTGAAGAGGTCAGTACGGGGAAGGCATGCTCTGTCACAGCATGATGTGGGTGTCATGACCTAACTGCTCTCCAGTGGCTGAAGAGGTCAGTACGGGGAAGGCATGCTCGTCACAGCATGATGTGGGTGTCATGACCTAACTGCTCTCCAGTGGCTGAAGAGGTCAGTACGGGGAAGGCATGCTCTGTCACAGCATGATGTGGGTGTCATGACCTAACTGCTCTCCAGTGGCTGTCATGACCTAACTGCTCTCCAGTGGCTGTCATGACCTAACTGCTCTCCAGTGGCTGAAGAGGTCAGTACGGGGAAGGCATGCTCTGTCACAGCATGATGTGGGTGTCATGACCTAACTGCTCTCCAGTGGGTGTCATGACCTAACTGCTCTCCAGTGGCTGTCAGGTCAGTACGGGGAAGGCATGCTCTCACAGCATGATGTGGGTGTCATGACCTAACTGCTCTCCAGTGGCTGAAGAGGTCAGTACGGGGAAGGCATGCTCTCACAGCATGATGTGGGTGTCATGACCTAACTGCTCTCCAGTGGCTGAAGAGGTCAGTACGGGGAAGGCATGCTCTGTCACAGCATGATGTGGGTGTCATGACCTAACTGCTCTCCAGTGGTCTTAGATGAGGTCAGTAGCGGTGTCATGTGTCTCTGTTTCACATGATGTTTGTCATGATTAACTTTCCAGTGGTGTCATGACCTAACTGCTCTCCAGTGGCTGAAGAGGTCAGTAAGGGGAAGGCATGCTCTGTCACAGCATGATGTGGCTTCTGTCATGACCTAACTGCTCTCCAGTGGGTGTCATGACCTAACTGCTCTCCAGTGAGTGTCATGATCTAACTGCTCTCCAGTGGGTGTCATGACCTAACTGCTCTCCAGTGGCTGAAGAGGTCAGTAAGGGGAAGGCATGCTCTGTCACAGCATGGGCAGACAAGACTGTTGCACCTGCTAGCTTTTCCCCTCCTTTCGTCTTAGATGCTTCTCAATAGCGGTGTCATGTGTCTCTTTTTCACATTTTTTGTTGATTCTTTAGACGGTGTACCCCCGTGTGTCCCGACCTGAAGCTTATATTCCACAGGGCAGGTCTGGATCCCAATCCCTAGCATACCAGTGAAAGCTTCTTTCTGAGCCAATCTTTAAAGCGTTCCTAGAGGTGCCTCAGTCACGGTTACCTTCTCCCTGTTCTCCATAGAGAACAGCCTTGGGCATCCGTGTGTCTTCCGTCCTTGAGACACGTCCAGTCCAACGGAGCAGCTTGGACTCCATGCAGGGCGGATTTGTTCGCTGCAGGACCTCCTCATTGGAAAATACTCCTGACAATCTTCTGGTTGGAGACATAGTCCTGGTTGGAGACACAGTCCTGCCAATCGTCTGGTTGGAGACATAGTCCTGCCAATCGTCTGGTTGGAGACATAGTCCTGCCAATCGTCTGGTTGGAGACATAGTCCTGCCAATCGTCTGGTTGGAGACATAGTCCTGCCAATCGTCTGGTTGGAGACATAGTCCTGCCAATCGTCTGGTTGGAGACATAGTCCTGCCAATCGTCTGGTTGGAGACACAGTCCTGCCAATCGTCTGGTTGGAGACATAGTCCTGCCAATCGTCTGGTTGGAGACATAGTCCTGCCAATCGTCTGGTTGGAGACATAGTCCTGCCAATCGTCTGGTTGGAGACATAGTCCTGCCAATCGTCTGGTTGGAGACATAATCCTGCCAATCGTCTGGTTGGAGACATAGTCCTGCCAATCGTCTGGTTGGAGACATAGTCCTGCCAATCGTCTGGTTGGAGACATAGTCCTGCCAATCGTTTGGTTGGAGAAATAGTCCTGCCAAACGTCTGGTTGGAGACATAGTCCTGTCAATCGTCTGGTTGGAGACATAGTCCTGCCACTTGATGCAGAGGATGGAGCGGAGGCAGCGTTGATGGAAACGCTTCAGCAGCCTGATCTGCTTGCGATAGAGGACCCAGGTTTCTGATCCATACAGCAGGGTCTGCAGGACTTGGTGCTCTCCTCTTCTTCTCGCCTGCCCGGGGGCTGGAAGTGGAGCACAGTCCGCGCGCCATAAGGCTACCACGAGGCTGCAGGACTTGGTGCTCTCCTCTTCTTCTCGCCTGCCCGGGGGTTGGAAGTGGAGCACAGTCCGCGCGCCATAAGTCCACCACGAGGCTGTATAGGCTGTAGGGGTTGCCGGAACCTAGCTGAGATCAGCAGCGGGCCGCCTTAAGGACTCCAGCTCCGGAGTTCTCCTCAGGGTTTGCTCCGAAGACGGGGTACCTTCCCGGGCTGATAAGACCCATCTTCCCATTAGGCCTAATAGTGACAACAATCTGAGTGACTCAATTTCCAGAAAAGCTGAGAAAGAAGGAAACGAGAAACATATTGACTACAACAAAGAAACTATTTGAAGGAACTAGGCACTCACTCTTGGTCTCATTCGCACGCCATAGACGCCCCGAGCCATGTCCAGCTCCTCTGGGGTAGCATCGTACAGAGGAGGCTTCGGCTTCTCCCGCAGCTCGTACATCTTCACTATGTACTTCTCTTTCTGCCAGAGGAGGGAACATGTCATGAAATAGACAGGGTTTAGGCCTATTTCTTTAGAAATCGCACCGAGTAAAGAAGACTTCCGCTTCTCCCGCAGCTCGTGCATCTTCACTATGTACTTCTCTTTCTGTCAACAAACGGGAAAAAATATTATAAAAAAGTAATAAAGTTAAACGCAGTATTTGTTTAGAACTAGCATGGTGTAGTATGTAGGCCTACTGCTCTTTCTGTCAAAAGAGAGGAAACCCGGACCAAGTGATTTGTAGGGGGGGGAGGGCGGGGGTCCGCCGGCCGGGGGTCCAGGGAGCTGCATAGGTTCTGGGTTAGGGAGCAGTGCCCATTTAAGCCCCCTGAAATGTTTGCAAAGTAGGGATTATTAAACTCGAGCCATTTTCTTACTTTTCACCCTTGTATCCGGCTCTGCATGGAATGGAGTTTGAATTAGTGGCATTGTGCAAAGAAGACGTACTAATACTATTTTTCTATACCTTTCTATACCTTTGATTTCTATCAAAGGTATAGTTCTATACCTTTGATTCTGTCAAAAAGGGAAACAAGGGGTTTGAGTGAAATAAATAATACAACATGGGATTTGCTAGTTTAGAACTTCCGTCGTGTAAAGGAAGCTTCCCTTTTCTCTCGCTCCTCGTATCTTGTGATGTATTGTCCTCTCTGTCACTGTTCGTCAGGTTGCTCCTCGTATCTTGTGATGTATTGTCCTCTCTGTCACTGTTCGTCAGGCTGCTCCTCGTATCTTGTGATGTATTTGTCCTCTCTGTCACTGTTCGTCAGGTTGCTCCTCGTATCTTGTGATGTATTGTCCTCTCTGTCACTGTTCGTCAGGCTGCTCCTCGTATCTTGTGATGTATTGTCCTCTCTGTCACTGTTCGTCTGGTTGCTGGTCTTTCTTTCACTATCTTGTGATGTATTTGTCCTCTCTGTCACTGTTCGTCAGGTTGCTCCTCGTATCTTGTGATGTATTGTCCTCTCTGTCACTGTTCGTCAGGCTGCTCCTCGTATCTTGTGATGTATTGTCCTCTCTGTCACTGTTCGTCAGGCTGCTCCTCGTATCTTGTGATGTATTGTCCTCTCTGTCACTGTTCGTCAGGCTGCTCCTCGTATCTTGTGATGTATTTGTCCTCTCTGTCATTGTTCGTCTGGCTGCTGGTCTTCCTTTCACTATCTTGTGATGTATTGTCCTCTCTGTCACTGTTCGTCAGGCTGCTCCTCGTATCTTGTGATGTATTTGTCCTCTCTGTCATTGTTCGTCTGGTTGCTGGTCTTCCTTTCACTATCTTGTGATGTATTTGTCCTCTCTGTCATTGTTCGTCTGGTTGCTGGTCTTCCTTTCACTATCTTGTGATGTATTTGTCCTCTCTGTCACTGTTCGTCAGGCTGCTCCTCGTATCTTGTGATGTATTTGTCCTCTCTGTCACTGTTCGTCTGGTTTCTGGTCTTTCTTTCACTATCTTGTGATGTATTTGTCCTCTCTGTCATTGTTCGTCTGGTTGCTCCTCGTATCTTGTGATTTATTTGTCCTCTCTGTCGTTGTTCGTCTGGTTGCTGGCCTTTCTTTCAGTTTGTTTGTCTCTCTCTCATTGCATGGGCATGGCCTAACAATTAAAATGTTCCTGACTCTGTCTGTCTCTCTCTCTGATTAGCTCCTTATGTTTTCTGTCTGTCAATATGTCTCTGTGTGTGTGTCTGTTTCTCTGTGTGTGTGTGTGTGTCTGTCTGTTTTTCTCTGTGTGTCTCCCTGTCTCTGTCTGTCTGTCTGTCTCTCTCTCTATCTATCTGTCTCTTACCCTGACAATCTCCTGGTGTCTCCTCAAAGCATGGTTCGCAATATAGGGCACTATATAGCCAGTGCTGTGACTGGACGTCTCTGTCTGTCTGTCTGTCTGTCTGTCTGTCTCTCTCTCTCTCTCTCTGTCTGTCTCTCTTACCCTGACAATCTCCTGGTGTCTCCTCAAAGCTTGGTTTCCAGTATAGGGCACTGTATAGCCAGTGCTATAGCCGGAGGTCGCCATGTTGACTTTTTACTGCCGCACCTCGCTTCTCTCCCTTGAGTCCAAATGGCGTTTGGTACTGTAATCTGGCTCCTGTGGCTGGAACTAACAGATGGACGAGTGAATGCCTCAAGGTACTATCCTTCACGGGTGGAAGTTAGAAGGTATCAGTACAAAGGGAATCAAGAACAGATGGACGATTGAATGCCTCAAGGTACTATCATTCTTCACGGATGGAAGTCAGAAGGTACCAGTACAAAGGGAATCAAGAAGAGATGGACGATTGAATGCCTCAAGGTACTATCATTCTTCACGGATGGAAGTCAGAAGGTACCAGTACAAAGGGAATCAAGAAGAGATGGACGATTGAATGCCTCAAGGTACTATCATTCTTCACGGATGGAAGTCAGAAGGTACCAGTACAAAGGGAATCAAGAACAGATGGACGATTGAATGCCTCAAGGTACTATCATTCTTCACGGATGGAAGTCAGAAGGTACCAGTACAAAGGGAATCAAGAACAGATGGACGATTGAATGCCTCAAGGTACTATCATTCTTCACGGATGGAAGTCAGAAGGTACCAGTACAAAGGGAATCAAGAAGAGAGATACAGTGTATTACCTTATGGTTTTCACCTATGAAGAATGATAGTATGTAGTTTGCTTCCCCCCACCCATCCCCTCTTCCCACCCCAACTGTCATTGATCTTGTTGTTGTCGTACCCTGGCTAAAAGACAAAAGGGATCATGCGCTCAGACGACGTACTTGAACACTATGGTACACATTCACCAGCTAGGGGTGTGAACATTACGTGTGTGACCGTGTTTGATTACCCCGCCACGTGGGCAGCCACACTCCGACTTCGGGGGATTTGGGAGACTGATGATGCTATGCTAGGAGCTTGTCAAGGCTTAAAGACAATTTCCGCATACCTATGCATAGCATAACAGCATTTTGATGCAGCCTTGGTGTTCTAGCCAATGTCAATTGGTCTGACACAGCCCCAAGCCAGGGCGATCATTGATCTAATTTACTCACCTCCCCCCATTCACACACATTTGTTGTAAAGTCATGGTGTCCAACCATGACTTCTAGATAACAGAGGAGGTCACTGCTACTCCGGAGGGCTGGTCTACAATGTGCAGTGAAGATGCTATGGCGTTCGGAAAGGCCCCCAGACTCAAAGTCCAAATGAACCGTTTGGCCGTGGCAAATGTCTCTTCGTCAGACTCAAAGTCCAAATGGACCGTTTGGCCGTGGCAAATGTCTCTTCATCAGACTCAAAGTCCATATGGACCGTTTGGCCGTGGCAAATGTCTCTTCATCAGGCTCAAAGTCCAAATGAACCCTTTGGCCGTGGCAAATGTCTCTTCATCAGGCTCAAAGTCCAAATGGACCGTTTGGCCGTGGCAAATGTCTCTTCATCAGGCTCAAAGTCCAAATGGACCGTTTGGCCGTGGCAAATGTCTCTTCATCAGACTCAAAGTCCAAATGGACCGTTTGGCCGTGGCAAATGTCTCTTCATCAGGCTCAAAGTCCAAATGGACCGTTTGGCCGTGGCAAATGTCTCTTCATCAGGCTCAAAGTCCAAATGGACCGTTTGGCCGTGGCAAATGTCTCTTCATCAGACTCATGGTACTGTAATCTGGCTCCTGTGGCTGGAACTAACAGATGGACGATTGAATGCCTCAAGGTACTATCATTCTTCACGGGTTGTGAACATTACGTGTGTGACCGTGTTTGATTACCCCGCCACGTGGGCAGCCACACTCCGACTTCGGGGGATTTTGGAGACTGATGATGTTATGGTAGGAGCTTGTGGCAAATGTGGCATGGTTGAGATGCTGTGTGCTGTGTGTGAGAAAGGAGAGATATATATATAGTAGTAAGAGGGGGGAGCTGAGGAAGAGTGTGGTTGGGTGCAAAGAGTGAATGCTGTATGGAGCATGTTGTGGGGAATGGGGAAGACTCAAAAGTATACTGGCTCTGCATGTTACTTAATTTTGTTCGTAGGGGGAATGTGTTCCATTTTGACCACCCTTTTTGTTCCAATCTAAGCTAATCGTAGTCATAGAGAATCATGACATCGTACAGGCAAAGCATACGACACAGCAGCTTATGTTCAAAGTGTATGAGTAATTTAGTCCTTGAGCTGTCGTATGCGGGTAAGTTTGCACTGACTGCATCAATTAATCTTGTATATGGCATAATTGCATTACTGCATTAATTAGAGGCTTGGCATGAGAAATGCTTGTGAACTTAACGTTTTGGCGCGCCTTTACTTTTCGCCATCTTGGCTTGCATGGTAGCCTCCCTTACCAAAATGAATGGTTACATAGTTAAATCGATCGTCTATGCACACAAATCTCGGAGAAAATGTATTGTTCCAATCTACACTCCGTTCCAATCAAGACTACTTTCCCTACTTTGCATCAATGTGGGAGGGGCTGGATTGAAGTGGATTGGGTAGAATGGTTGGGGATGTCAAGAGGATGGGAAGGGGGGGGGGGGGGGGGGGGGGGGGCGGTACATCCGTTGAGTATGAAGAAGGTTGTTGTTTATTCGTAAGATGAACTTTGCTTTTATTATTTTCTGTGTTACTGTGTACCTTGTGTTTTGTTCTCTGTACCTTTTGCTTTGTTCAAATGCATGGACATTTTGTTTTCTGTTGCCCTTGTATCACTAGACCACAATGTCATTTAGTTTTCACACACACACACACACACACACACACACACACACAAACTTCGTTATTTCTTGGCTTTTATATAATACTATTTCCCCCTACTTGCTCTGTATTACTAAAGAATGGGATTCTGGATTGAATGAACGGGTTGAATTATTTAATTATTCTAGTCTATATGTATAGTAGTATAATTTATATTGTTACAGTACCATAGCAGAAACAATTTAACAATAAATTATTGCTAAAAAACAATCTTCTTCTTCTCTTGAGGGCCCACGGTCAATGATTCAATGAGCTGACCATTCTGGCTTGGGTATAAAATCACTGTGAAACTTGTGCCAGTGCAGTATTTCACAATTAAAAATATCAAATCCACAAACTGAAGTAAAGAGACGCGCATTATTTTGTGAAGACTGACTGAGGCAGCCACTTACCCCACACCGACGTTCCAGAATGAAAAGAAAGCAGCTGAAGGACGAAACACCCTCTGACGTCATCAGTTAGTGATAGCCGTGACGAAAAAGATCGAAGAAAATGACTTTCCCATTGATTTTTCTTCAGAAGCCCTGTTGCGCGCCAGAATGGAAGGTTAATTGAAATAACCAACGAGCTATCCATTATAACTCCCTTGCTGTCTCCATGTTGCCATTGTTGGGTAATGTTTTCATACCGTCGTCATTTGAACGAAAATTGGTTGCTGTTTTGTTGTTGGTCAATTTACATAATTATCACGTACTTTGTTATGTTAATTAAATAATTAATTATGTTACTGATGTAATTAGTGGTATTCCTCAGGGCAGTATCCTCGGGCCAGTTTTATTTGCTATCTTCATAAATGAATTACCAAAATATATTCAAAGTACATGTAAAATATTTGCTGATGACACTAAGATCTATAATCAGACATCAGAACATAATACAATCCAAAATGACTTAGAAAATTTACAGAAATGGTCAGATGAATGGAATTTATATTTTAATGTGTCTAAGTGTAAAGTAATGCATATAGGAACAAAACAATCCCGAGCATGAATATAGTATGAAGCTTGATAAAGATGTGCAAAATATAACACCATGTGCAGAAGAGAAAGACCTAGGAGTTATTTTTGATGATTTGCTATCATTTGATACTCACATTCAAAAGGCTATCAACAAAGCTAACCAAATGTTAGGGTTAATCAAAAGAACATTCACTTACTTAAATTTCCATTATTGTACAAGTCTATGGTCCGTCCACATCTGGAATACGGCAATACAATATGGTACCCTTACCTGAAGCGACAGTCAGTGTTATTGTTGTACCAGTCTATGGTCCGTCCACATCTGGAATACGGCAATACAATATGGTACCCTTACCTGAAGCGACAGTCAGTGTTATTGTTGTACCAGTCTATGGTCCGTCCACATCTGGAATACGGCAATACAATATGGTACCCTTACCTGAAGCGACAGTCAGTGTTATTGTTGTACCAGTCTATGGTCCGTCCACATCTGGAATACGGCAATACAATATGGTACCCTTACCTGAAGCGACAGTCAGCGGCTATTGAAAGAGTGCAGAGGAGGGCAACAAAAACTGTTAAATGTTGTAAAGATTTAAACTATCAAGAGAGGTTAAAATTGTTAAATTTACATTCATTAAGAGGAAGACGTGTAAGAGGAGATCTCATTCAGGTATATAAAATCTATAATAATTTAGATGATACAAGTTTTGAGTCTCTATTTTCAGTGTCTACATACAGTAAAACTAGAAATCAAGAAGGTAAGGTACAGATTCAACGCTATAATACTAACAAACAAAAACATTGTTTTAGTATCCGTGTTGCTAACCTCTGGAACTCACTGCCACCTAACTTTAAAAGAGCACAATCAACTAACCAATTCAAAAATCTCCTGGACAGTAACAAAAAGTTTAGTCAAATATTTTTTTATTTTGACGATTGATTTGAAATCGTATTTTTTACCGCATGCAATAAGCAAACATGTCAAATGAATTCCAAATGGATGGGACGTTTTATAAGCCGCGAGGCTTGAAGGCTGAAGCCTGTCCCTATCTACCTACCTACCTACCTAATTAAATTAATACACCCACCACCTCTCGAAAATCCCTCCATAGCTTCAGTTAATTCAGTGGAAATGTGAAACGTCATTCTTGGAAAACCATACAGCAGTCTACCAATGTTCAACCCAATCAGTTGATTAGCTTAGGTAGGAGTGAGAGACTTCATGTTTTGCACACACATCACATACTCTATGTAATTTATGAGTCTAGGTCAAGCTAGTAAATGTTCTGTCTTTCTTAAACTCGGAGTCTGTCCTGCTCATCTGACTGTGTCTTTCATGTGTCAGCAAAAGGGCAAATAATAAAGGATTTTATTCTGTTCTCTCCTCTATTATATTATCTCCCCCTGTAGGCCGTGTGTGTGTGTGTGTGTGTGTGTGTGTGCGTGTGTGTGTGTGCGTGCGTGCGTACGTGCGTGCGTGCGTGTGTGTGTGTGTGTGTGTGGCCTGCTCTTTCCCAGTTTCTGCTTTAAATGGCATTAATCCTGATTCATGTGAAGAAAAGTTCAACCTGTCGGATTACATTCATGAAATAAGTTCCCTTGAAATGTGACTTGCATGGCATCCCCTCCCCTTGCATTTATGAAGTATTCTTCCTTGAATTGTGAC
Source organism: Phymorhynchus buccinoides (assembly GCA_017654935.2). Taxonomy (NCBI): domain Eukaryota; kingdom Metazoa; phylum Mollusca; class Gastropoda; order Neogastropoda; family Raphitomidae; genus Phymorhynchus; species Phymorhynchus buccinoides. Next base: position 54,516,465 of record CM065695.1, on the reverse strand, counting down.
TTGCACCCCCCCCCCCCCCCCTCTTTTGGAGTAAATGACAGATAGGGATTATCTAGTCGTGTGAGGATATAAATTGCAGAGTTCAGGCCTTCAACACATTATTAGTTCAGGGGATATATTTTGTGTGGTTTGGTCTTCAGAGAAGATTCCTTACAGGCTGGTACATGTACTATCGTTTTTGTCTTGATAGGGGAGGACAGGGCATAAGCAAAACGAGCGTTACCCCAACAGAAAGTGTTAGATGTTATCATGCGCACATGTGTGTCTACACCTTCCTAATTAGGGTGAATTTGGCTTCACTTGTATTATCTTCATGTGTACCTTTTTTAAAATTAAGACTTTACGCCCTCTTCGGCCTTTCGGCCATGTGGGGCATATGTACCTTTGAATGTTCACCCGGTTTTATGTAGGCTACATCCACCCGATGCTGTTACCCTTTCTACTTCTTGGTTTCCTTCTCTGTTTGTCCTACATCCACCCGATGCTGTTACCATTTGTACTTCTTGGTTTCCTTCTCTGTTTGTCCTACATCCACCCGATGCTGTTACCATTTGTACTTCTTGGTTTCCTTCTCTGTTTGTCCTACATCCACCCGATGCTGTTACCATTTGTACTTCTTGGTTTCCTTATTCTGTTTGTCCTACATCCACCCGATGCTGTTACCATTTGTACTTCTTGGTTTCCTTATTCTGTTTGTCCTACATCCACCCGATGCTGTTACCATTTGTACTTCTTGGTTTCCTGATTCTGTTTGTGTACATCCACCCGATGCTGTTACCATTTGCACTTCTTGGTTTCCTTGTTCTGTTTGTCCTACATCCACCCGATGCTGTTACCATTTGCACTTCTTGGTTTCCTTATTCTGTTTGTCCTACATCCACCCGATGCTGTTACCATTTGCACTTCTTGGTTTCCTGATTCTGTTTGTCCTACATCCACCCGATGCTGTTACCATTTGCACTTCTTGGTTTCCTGATTCTGTTTGTCCTACATCCACCCGATGCTGTTACCATTTGCACTTCTTGGTTTCCTGATTCTGTTTGTGTACATCCACCCGATGCTGTTACCATTTGTACTTCTTGGTTTCCTTATTCTGTTTGTCCTACATCCACCCGATGCTGTTACCATTTGCACTTCTTGGTTTCCTGATTCTGTTTGTCCTACATCCACCCGATGCTGTTACCATTTGCACTTCTTGGTTTCCTGATTCTGTTTGTCCTACATCCACCCGATGCTGTTACCATTTGCACTTCTTGGTTTCCTGATTCTGTTTGTCCTACATCCACCCGATGATGTTACCATTTGCACTTCTTGGTTTCCTGATTCTGTTTGTCCTACATCCACCCGATGCTGTTACCATTTGTACTTCTTGGTTTCCTTATTCTGTTTGTGTACATCCACCCGATGCTGTTACCATTTGCACTTCTTGGTTTCCTGATTCTGTTTGTCCTACATCCACCCGATGCTGTTACCATTTGCACTTCTTGGTTTCCTGATTCTGTTTGTGTACATCCACCCGATGCTGTTACCATTTGCACTTCTTGGTTTCCTGATTCTGTTTGTGTACATCCACCCGATGCTGTTACCATTTGCACTTCTTGGTTTCCTTATTCTGTTTGTGTACATCCACCCGATGCTGTTACCATTTGCACTTCTTGGTTTCCTGATTCTGTTTGTCCTACATCCACCCGATGCTGTTACCATTTGCACTTCTTGGTTTCCTGATTCTGTTACCCTTTGCACTTCTTGGTTTCCTGATTCTGTTTGTGTACATCCACCCGATGCTGTTACCATTTGCACTTCTTGGTTTCCTTGTTCTGTTTGTGTACATCCACCCGATGCTGTTACCATTTGCACTTCTTGGTTTCCTTGTCTGTTTGTGTACATCCACCCGATGCTGTTACCCTTTGCACTTCTTGGTTTCCTGATTCTGTTACCCTTTGCACTTCTTGGTTTCCTGATTCTGTTTGTGTACATCCACCCGATGCTGTTACCCTTTGCACTTCTTGGTTTCCTTGTCTGTTTGTGTACATCCACCCGATGCTGTTACCCTTTGCACTTCTTGGTTTCCTTGTCTGTTTGTGTACATCCACCCGATGCTGTTACCCTTTGCACTTCTTGGTTTCCTTGTCTGCTTGTCGAGTGTCTTCTTTCTCTTCCCCTCGTGTAGTTTACTTTGTCCGTTCAGCTTATTTTGTTTGTTCTTCGTTTGTTTTGTTTTCCTGTCATCCTTTTTATTTGATTCCCTCCTTTGATTGTTATATTAACAAACCCAATATAACCAACACTGTATGTAAGAACATACTGATGTGCATGTATCAATAGTATGTATTGTAACAAAAAAGTGTTTAATGTGGGTGAAATGAGCCTCACCTCCCTAGAGAAAGTTTTTAAAATGTGGTTTTAATGAAGAACACGCACGCACACGTGTACATGTACACACACGCGCGCGCGAGAAAGATAGATAGATAGATAGAGAAAGAGAGAGAGAGAGAGAGAGAGAGAGAGAGAGAGAGAGAGAGAGAGAGAGAGAGAGAGAGAGAGAGAGAGAGAGAGAGTAGCACTCATAGCACACCAACTCCCAACTGACCGACAGCGGTGACTATTTATTGACATTGTGACGACACACCGACAGTACGTGGGATCATGAATAGCACCATTGGAAATCAGCAGACATCAAAATGAGCATGACAAGAACGGAACAACACTGAACGATACAACATGCACATCCACACCACCTTCTCTTCACAATACAACATGCACATCCACACCTTCTCTTCACAATACAACATGCACATCCACACCTTCTCTTCACAATACAACATGCACATCTACACAGTCTCTTCACAATACAACATGCACAACCACACATTCTCTTCACAATACAACATGCACATCCACACAGTCTCTTCACAATACAACATGCACATCCACACCTTCTCTTCACAATACAACATGCACATCCACACCTTCTCTTCACAATACTAACATGCACATCCACACCTTCTCTTCACAACATGCACATCCACACCTTCTCTTCACAACATGCACATCCACACAGTCTCTTCACAATACAACATGCACATCCACACCTTCTCTTCACAATACAACATGCACATCCACACCTTCTCTTCACAACATGCACATCCACACAGTCTCTTCACAATACAACATGCACATCCACACCTTCTCTTCACAATACAACATGTTTGTTTTCTCTTCCTGCACATCCACACAGTCTCTTCACAATACAACATGCACATCCACACATTCTCTTCACAATACAACATGCACATCCACACACTCTTCACAATACAACATGCACATCCACACAGTCTCTTCACAATACAACATGCACATCCACACATTCTCTTCACAATACAACATGCACATCCACACCTACTCTTCACAATACAACATACACATCCACACCTTCTCTTCACAATACAACATGCACATCCACACCTTCTCTTCACAATACAACATGCACATCCACACCTTCTCTTCACAATACATGCACATCCACACAGTCTCTTCACAATACAACATGCACATCCACACCTTCTCTTCACAATACAACATGCACATCCACACCTTCTCTTCACAATACAACATGCACATCCACACCTTCTCTTCACAATACAACATGCACATCCACACATTCTCTTCACAATACAACATGCACATCCACACCTTCTCTTCACAATACAACATGCACATCCACACCTTCTCTTCACAATACAACATGCACAACCACACCTTCTCTTCACAATGATGCACATCCACACCTTCTCTTCACAATACAACATGCACATCCACACAGTCTCTTCACAATACAACATGCACATCCACACCTTCTCTTCACAATACAACATGCACATCCACACCTTCTCTTCACAATACAACATGCACATACCACACCTTCTCTTCACAATACAACATGCACATCCACACCTTCTCTTCACAATACAACATGCACATCCACACCACCTTCTCTTCACAATACAACATGCACAACCACACCTTCTCTTCACAATACAACATGCACATCCACACCTTCTCTTCACAATACAACATGCACATCCACACCATTCTCTTCACAATACAACATGCACAACCACACATTCTCTTCACAATACAACATGCACATCCACACCTTCTCTTCACAATACAACATGCACATCCACACAGTCTCTTCACAATACAACATGCACATTCACACCTTCTCTTCACAACATGCACATCCACACATTCTCTTCACAATACAACATGCACAACCACACCTTCTCTTCACAATACAACATGCACATCCACACCTTCTCTTCACAATACAACATGCACATCCACACATTCTCTTCACAATACAACATGCACAACCACACCTTCTCTTCACAATACAACATGCACATCCACACAGTCTCTTCACAATACAACATGCACATCCACACATTCTCTTCACAATACAACATGCACATCCACACATTCTCTTCACAATACAACATGCACATCCACACATTCTCTTCACAATACAACATGCACATCCACACATTCTCTTCACAATACAACATGCACATCCACACATTCTCTTCACAATACAACATGCACATCCACACTGTCTCTTCACAATACAACATGCACATCCACACAGTCTCTTCACAATACAACATGCACATCCACACCTTCTCTTCACAATACAACATGCACATCCACACTGTCTCTTCACAATACAACATGCACATCCACACCTTCTCTTCACAATACAACATGCACAACCACACCTTCTCTTCACAATATGCACATCCACACCTTCTCTTCACAATACAACATGCACATCCACACCACCTTCTCTTCACAATACAACATGCACAACCACACATTCTCTTCACAATACAACATGCACATCCACACCTTCTCTTCACAATACAACATGCACATCCACACAGTCTCTTCACAATACAACATGCACATCCACACCTTCTCTTCACAATACAACATGCACATTCACACCTTCTCTTCACAATACAACATGCACATCCACACATTCTCTTCACAATACAACATGCACATCCACACATTCTCTTCACAATACAACATGCACATCCACACATTCTCTTCACAATACAACATGCACATCCACACATTCTCTTCACAATACAACATGCACATCCACACATTCTCTTCACAATACAACATGCACATCCACACCTTCTCTTCACAATACAACATGCACATCCACACATTCTCTTCACAATACAACATGCACATCCACACAGTCTCTTCACAATACAACATGCACAACCACACATTCTCTTCACAATACAACATGCACATCCACACATTCTCTTCACAATACAACATGCACATCCACACATTCTCTTCACAATACAACATGCACATCCACACATTCTCTTCACAATACAACATGCACATCCACACATTCTCTTCACAATACAACATGCACATCCACACATTCTCTTCACAATACAACATGCACATCCACACAGTCTCTTCACAATACAACATGCACATCCACACATTCTCTTCACAATACAACATGCACATCCACACATTCTCTTCACAATACAACATGCACATCCACACCACCTTCTCTTCACAATACAACATGCACATCCACACAGTCTCTTCACAATACAACATGCACATCCACACCTTCTCTTCACAATACAACATGCACATCCACACCTTCTCTTCACAATACAACATGCACAACCACACCTTCTCTTCACAATACAACATGCACAACCACACCTTCTCTTCACAATACAACATGCAAATCCACACATTATCTTCACAATACAACATGCACAACCAGTCTCTTTACCAGAACAGCATTTCTTTTTTTAAAAGAAGACACCCTTGTGTGATATCAGTTAAATGCTTAAACAAAGATACGCGTAGAATATTTTGTCTATTTCTGAAAGAGACAAGGAGAGAGAGAAGGGAGAGAGGGGGGGGGGGAGAGGGGGGGGGGAGAGAGAGAGGGGGGGGAGGACAGCAGACTGATACATCGAGACATAGTCTATATCAACCAAACTTCAGTTTTCATTTTGACATAAGATGTTCTAAATATTGTGATTTCCCAAATGAAATCTAAAGGCTGGAAACAACTATGATGATTCCAAGGCAACCCGCCATCCTTAGCATCTAGCATCATTAGTGACAGGGCCCATGCTCTGTTGTTTCAGGCTCATTAACATGACTGGACGGGGTCTAGTCATGCCACACAACGTGACTGTGTGCTGCATCACACCCTCGATTTCCACGGCCTTAAAACAATTGTTCTATGCATCATTATTAGGCCAGACATGTGCATTGTACCCGATCGTCCAATCTAGTCATCTTCTCTTCCTTTCACTAAGACAGCCCCCCCCCCCCCCCACACCTCCCCTTAAAACATCATTGTTGGCCAAAAGAATCGTGTGTGTGACACCTGACAGCTAACAATATGATTCACACATACACTTGTGCGCGCGCACAAACACACACACACACACACATATACACAAACACACCAAAGATAAAACAGGAATACAAAGATCAAAAGTGACGTTTTGAACAATACCCACTGACACACACACAGACAGACACACACACGCACACATATACACACGCACACACACACACGCACGCGCATGCACACACACAAACGCCTGTGACAGTCATTTTCCACAGAGAATGTGATGAGGTAAACCTTGACGAAACAGACCAATGCATTACGATACCATTTAACTTGTCTGTTTTGATGACTGTTGCCTGACTAAAACTAAAGTGAACGGGGCGAAATGAAACAGGGGAGTGGAGGGGGGAGGAGGGAGAAAGGCTCGGGCAGAGAGAACACAATAGGCGTGCATTTTTACGCGCGTGTTTGTGTGTATAAGTGTGAAGAGAGAGAGAGAGAGAAAATGGGGGGGGGGGGGGAGAGGAGGGGGGGGGGGGGGGGGGGGGGAGAGGGGGGGGGGGGGGGGGGGGGGGGGGGACCGGATACTAAATTGCATGGACACAATATAAACATTACAAACATTATAGAGCGAGATGAAAACATTCCTATTCACCGGAAGAAAAATGGTGCTGTTGGAGAGATTGTGAGAAATGAGGAGGAAGACTAGATAAAAGGACGGGGGAAGAGAAAGAAGAGATGATGAAGAATTTGAGACAGACATTGACGACTTGTTGAACTGGGAAACGATGGTGGCTAAACACCCAAATCAACATAGCCTGGGATGTATACAGTTCAATAGGTCTCAGTTGACGACTTGTTGAACTGGGAAACGATGGTGGCTAAACACCCAAATCAACATAGCCTGGGATGTAGACAGTTCAATAGGTCTCAGTTGACGACTTGTTGAATTGGGAAACGATGGTGGCTAAACACCCAAATCAACATAGCCTGGGATGTAGACAGTTCAATAGGTCTCAGTTGACGACTTGTTGAATTGGGAAACGATGGTGGCTAAATACCCAAATCAACATAGCCTGGGATGTAGGCAGTTCAATAGGTCTCAGGTTACGAATTTTGTAATGAAGCATTGCCGTTATAAGAACACAAACGACAAGAAGAAAATAAGACTGTAGATTACATCCCTCAAACACAATATGGAATGACAAAATCAAAGTAACAAATAAAAAAACCAATGCAGACAGCGATTCAGTCACACACACACACACACACACACACACACACACACACACACACACACACACACACACACACACACACACACACACACACATACTTTAACAATACGACCCATGACAAAAACACAATACTTAAGAAATCCGTGTTGAACAATAAATGAGCAAATACGATGCATACAATGAAGATAGACACATAACATACAATGCACACATAACATACAATGCACACATATAGAGCAACACATAATACCACAACAAAACAAACCACAAACACAATAGACATGTAGTACAGTACTCGCATTGTACAAAGCATCTCACAGCTGTCAGTCAAATCATTTTTGTTCCATTTCAATGCAAAACAACGAAACGAGGAAAGAAGGAAAACTTGCACTCGAAAAAATGAACAAAAACTACTGAACCAATTATGATTTGAATGCAAAACATAGAAAAAACGAACCAAAACAACAAACTATTGAACCAATTATGATTTGAATGCAAAACATAGAAACAATGAACCGAAACAACAAACTATTGAACCAATTATTTGAATGCAAAACAGAAACAATGAACAACAAACTATTGAACCAATTATGACTGTAGGTAAACAAGAAATCAAAGAAACGTAAACCACAGACATAGCCATAAACTGAAATAAACCACAGATATTAATAAACAATAGAAATAAACCAATCCATGCCAACCACAGACAGAAATAAATGATAAATCAACATATTGTCACCAAAGGAGTCACGTCAAAGCTAATGCTCAGATGGGAAATAAGAAAAAGAGGAAAGATTCGAAACTAAAATCAAAATATCAACCAATCAACCCCAATTCTTGTCAACCAATGAATGCTTGTTTTCATGAATACCATATTGAACAAATGAGCAGCAAAACACAACATGTGTTTTTCGTCTTTCATGAACTGAAAGTGCACTGCCATGAAACAAATACACTTATCTGATAATAGCAAAACACAACATGTGTTTGTCGTATTTCATGAACTGAAAGTGCACTGCCATGAAGCAAATACACTTGTCTGATAACAGCAAAACACAACATGTGTTTGTCGTATTTCATGAACTGAAAGTGCACTGCCATGAAGCAAATACACTTATCTGATAATAGCAAAGCTATGATAGTATTTTTGTCTAATCATTAAGGAATTATAGCTAAGAGTCTTCATGTGAAATAAAACTGTTCAGTTCCGAGATATTTGAAGGTGTAGCAGATAAGGCCTTATCGCTTGGGAGACGTGTAAAGCTAGGATGCACACGATAATGCTTGTTATTCAGTGTAAGTAGTATTTCCCTAGCTAAGACATGTAAAGCTAGGATGCACACGATAATGCTTGTTATTCAGTGTAAGTAGTATTTCCCTAGCTAAGACATGTAAAGCTAGGATGCACACAGCAATGCTTGTTTTGTTATTCAGTGTAAGTAGTATTTCCCTAGCTAAGAGATGTGAAGCTAGGATGCACACAGTAATGCTTGTTTTGTTATTCAGTGTAAGTAGTATTTCCCTAGCTAAGACATGTAAAGCTAGGATGCACACAGTAATGCTTGTTATTCAGTGTAAGTAGTATTTCCCTAGCTAAGACATGTAAAGCTAGGGTGCACACAGTAATGCTTGTTTTGTTATTCAGTGTAAGTAGTATTTCCCTAGCTAAGACATGTAAAGCTAGGGTGCACACAGTAATGCTTGTTTTGTTATTCAGTGTAAGTAGTATTTCCCTAGCTAAGACATGTAAAGCTAGGATGCACACAGTAATGCTTGTTTTGTTATTCAGTGTAAGTAGTATTTCCCTAGCTAAGACATGTAAAGCTAGGATGCACACAGTAATGCTTGTTTTGTTATTCAGTGTAAGTAGTATTTCCCTAGCTAAGACATGTAAAGCTAGGATGCACACAGTAATGCTTGTTTTGCTATTCAGTGTAAGTAGTATTTCCCTAGCTAAGACATGTAAAGCTAGGATGCACACAGTAATGCTTGTTATTCAGTGTAAGTAGTATTTCCCTAGCTAAGACATGTAAAGCTAGGATGCACACAGCAATGCTTGTTATTCAGTGTAAGTAGTATTTCCCTAGCTAAGAGATGTAAAGCTAGGATGCACACAGTAATGCTTGTTTTGTTATTCAGTGTAAGTAGTATTTCCCTAGCTAAGACATGTAAAGCTAGGATGCACACAGTAATGCTTGTTATTCAGTGTAAGTAGTATTTCCCTAGCTAAGACATGTAAAGCTAGGATGCACACAGTAATGCTTGTTATTCAGTGTAAGTAGTATTTCCCTAGCTAAGACATGTAAAGCTAGGATGCACACAGTAATGCTTGTTTTGTTATTCAGTGTAAGTAGTATTTCCCTAGCTAAGACATGTAAAGCTAGGATGCACACAGTAATGCTTGTTATTCAGTGTAAGTAGTATTTCCCTAGCTAAGACATGTAAAGCTAGGGTGCACACAGTAATGCTTGTTTTGTTATTCAGTGTAAGTAGTATTTCCCTAGCTAAGACATGTAAAGCTAGGATGCACACAGTAATGCTTGTTTTGTTATTCAGTGTAAGTAGTATTTCCCTAGCTAAGACATGTAAAGCTAGGATGCACACAGTAATGCTTGTTTTGTTATTCAGTGTAAGTAGTATTTCCCTAGCTAAGACATGTAAAGCTAGGATGCACACAGTAATGCTTGTTTTGTTATTCAGTGTAAGTAGTATTTCCCTAGCTAAGACATGTAAAGCTAGGATGCACACAGTAATGCTTGTTTTGTTATTCAGTGTAAGTAGTATTTCCCTAGCTAAGACATGTAAAGCTAGGGTGCACACAGTAATGCTTGTTTTGTTATTCAGTGTAAGTAGTATTTCCCTAGCTAAGACATGTAAAGCTAGGATGCACACAGCAATGCTTGTTTTGTTATTCAGTGTAAGTAGTATTTCCCTAGCTTCTTTGTCTATATTTAAAATACGTCACAGCTACGCAAGTGTTCTTTTTGTGGTGATATGATTATGATTCTAGTAGTCAGGAAAGCAAAGTATGTAGGCCTATTTTAAAATCCATTTTGCTTTCTATGTTGAATCATTATTGTAATTCTCCAAAGATAAACAAATCATGCGCTCAGTTTTGATATGATTCATAGTTTGATATGTTCTTTCTTGGTGCTCCTTTTATCTGCTGTCAATTAAACATCACTACATGTATTGTCCCACCACTCTTTCTCAACATAAACACACAAAATTAATCTATCTCTAAACATGTTGTCTCTTAGTCTAAGAATGATGGTATACTTGACGTAATTCAGAAATGAAAAATGTTGTACATTCCCTCAGGAAATGAATGAAATACAGAGCTAATCAAACGCTTATCACTAACGATTATTAATCATTTAAAGATTTGAACTGAAAACATACTCATTTGAACACCCCAGTCTTAAAATCTTTTAAACAATTTAAAATAAGATGTAACGCATTGCCTGCCAATCATCAACGAATTCTTCATAACACAAAAAGGAACCAATCAGAATAACAGAGACACAGACACACGTAATACAATAACCAATCAGAATAACAGACACAGACACACGTAATACAATAACCAATCGGAATAAAGGGTACACAAACACATATACAACAACCAATCGCAAAATGCCACACAGAATCACAGCCTCAATTTGGAAGAAAGAAATGAGTTGATTAGAAAAACATTCATTGCCAATCAGTCACAGAAAATTTGGAATCACCCCCTTTGATTACTTTGCTCCATTTTCTGTTTAAGATTCCTTTTTTCTCTCCATATTTCTCCCCCCTTCCTTTCCCCTAAAGATCACATCAAGCCAAATGAACAGCAGCAACAGAAAAAGGCCATTCACCAAAATCACACACACAAAATAAAATCTTAAAAATCACAAAATCGCCATAAAAGATTTGGAAGTCACCCATTTGATTTTGGAATTCACCACTTGAAGACGTGAACATTATTAGTAAAAGATGTAATACACATTTTGGAATTCACCACTTGAAGACGTGAACATTACTAGTAAAAGATGTAATACACATTTTCGAATTCACCACTTGAAGACGTGAACATTATTAGTAAAAGATGTAATACACATTTTGGAATTCACCACTTGAAGACGTGAACATTACTAGTAAAAGATGTAATACACATGTTGGAATTCACCACTTGAAGACGTGAACATTACTAGTAAAAGATGTAATACACATGTTGGAATTCACCACTTGAAGACGTGAACATTATTAGTAAAAGATGTAATGCATTTCGTATGAGCACAAATAAACAAAATTTAAAGCTAAAGTATGATTCGACAAATAAAAAATGAATTGCTTTGTGGGACAATCAAACACCCATGATGTCCAAATTGCTTACATTGCTTTGTGGGACAATCAAACACCCATGATGTCCAAATTGCTTACATTGCTTTGTGGGACAATCAAACACCCATGATGTCCAAATTGCTTACATTGCTTTGTGGGACAATCAAACACCCATGATGTCCAAATTGCTTACATTGCTTTGTGGGACAATCAAACACCCATGATGTCCAAATTGCTTACATTGCTTTGTAGGACAATCAAACACCCATGATGTCCAAATTGCTTACATTGCTTTGTGGGACAATCAAACACCCATGATGTCCAAATTGCTTACATTGCTTTGTGGGACAATCAAACACCCATGATGTCCAAATTGCTTACATTGCTTTGTGGGACAATCAAACACCCATGATGTCCAAATTGCTTACATTGCTTTGTAGGACAATCAAACACCCATGATGTCCAAATTGCTTACATTGCTTTGTGGGACAATCAAACACCCATGATGTCCAAATTGCTTACATTCTTTCTCAGTCACAGAAACAATCCACCAGTTTATATACAAATGGAATGCAGACACACATTTAAACCTAGCAAACAACTGAACAACACACTATGAATGCAGCGTTGATTATAGACACGTACAATGTTCAGTTCATCAAAATAATGCACCAGTTTATATACAAATGGAATGCAGACATACATTTAAACCTAGCAAACAACTGAACAACACACTATGAATGCAGCGTTGATTATAGACACGTACAATGTTCAGTTCATCAAAATAATGCACAAGGAAATTATTTTGGATTTCACGCATCCAAGAAAATAAAACTATGCATTAAAGACCCACCACGTCACGTGTCAAAATAAAACTATGCATTAAAGACCCAGCACGTCACGTGTCAAAATCACGGTTTCCCTCTTGTAGCTGGTAACTTAAGAAATCTTCCTACCATAAGAGGGAATGTGACACGTGACGTGGTTGGTCTTTAAACTACATCAAACACATACGCACGCACACGCAAACATACATACACAGACACACATTGGAAAAAATAGACTCTGACAATGACTTCCACACACGCGAAAACAATATGAAAACGATATGAAAAGGGGTTGACGACGGAAAAAGAAAAACACACAATAAAAGTCAGAAATGGCAAATGTAAACTTACGACAATGCAATAAACAAGCAAGCAAAGAACAAACACAATTATATTAATTATAAAAAGAGCATTGCAAACAAAAGACACAATAGCAAATAAAGCCGTGGGAACAAAGACTACTGAAGACTGCAACAGACAACATGTCGCTGACTCAGAACAAAGGCTCCAGAAGACAGTGCAACAGACAGCATGTCGCTGACTCTGAACAAAGACTCCAGAAGACTGCAACAGACAACATGTCGCTGACTCAGAACAAAGGCTCCAGAAGACAGTGCAACAGACAACATGTCGCTGACTCTGAACAAAGACTCCAGAAGACTGCAACAGACAACATGTCGCTGACTCAGAACAAAGGCTCCAGAAGACAGTGCAACAGACAACATGTCGCTGACTCTGAACAAAGACTCCTGAAGACACTGCAACAGACAACATGTCGCTGACTCTGAACAAAGACTCCTGAAGACTGCAACAGACATGTCGCTGACTCAGAACAAAGACTCCAGAAGACTGCAACAGACATGTCGCTGACTCTGAACAAAGACTCCTGAAGACTGCAACAGACAACATGTCGCTGACTCTGAACAAAGACTCCTGAAGACACTGCAACAGACAACATGTCGCTGACTCCGAACAAAGACTCCAGAAGACTGCAACAGACATGTCGCTGACTCCGAACAAAGACTCCAGAAGACTGCAACAGACAACATGTCGCTGACTCGGTCATCGACTCCGTACTGCGGCAGTCTGCCCAGCGTGTGTTTGGCACCAGGAATATTTGGGATCAAGTGAACCACAAACACAAACAACATCTAACAAAAAGCACACCCCATATCTGCAAAGGTCTGAACTAGTGCCCAATGGTTTTGGAACTGGTGGGTTCATAGAACACAAACAACATCTAAATTCATGTTTTATGAAGTGATTAAGACACTTCCAAACAAAGATCCAAATTGCTCCGTTATCCAGACATCGCGGCTATATAATGGGACTTTTACAATAACAAATTTACAAGATCAAGGGAAAAAACCAATAGCAGGTTTAGTCGTTTTACAAATCCAACACAAAGGTGAACTAGCAATAACAACAAGAACAAGACACAACAACCGCAATGTAGATACAAAATGTTATTTGCACATTCCAACAGACGCTGTTTTGAGTTGTTAGAAGAAGAAACCCAATGTCATCACCATAACTAGCGGAGACAACAAAGCCTCTCATGGATTCATCATGATCAAATACACACAATAGCGAGAAGAGATACGAAAGATAAACGCTACATGAAGATCAGTTGTCATTGATTGCACACACTGACAAACAGCGAAACAAAACCCCCAGCACATTTGCATATTTTAAGATTACAACCAAACAAACCGAACGAGTTAGCAATACTATAATTGTGATTATTTTCTCTTCCCATCCCCATTGCAAAGTACCCGACATTTCACAGTCTCGGTCTTTTTCAAACAAATCACTCCCAAGCAAAACAAAAAGTTGACAAATAATTTCCTCTGTGAGATTGCCAACTACCCGAAACTCGTCAATCTGGAAGTAAGGTTGTTGTTTTCTCTTAACGATTGCAAAGTACCCCGAGACAAAAACCAACATATACACAGCGCCACTGTTTGGCAGTTCTGTTAATCATTGTGGACAGACAGCAGAGACTATCTTCCTTACATTAACATGAAGAAAGAGCGACAGTGTTTGGCAGTTCTGTTAATCATTGTGGACAGACAGCAGAGACTATCTTCCTCACATTAACATGAAGAAAGAGCGACAGTGTTAGGCAGTTCTGTTAATCATTGTGGACAGACAGCAGAGACTATCTTCCTCACATTAACATGAAGAAAGAGCGACAGTGTTTGGCAGTTCTGTTAATCATTGTGGACAGACAGTAGAGATTATCTTCCTCACATTAACATGAAGACAGAGCGATAGTGTTTGGCAGTTCTGTTAATCATTGTGGACAGACAGTAGAGATTATCTTCCTCACATTAACATGAAGACAGAGCGCCACTGTTTGGCAGTTCTGTTAATCATTGTGGACAGACAGTAGAGACTATCTTCCTCACATTAACATGACGAAAGAGCGACACTGTTTGGCAGTAGGCCTACTGTTAATCATTGTGGACAGACAGCAGAGATTATCTTCCTCACATTAACATGAAGAAAGACCGACACTCTTTGGCAGTAGGCCTACTGTTAATCATTGTGGACAGACAGTAGAGACTATCTTCCTCACATTAACATGAAGAAAGACCGACAGTGTTTGGCAGTAGGCCTACTGTTAATCATTGTGGACAGACAGTAGAGATTATCTTCCTCACATTAACATGAGGAAAGAGCGACAGTGTTAGGCAGTTCTGTTAATCATTGTGGACAGACAGTAGAGACTATCTTCCTCACATTAACATGAAGAAAGAGCGACAGTGTTAGGCAGTTCTGTTAATCATTGTGGACAGACAGCAGAGATTATCTTCCTTACATTAACATGAAGAAAGAGCGACACTGTTTGGCAGTAGGCCTACTGTTAATCATTGTGGACAGACAGCAGAGATTATCTTCCTTACATTAACATGAAGGAATGCAGACAGAGCGACAGTGTTTGGCAGTAGGCCTACTGTTAATCATTGTGGACAGACAGTAGACTATCTTCCTTACATTAACATGAAGGAATGCAGACAGAGCGACAGTGTTTGGCAGTAGGCCTACTGTTAATCATTGTGGACAGATAGTAGACTATCTTCCTCACATTAACATGAAGGAATAAAGACAGAGCGACACTGTTTGGCAGTAGGCCTACTGTTAATCATTGTGGACAGATAGTAGACTATCTTCCTCACATTAACATGAAGGAATAAAGACAGAGCGACAGTGTTTGGCAGTAGGCCTACTGTTAATCATTGTGGACAGACAGTAGACTATCTTCCTTACATTAACATGAAGGAATGCAGACAGAGCGACAGTGTTTGGCAGTAGGCCTACTGTTAATCATTGTGGACAGATAGTAGACTATCTTCCTCACATTAACATGAAGGAATAAAGACAGAGCGACAGTGTTTGGCAGTAGGCCTACTGTTAATCATTGTGGACAGATAGTAGACTATCTTCCTCACATTAACATGAAGGAATAAAGACAGAGCGACACTGTTTGGCAGTAGGCCTACTGTTAATCATTGTGGACAGATAGTAGACTATCTTCCTCACATTAACATGAAGGAATGCAGACAGAGCGACAGTGTTTGGCAGTAGGCCTACTGTTAATCATTGTGGACAGATAGTAGACTATCTTCCTCACATTAACATGAAGGAATGCAGACAGAGCGACACTGTTTGGCAGTAGGCCTACTGTTAATCATTGTGGACAGATAGTAGACTATCTTCCTCACATTAACATGAAGGAATAAAGACAGAGCGACACTGTTTGGCAGTAGGCCTACTGTTAATCATGGACAGATAGTAGACTATCTTCCTCACATTAACATGAAGGAATGCAGACAGAGCGACAGTGTTTGGCAGTAGGCCTACTGTTAATCATTGTGGACAGACAGCAGACTATCTTCCTCACATTAACATGAAGGAATGCAGACAGAGCGCATGTTTCACCGTTTTGAGCAATACCAAACCAAGTAACGCCAAAGTCATACAACATTAGGTTGAAGTTAAAATAAAATGTACTGGTAAAGGTCAAGATGTGCCAATGTACTACACACAGGCACACACGGACACATACGCGCGCGCGCACACACACCGACTTGAGAAATGGCGTCAGGATACTGTCCTCCGTGGAAAGTGTTGACGTGTTTCGATGACGTCAGAACACACAACCTAACAAGTGGATTTCATCCGATAGATTTGCACAAAAATGGCGGATGTATCAATAATACTTTGAACATTTCTTTCAGTTTTGACACAGGCCTAACTGAAACAGTTGATACCCCTTTTTCTTGGCAAACGGTCTTCCTTCTTGGTTTGACGTCATAGTAAAGTTTTCTTTTTGATATGACGCTACAACAGTCTTCTTCCTTTTTGACGTCATAGTAAACCTCTTCTTCCTATTATGTGACGTCATGGCAGTTTTCTTTGGGATTTGATGTCATGTAGATCGCCTTTCTATGGCAATGTATTCTTTTCTAATTTGATGTCATAGTATTTTTCTTCACTTGACGTCATGACGGGGGTCTTCAGTCCACTTTAGTCGTCATGGTGAAGTTTTCTGTCAACACTGACGTCATGGTACGGTTACATCATCGTGACGCAATTTGAAAATACTGAACACAACGGAATCCCTGCTGTACGAAAAAGCAATAATAACTTATCAATGAATGCTCTAGTTTGTCAATAACTATTTTGAAAAAAAAATGGTGTGAAAAAAACTTTTATTACAACCCCCCCCCCCCCCCCCCCAAAAAAAATCTCCTTTTAGGTCTCAACATCCCTTTACTTTCCTCATCTCTATTAAGTTTTCTTCTCCCGTCACCGAATTATTCTAAGATAAACCTGTCAAACCCGTAGTCTCAACATCCCTTTACTTTCCTCATATCTATTAAGTTTTCTTCTCCCGTCAACGAATTATTCTAAGATAAACCTGTCAAACCCGTAGTCGTACGGGAACGTTTTGAACAAGATCGATGGCAAAAACGTCTGATGATGTCAAACCTACAAACCCTGTGCTTCAATGATGATGATGAGTGCTAATAATGACGGCAGTTTGAGCAATGGTGCTGATTCCCTGAATTCAGAATTAAGATAACCTATTTCAGAACTCTTCACTCCACTAACCTCCGTCCCTCCTTTCTCCTCCATAAACTATTGGATGAACTCAAGAACCCTCTGCATCATCCCCAATACCCTCTCTTTCTCACCATCTCTCTGTCTGTATCTTTGTCTGTCCCATCTCTCTCTGTCCCACACACACTGTCGATCTCACACTGGATCCTTCAGTACACGGTGTAGGGTGGGGGCGGTTCCTCGGGCACATTCTTAGCCGTTAATTCCAGTTGAAACAAAACCCTCAGCTCTTCCACCTGCTGACGAGCACTGGTGGAGGAAGAAGACGACGAAGAAGAAAGAGGAGAAAAGGAAGAAGATTGAGGAGAAAGAGAAGATGAAGAAGAATGAAAAGGGGAAAAGTCCTGGGCCAAGCGGTCCACATTCAGCCTCCACTCTTCCACGCTGTAGGGCGGCGCGGAGGGGAGCAGGGTCGAACCCAGGAACGGAGAATCAGGGCCGTCCTGAAAAACCTCATCGTGAAGCTCGCTGGCTGAGGGCGCGGAGGGAATCCGCCTGGGGCGGAGTGTTGGGGAGGGGGTGGGGGAGGGGGTGAGCGGGGGCGGGGCGGAGAGGGACCTCCCTATCATGCCCAGCACATGCCGGCAATGGTGGTTACACACGTGGTGACCCATCACCTCCCGGATGCCCTCCTCCCCGCGGTCCGTTTCTCCGAAGGCCTTGGGCAGGGAGTGGATGACCGGAGTCTTGAGGGTGACCCTCCCAAGGTCGTCCTGAACCCCCTCCAGACCGCACAGCACCAGCTGACCTCCGCTGCAGTGGTAGGTGAAGTGAACCAAGGACTCCACCACCTCCCTGTTCGCCAGGCTCACCTCAGGACGAGTAGAGGAGGAGGAGGAGGAGGAAGGAACAATCCTCATCCCGATCCCTGACCCAGACCCGGGCCTCTCCCGGAACATCCTTCCGTTCTTGTCGACGAACTGCACGAGCGTTCCGCGCTCCTGGACCATCTCCTCCAGCAGGATCCACTCCCCGGAGCTGGGCCTCCGCCTGTGGTTGTTGAAGAGCTTGTTGAGCACGGACACCTGGTCCATGGGCGCCATCTGCAGGTGGGCCAGCCGCACCGTGTCCAGTCGGAACCGGCCCTGGGTCAGGAAGTGACCCAGCCAGTCGGAGGCCATGCGGGCCTTGGACAGTTCCTTGCTGCAGCGGATCTCTGTGCCGGGCTGGTCCACGAACACCTGAATAGACAAACGGGGAAACGTGGCTTGTAGTATTTTGAGGAGTATTTCAGCGTATACTTGAGCAGCATGTTTTCTTAACGAATTCCTTAAAATCATAAAAAAATTATGTGCTTGCCAATTCGGTAAAGATGAAGAAAACAACACGAAAATGAAACCAACGAAAGTCACTTTCTATATCCGAAGCCTTGAGTTTGCCACTATTCCTTCTTGTCTGCTCCTTCTTTGGTTCTGACAATAACAGTTTGCCACTATTCCTTCTTGTCTGCTTCTTCTTTGGTTCTGACAATAACAGTTTGCCACTATTCCTTCTTGTCTGCTCCTTCTTTGGTTCTGACAATAACAGTTTGCCACTATTCCTTCTTGTCTGCTTCTTCTTTGGTTCTGACAATAACAGTTTGCCACTATTCCTTCTTGTCTGCTCCTTCTTTGGTTCTGACAATAACAGTTTGCCACTATTCCTTCTTGTCTGCTTCTTCTTTGGTTCTGACAATAACAGTTTGCCACTATTCCTTCTTGTCTGCTCCTTCTTTGGTTCTGACAATAACAGTTTGCCACTATTCCTTCTTGTCTGCTTCAGCCTTCTTTGGTTCTGACAATAAAAAACAGTTTGCCACTATTCCTTCTTTGGAACCCACACTTACCTGAACGGCAGACAAATCACTACGTTTGCCACTATTCCCCTTGTCTGCTCCCTGGTTCTGACAATAACAGTTTGCCACTATTCCTAGAACAGTCCCCTCCTCTCGGCCCCTTCTGACAATAACAGTTATGCCATATATTCCTTCTTTGGTTCTGACAATAACAGTTTGCCACTATTCCTTCTTGTCTGCTCCTTCTTTGGTTCTGACAATAACAGTTAGCCCTCGGGGGATAGGCAGTGCACGTGAAAAAAAGGAGATGGGTCATTAAAAACCGTTTTCAATCTTCAGCCTCAGAAGTGCTTTCACCGAAATAATTCTTCAAAATTACGAAAAACATGGAATGCACACAGGCCGAGAGACCCAGTAACTGAACAGGGTTTGGAACCCACACTTACCTGAACGGCAGACAAATCCCCTACTACGATTCCCGTGCCGTTCAGCTTCCCCTTGCAGACCCTGGTGTTAATATAAACCCTAATAAAGATTTAAAACCTATACTGACCTTCACGATAGAACAGTCCCCTCCTCTCGGCCCCTTGCCGTTCAGTTTTCCCTCGTAGATATGGAATATAAGCCTTAAAACAAAAGGTGTGAACTCCATAGTAACCTAAACAGCAGAGACGTCTCCTCAACGTGGCCCCTTGCCGTTCGCTCTCGCCCTTGTAGACCCAGGTGTGAAAACAAATCAAAGATGTAAACCCTATACTATACTGACCCAGGTGTGAAAACAAATCAAAGATGTAAACCCTATACTATACTGACCCAGGTGTGAAAACAAATCAAAGATGTAAACCCTATACTACACTGACCCAGGTGTGAAAACAAATCAAAGATGTAAACCCTATACTACACTGACCCAGGTGTGAAAACAAATCAAAGATGTAAACCCTATACTATACTGACCCAGGTGTGAAAACAAATCAAAGATGTAAACCCTATACTATACTGACCCAGGTGTGAAAACAAATCAAAGTATAAACCCTATACTATACTGACCCAGGTGTGAAAACAAATCAAAGATGTAAACCCTATACTATTCTGACCCAGGTGTGAAAACAAATCAAAGATGTAAACCCTATACTATACTGACCTTGACGGCAGAGAAGTCTCCCCCTCGTGGCCCCTTGTTCAACTTGCCCCTGTAGACCTAGGTGTGAAGACAAACCGACTGGGATTTGAACCCTACACTGACCTTGACGGCAGAGAAGTCCCCCCCTCGTGGCCCCTTGTTCAACTTGCCCCTGTAGACCTAGGTGTGAAGACAAACCGACTGGGATTTGAACCCTACATTGACCTTGACGGCAGAGAAGTCCCCTCCTCTCGGTTCCTTTCCACTGAGTTTTCCCTTGTAGAGTGTAGACCTTAACAAAGATGTGAACCCTAACCCACCTTCACAGCAGACAAAGATGTGAACCCTAACCCACCTTCACAGCAGACAAAGATGTGAACCCTAACTCACCTTGACGGCAGAGAAGTCTCCCCCTCTCGGCCCCTTTCCATTGAGTTTTCCCTTGTAGGGTGTAGACCTTAACAAAGATGTGAACCCTAACTCACCTTCACAGCAGACAAAGATGTGAACCCTAACTCACCTTCACAGCAGACAAAGATGTGAACCCTAACTCACCTTCACAGCAGACAAAGATGTGAACCCTAACTCACCTTGACGCAGAGAAGTCTCCCCCTCTCGGCCCCTTTCCATTGAGTATTCCCTTGTAGAGTGTAGACCTTAACAAAGATGTGAACCCTAACTCACCTTCACAGCAGACAAAGATGTGAACCCTAACTCACCTTCACAGCAGACAAAGATGTGAACCCTAACTCACCTTGACGGCAGAGAAGTCTCCCCCTCTCGGCCCCTTTCCATTGAGTTTTCCCTTGTAGGGTGTAGACCTTAACAAAGATGTGAACCCTAACTCACCTTGACGGCAGAGAAGTCTCCCCCTCTCGGCCCCTTTCCATTGAGTTTTCCCTTGTAGGGTAGACCTTAACAAAGTAGACCTTAACAAAAGATGTGAACCCTTGTAACCTTAACACCTTGACGGCAGAGAAGTCTCCCCCTCTCGGCCCCTTTCCATTGAGTTTTCCCTTGTAGACCTGCAGTCTGTCCCCACAGCAGAAGGGCTTCTCTGAAAAGCTGGACCAGTACTGGAACTCGTTCCTGTCAGGGGAGGAAGACAGAGTGGAGTTGCACAGGCTGGGCATGGCGAATATGTTTCTCGTGATTTCAAGTCCAACTCAGGTCCAGACTTGTCTGTCTAAAACTTGGTTCTAAGGCTTTTTCGTCATTTTAAAGTCTAACGCAAACTCCAGATTTTGTTTTCGCTTATACAATTGGCTTCTTAGGTTTTGGGATTATTAATTTTGCTCCTCTTGACTTTTTCTGCTTCAGCAATTTTAGCAATGTGTTTTTCCTTTGAATTCGTAAGATTTGTGTTGCAATCTTGGCTTCCCTAGATAATCCTTTTTTCCTGCACTGCTCTTATTATCTTGTTTCAAAAGCACATGTTCTTGCCTGTGAACAAAACAGTCCTTTTTCCTGCACTGCTCTTATTATCTTGTTTCAAAAGCACATGTTCTTGCCTGTGAACAAAACAGTCCTTTTTCCTGCACTGCTCTTATTATCTTGTTTCAAAAGCACATGTTCTTGCCTGTGAACAAAACAGTCCTTTTTGGCTTCACGTTTCGTTGGACCTAGAATGAGTCATTTTAGTCGATAATCACATTGGTAGTGAATATTCTAAAAAGTGAAAATAATACTGCAGGATTATTTGGGGATCTTCAGCGTTTGTCCACAGCTGTCGAGTCTTTCCAATGAACGTGAACTTGTTACAACTTTGCAAGCTTTGAGAAAAGAGGATAAACTGGTAGTTTCTATTTAAGGTAATTAAATTGCTCTGATTTGTACGGTCTGGTTTTCTCAACAATGGTAATCTCTACAACAGCAAAGTGGCTTTGTGCAAACTGATTCCACTGCTGTATATCACAAATCTGCAAAGCAGCACTTGTTTTTTTTAGTTGTGTTTTCAGACTGAGTTACCTCATAACACCGGGCACTGTATAAACCGATGGCCCACAATGTCATGCCAACAATCCTGGGAAGTAGGAACAACTTTTAGCTGACCATTGACCACTGTTTTGTCCCTCACTCTCTGTGTTTTGTGTCCTCTCAGGCCGTCAGTGTGGTGCAGTTCCGAGGGTCGTGGTTATTGGGGCTGTACCACTGGAAGTGACAGTGGTGGGGAGGGTGGAGGTGATGATGGTGGTTGTGGTGTGGGGGCGTGGCCATCAACGTGACAGATTCAGGGGATACTGGGGGTGTTTTCCTTCTTCCCTCAGTCCTGAAACAGAAAAATGAAACAACGAGAATGACATGTCAACAACAACAAAAAACAGAGAGAGTGAGAGAGAGAGAGAGAGAGAGAGAGAGAGAGAGAGAGAGAGAGAGAGAGAGAGAGAGAGAGAGAGAGAGAGAGAGAGAGAGAGAGAGAGAGGAAACTATAACTATGACAAATAAAGACATCAAAACTTACTACTTACTCTTACACTGAAGAAGAAGAAAAAGGAACGAAGAAAAGGTTGAAGAAGAAGAAGAAGAAGAAGAAGGAAGGAAAAAAAAGAACGACAAATACAACTAAAAGATTGAATACAGAATCAAAGGAAGGTAAACTACAACAGAACGGGATAATGATGGCCTGATAATAAAGGAAGGTAAACTACAACAGAACGGGATAATGATGGCCTGATAATAAAGGAAGGAACAACAGAACGGGGTAATGATGGCCTGATAATAAAGGAAGGAACAACAGAACGGGGTAATGATGGCCTGATAATAAAGGAAGGAACAACAGAACGGGATAATGATGGCCTGATAATAAAGGAAGGTAAACTACAACAGAACGGGGTAATGATGGCCTGATAATAAAGGAAGGAACAACAGAACGGGATAATGATGGCCTGATAATAAAGGAAGGTAAACTACAACAGAACGGGATAATGATGGCCTGATAATAAAGGAAGGAACAACAGAACGGGGTAATGATGGCCTGATAATAAAGGAAGGTAAACTACAACAGAACGGGATAATGATGGCCTGATAATAAAGGAAGGAACAACAGAACGGGGTAATGATGGCCTGATAATAAAGGAAGGTAAACTACAACAGAACGGGATAATGATGGCCTGATAATAAAGGAAGGAACAACAGAACGGGATAATGATGGCCTGATAATAAAGGAAGGAACAACAGAACGGGATAATGATGGCCTGATAATAAAGGAAGGTAAACTACAACAGAACGGGGTAATGATGGCCTGATAATAAAGGAAGGAACAACAGAACGGGGTAATGATGGCCTGATAATAAAGGAAGGTAAACTACAACAGAACGGGATAATGATGGCCTGATAATAAAGGAAGGAACAACAGAACGGGGTAATGATGGCCTGATAATAAAGGAAGGTAAACTACAACAGAACGGGGTAATGATGGCCTGATAATAAAGGAAGGAACAACAGAACGGGATAATGATGGCCTGATAATAAAGGAAGGTAAACTACAACAGAACGGGATAATGATGGCCTGATAATAAAGGAAGGTAAACTACAACAGAACGGGATAATGATGGCCTGATAATAAAGGAAGGAACAACAGAACGGGATAATGATGGCCTGATAATAAAGGAAGGAACAACAGAACGGGATAATGATGGCCTGATAATAAAGGAAGGTAAACTACAACAGAACGGGGTAATGGTGGCCTGATAATAAAGGAAGGTAAACATGGAAACAAACAGAAGCAACAAGAAAAGGAAAGCGTGGAATAAAAGAGCGTTGGAAAACAGTTGGAGGAAAGAAAGAAAGAAGATAGGAAAGAAAAGGAAAAAGAACACGTGAAGAAAAAGAAAAACAATCTATGACATTAGAAAGAAAAAGGGGGGATTTAAAGAAGAAAAATAGGAAAGAGAGAAAAACAAAGAAAGAAAAAACAAAACAAAAGTCACATAAAAAAAGTAGTTTTTAAGCATTCGCTAAATTCTCATTCATTTATAACAAAAGTCACATAAAAAAGTAGTTTTTAAGCATTCGCTAAATTCTCATTCAAATATAAATGTAAAAGTTATATTTTTACAATAAAACAATTCAACAAACAAACAAAAAGAAAGAAAGAAAAAGCCTATGATTTTGTGATGTTCACTTGTCTGCACTATTAAGAATATAAATAAGAAACTACCGTCTATTTTCCTGTGCCAAATGTAACTAACATGCACTGTATTCACTTACTTGAATATTAAGAAAGCAAACACAATTACACTATTCTATTATTGCACACTGAATTCAGTCTCCGACTGGTACGACTATTTCTAATAGACGCCAGTTCAATGACTGAAATCCCAATGGCTTAAACACCTTGGTTTTATTAGAAAGCTAGGTTTCAACACACACACACACACACACACACACACACACACACACACAGTGTATAGAAACGCACGTCAAATCCAGTCGCCGGTTGGCTTGCGCGGTTTTCTTTTCATCGTCTGAAAGAATCTCTCTCTCTCTCTCTCTCTCTCTCTCTCTCTCTCTCTCTCTCTCTCTCTCTCTCTCTCTCTCTCTCTCTCTCTCTCTCTCTCTCTCTCTCTCTCTCACCAAGTGTGTGTGTGTGTGTCAAGTCAAGTCAAGTCAAGTCAAAATTTTATTTAAAGATGGACATTGAATAAGCAAACATACATGGGTTTTTTTCATCAAGCCATCTAACAAAGACAAAACGCAAACACACACGCACAATACACAAACCATATTGCTTATTTACATAGAAAAAAGGAACACGGAACAGATAACTATTTACAGTTATCACCAGCATCATCCTGGGGCTACCTACCCCCCCCCCCCCCCCCCCCCCCTTCCCTCACATAGTGCCTAGCAACTCGTAGACGAATAGTCATGTTTGGAAATGTACATATTGTTAATATATAAGTATTTGTGTGTATGAATGCGTGCACACCCATGTGCATATGTGCACATGTGTGGGTGTATGTGCATGTGGGGGTGGGGGGGTGTACCTGTGTTTGCATATGTCTGTGTGCATAAGTATTTATGTCACTTTACTTTTCTAACTTAGATTTGCTTATAAATAGTATGCATATGCCATGCAACGTGATGTTCAAATCACGAACAAAATGTTTATTCACTGTGTGTACGTGTGTGTGATGTGTGTGTGTGTGTGTGTGTGTGTGTGTGTGTGTGTGTGTGTGTGTGTGTGTGTGTGTGTGTGTGTGTGTGTGTGTGTGTGCGTGTGCGTGTGCGTGTGCGTGCGTGTGTGTGTACGTGCATGCATGCGTGTGTGCGGTTGTGTGTGTTTGTGTTTATCATATTCTACAGAGTTAACACATACTCAGTGTTTCAACTTTGCCATTTGTAGGCTCTCCTTTTTTCCATGGTTATTATGAATTGTATTCAGTCTCTCTCCTTTTTTCCATGGTTATTATGAATTGTATTCAGTCTCTCTCCTTTGTTCCATGGTTATTATGAATTGTATTCAGTCTCTCTCCTTTTTGTGTGTGACTTTTCTACTGTTTTTCTTTCCTATGTTGCTACCTTCTTGTCGTCGCCACACTGAAGACGGGCTTATGGCCAGAAACGTTTGTTTTGTTTCCAATAAAAGGGACCTCAATCTACCAGCCTCGAATTGAGTGGTTTTTGTGCCTATTTACAGTAAGCAATGGAAAGCTTACGAAAAGCAAAACATATCAACAAATCGTGCTACATATTTAAATGGAAATGGTAGGTAGGTAGGTGATGTAGGGCTATGTATAGGCCTCTCGGCCCTTATTACGCCCCTTCTCAATGAATTTGACTTGACAAAAATTATTTAGTGGTTTGTGTCTCTTAAATCAAAAACTAATAAAAAAGATAAAAAATCTTTAAGAGAATGGCTTTTTTTAATATATTTTTTTTACTCATTAAAACATTAAAATTTTGTTTTCAAATTTGGGTTTTCGTCCAAAAGATTTTTGAATTCATTAATGCTAGGTGCATTCTTTATGTTAATTGGTAGATCATTCCACATATGAACAACACGGTTAGTAACAAAAGTTTTTGCGGGTGTTAGTATTAGATCTGTTAAGAAACAATTTACCATCACTATTTCTTGTTTTGTCTACTGTACATTTTATGAAAAAGTAATTGAAATTTATATCATCAAGACTATGTACAATTGTATAGGTTTGAACGAGGTCCCCTCTAAGCCTTCTTCCTTTTAAAGATGGTAATTTTAGAAAATTTAAACGTTCCTCGTAAGACATATTTTTACATGCTTTAACTAATTTTGTGGCTCTTCTCTGAACTTTTTCAATTATTATTGATTGTCTTTTTAGGTTAGGATGCCATATACAGTTGTCATATTCTATGCGAGGTCGAACCATAGCCTTGTATAATTTAACAAATATATCCTTATGAAGATAGTCAAATGATCTTTTGATTAATCCCATTACTTGGTTAGCTTTACTGGTTACCTTCTGTATATGTGTATCAAATTTCAAAGCTGGATCAAAAGTTATTCCCAAGTCTTTCTCGTTTTCACATATATTAATTTTACTTGTTGTGCAGTTCGGCTTCATGTAATAATCATGTTTAGGGTTTTCCCTTCCAATGTACATTACCTTGCATTTTTGGACATTAAAATATAAGTTCCATTTCTCTGACCATGCTTGCAGAGAGTGTAAATCTGACTGTAGTATTTCTTTACTACCATATGTATTATATAGCTTATGGGGACACAAAAGGTCATACGCTCAGATACATTAACACATTTCACTCACTACTGTTTTGTCTATTTGTGGGAATGGGATTGGGAGACATCACAGACCAGTTCTGCAGAATAACTACTGCATACTCAACTGTTGCCTATCCGAAAGATGGAGTTTAAGTCTTGACCTTTACCAAGTCTTGTTTTGAAATAGTTCTTGTTTTTAATTTTGTTCAGGGCAGGAGGCAGGCTGTTCCACAAGGTTCCACCAGAGTATAAGAAACTAGATTGATAGCGGTTATTTTTAGGCCTAGGAAAAGATAACAAATGATTATGTCTGTGAGTATTAACCTTAAATTCATCTTTAAGCTTTTTTCGGAGCATTCCCATTTACGATATTGTGCATAAGTATTGCTTTATTAGCTCTGTCATGTAATGTTAATAAGTTTAATTTTTTATAATCTTTGATAGTCAGTGAGCTAGATTTTAACCAAATCAATTTGACAGCTTTTTTATACATACGGTTGATTAGTTTCAAATTGGTATCACTGCAGTCGTCACATACATTAGATGCATAGTCAATCACTGAAAGAATATGCAACTAAATTGTTTTGGGGAAATATTTTCCCCAAGAGATGTGTGTGTGTGTGGGGGGGGGGGGGGGGGGGGGGGGGGGGGGGAGGTGAGTGTGTGAGCACGCGCGCGCACGCAAAGGCCTGGAAAAAGGGGCGGGGTGGGAGAGTTAGGAACAGACTACGTAAACCAAACAAGAGTTAAGCCACCACAGAACCCTGTGCAATGACTGTGACGTTAGCAACTTAGCGACTGCGTCGTTCCCGATGACGAAATTGTCTAAATATAGAACAAGCGAATTTCCCGATCATAGAAGCCAATGACAGACAGTCTCAGGTAGCGTCGGGTCACCTGCTGGTGACACGCAATTTTTGCCTTCGCCCCCTGGGCCCCCACTACACCTTAACCCAGGACCTATGCAGCTCCCTGGACTCCCCGCGGACACCCCCCCCCCCCCCCTTACGAATAATTTGGTCCGCCCCTCTGTGGTGTGTGTGTGATGTAAATTGTACAAGAATTAAAACTGTAAAAAATCTTGGTTTATAAAGAAAATAATTCAATTTTAAAACCTTTGAAATTCTGATTTACGCGTGACTGTAGAAACGTAGTCTTTGTGTAAAGACAAGACGTGAGAGACAGAGAGAGAGAGAGAGAGAGAGAGAGAGAGAGAGAGAGAGAGAGAGAGAGAGAGAGAGAGAGAGAGAGAGAGAGAGAGAGAGAGAGAGAGAGAGAGAGAGAGAGAGAGAGAGAGAGAGAGAGAGAGAGAGAGAGAGATCAAACATTTTAATGATTAGGCCTTGTGCCCGTATCACATATGGGTAGGGGGGGGGGGGAGGGAGCATATAAATCATAACATAAACAAAATATATATAGGATAATAGAAAAGAATAAGGAAATGCGGCATTGCGAGTAAACATCAAAGAAATGTGAACATTCATTTGTTCAAAATTGTCACAATTACAAGAAGGGGCTGGGCAGTGGAAAGGGAAATATTTCACACACACATACACACGCACGCGCGCGCGCGCATGCACACACACAAACACAGAAACACGCACACGTGCGAACACACACACACACACACACACACACACACACACACACACACGTTCATTACTGATGAGTCCAAAATAAACATTACGTTGCTGAAAAATCCAACATATTGCAGTAACATAATGTACTGCTAATAGAGTTAATAATTAAGTAATATTGATAGCAATCAAAACTACCATAGGTCTTAGTCATCATGAGAGAGAGAGAGAGAGAGAGAGAGAGAGAGAGAGAGAGAGAGAGAGAGAGAGAGAGAGAGAGAGAGAGAGAGAGAGAGAGAGAGAGAGAGAGAGAGAGAGAGAGAGAGACTTGACCTTCAACACTTTAGTACCTTCTCCCATCCCACTGTATACTTATTTCACCACCACCACCCAACCCCCATCATGTCGCTACGTGAGGTCAACCCAATACTTAGAAACAGGTGAAACACAGACTTTAAAGGTGCTCATTGACCCCTCTGTGACGCACAGTGTGAACGTAAGAGAACAGTGTATCTACGTCAGTGGTTGAGCAAGGTTTCAAACAATGGACCCCTGGCGTTTAAAGCGACACAGTGACCACGAAGCTTGACCACTCCACTGATACTGTCATAGGTGATATGTCTGTGACGAGGAGACTCGACACGCCGACTGACTGGGCTGCTATTTATAACTGCGGCCACTGACACACTGTCTGTGCAAAGCCTAGTAACCACAGCAGTGGTTTGTCTCTGCGACAACTTGCTACTAGGGTCCGTTTCTCAAATGGCCTTTATCATCACAAATGGTGGCCACTAGCAACGTGAGAGCTGTACAATGCAGGGCTACTGTAGAGTAATGGAGCATTGTGCTACAGCTTGGCCTTTATCATCACAAATGGTGGCCACTAGCAACGTGAGAGCTGTACAATGCAGGGCTACTGTAGAGTCATGGAGCATTGTGCTACAGCTTGGCCTTTATCATCACAAATGGTGGCCACTAGCAACGTGAGAGCTGTACAATGCAGGGCTACTGTAGAGTCATGGAGCATTGTGCTACAGCTTGGCCTTTATCATCACAAATGGTGGCCACTAGCAACGTGAGAGCTGTACAATGCGGGGCTACTGTAGTCATGGAGCATTGTGCTACAGCTTGGCCTTTATCATCACGAATGGTGGCCACTAGCAACGTGAGAGCTGTACAATGCAGGGCTACTGTAAAGTAATGGAGCATTGTGCTACAGCTTGGCCTTTATCATCACACATGGTGGCCACTAGCAACGTGAGAGCTGTACTATGCAGGGCTACTGTAGAGTAATGGAGCATTGTGGTTGGTACAGCTTGGTCTGTTGTGAAACACTGGCTCTCAAACTTGGAGGAATATGTACTGAGTCTGAGCCAAATGTGGGATGGTCAGTTTAACGTCCAATCAGTCGCTAGTCTGCAGCCAAAGGGATCGGTTGGGGTTTAAACACCTTCCCCGACGCCAGTGTCCTAAAGCTCTTGGACGAGAGTGCGGATGCTCCCTGGACAAGGCTCGGTATAAACAAATTCTAGCCCAGTCCTCTAGGATAGCAATTGCCCTCTCTGCTACATAGAAGGATTGGTCAGACATGGTTCACTCACTGTTAGTTTATTAAAACAGTTGAGATCGCTTAGCGGTTAGTTTATTAAAACAGTTGAGATCGTTTAGCGGTTAGTTTATTAAAACAGTTGAGATCGTTTAGCTGTTAGTTTATTCAAACAAATTCCAGCCCCACTTTCCAGAGTAGCAGTTGTCTGCCCTGCTCTCTGAAGGTCATCATGGGAACCGACTAATTAGCATGCGCGTAATTCAATCCAATAATGACATCGGTCCACTACTGTCAGGAGAACTTCATACGATAATGTTGTGGGAAAACCAGAGCAGTTACCACTATGCTGTTGGTGTAGGTAATACTCATCATTAAAGAGAGAGGGGGAGGGGGGAGATAGAGAGGAGGATGTAGAGAGAGAGAGAGAGAGAGAGAGAGAGAGAGAGAGAGAGAGAGAGAGAGAGAGAGAGAGAGAGAGAGAGAGAGAGAGAGAGAAGGAGGAAGTAAAAAGACAGAAGAGTAGGAAGGAGGAAGGGACGGAGAGAGATAGGGGGGGGGGGGGGAGTGAGTGAAGGAATAGGGAGGGTGAGGGAGAAAGACAGACACAGATGGCAATGCATAAACCCTCTACCTTTGGTCCAGTGACTAGTTATGAAAACTACAGTTCCTACCCCCACTTTCCATCCCACTATCCCCCTCCCCCCTCATAAGTCATACCCCCCTTCATTGACGCACATGAATGACGTCATCACTGCTCATTGACGTCACTGCCACGTCAGCTTCAAGGACCCTTCACAGCACACGGGAACTTCATATACATTGTCCCCAAAGAGAAACGCATACTATTTTTGGAAGAAAATTATGTTAAACTTCATTAATTTGCCCTAAAAAATCGATTTGAAATATTTTATTTTTATGTTTTAAATTTAGAATAGCAATATATTTTGCTTCAATAACTTACAGATAAGCACTGAGTAGTTGTGTTGCATCCTTCTAGCACTTAGACATCCAAAGTGAAGAAATTTTGTGACAATAATTATCTATCTTTATTATTGAAAAAAAAATCGGGACTTTCCTGGTATTGCAGTACTTCCAGGATCGTCCCTCTATCTTCATAGTTATCCATGTCCAATGTGTGTCTGTTCCAGGCCGGAGGACGTTAAAAGAACTTTCATTCAAGTGAAGAATTTAAAAAGTATGCGGTTTTTTCTTTGGACAATATAATAACAACCGATATATGTATGTGTTTTAAACCAAGTGTATTGACATAATGCATTGCAGTGTGCACAGATTATTCCATGAGCACAATAGATGCATGTCACCTTTATGTCTTTGATGCTTACTCACAATCTT
The DNA here is from genome assembly GCA_017654935.2 of Phymorhynchus buccinoides. Lineage (NCBI taxonomy): Eukaryota > Metazoa > Mollusca > Gastropoda > Neogastropoda > Raphitomidae > Phymorhynchus > Phymorhynchus buccinoides. Next base: position 54,484,453 of record CM065695.1, on the reverse strand, counting down.
GTTCCCCCAATTTTACCTACTGACCTTATGCAGACATTATTATTATTATTATTATTATATTATTATTATATTATTATTATTATTATACTCTGCTGCTAGACTAGTGTTAAAGGCAAAAAGGCGTGACCATGCAGGTAAAGAAGAAAAATGGTGTTTTACGTCCTCTCGGTCATAGACACATATGGGACATTTGTAAATACAAAGATGGTGGGAACAATACTGGCTGAATGCCCGGAGGCAGTGCAACACCAGTAAAGTCCCGAGTTTTTATCAATATAGATATGTGTAGCGGTAACCACGCCTCGGATAAACCTCATCGGCTATGGCACCGCCACAATAAGTGTATCAACGTGACCATGCAGATCCTCTTCTCTTTAAACTCCACTGACTTCCCGTTCAAGCTCGGATAGACTATAAGTTTTCTTCCCTGTGCATTGCATATTTCTCAGGCTGCTCTCTTTCTTACATCATTGACATTCTGTCTTGCTACACACCCTCTTGAACTCTTAGATCTTCTTCAAGTTCCCCAAGTGAAGACTAAGTCTTTTGGCCACCGATCTTTTTCATTCTGTCCTCCAACCATCTGGAATTCTCTCCCCTTTGAAATATGGCATTCTAATTCTTCTGAATCTTTCAAACGAGCCCTTAAAACCCACCTTGTCAAACTGTACAACTGATGAGCCCCTATCCCTTTCCACTGACCTGAAATTGTGCTTTGCTGTCTGAGCTGTAGAATGTTATGGATTTGTGCGTGTGTGCACGCGGGCGTCTGTGTGTGGCTGAGTGGTGTGGGTGCGTGTGCGCTTGCTTGCATGCATGCGCGTATGGGTGTGTTGCGCGCACTAGCGCGTACGTGGTGT
>CM065695.1:54461093-54466093 GCA_017654935.2 Phymorhynchus buccinoides | reverse complement strand
GACAGTGTGCGTAGTGTTGACAGTTATGGGGTTAATGTAATTGCCTAGGTGACAGTGTGCGTCTTGCTGACATTTATGGGGTTAATGTAATTGCCTAGGTGATAGTGTGCATAGTGTTGACAGCTATGGGGTTAATGTAATTGCCTAGGTGACACTGTGCGTCTTGTTGACAGATATGGGGTTAATGTAATTGCCTAGGTGACAGTGTGCGTAGTGTTGACAGTTATGGGGTTAATGTAATTGCCTAGGTGACAGTGTGCGTCTTGTTGACAGTTATGGGGTTAATGTAATTGCCTAGGTGACAGTGTGCGTAGCGTTGACAGTTATGGGGTTAATGTAATTGCCTAGGTGACAGTGTGCGTAGTGTTGACAGTTATGGGGTTAATGTAATTGCCTAGGTGACAATGTGCGTGGTGTTGACAGTTATGGGGTTAATGTAATTGCCTAGGTGACAATGTGCGTGGTGTTGACAGTTATGGGGTTAATGTAAGTGCATAGGTGACAGTGTGCGTATTGTTGACAGTTCTGGGGTTAATGTAATTGCCTAGGTGACAGTGTGCGTAGCGTTGACAGTTATGGGGTTAATGTAATTGCCTAGGTGACTGTGTGCGTAGTGTTGACAGTTATGGAGTTAATGTAATTGCCTAGGTGACAGTGTGCGTAGTGTTGACGTACAAATGAGGTCCTACAGAAGGGACTTTATTCCTTTACTCAGCCAGTGTGTGTGTATGTGTGTGTGTGCGAATGTGGTGTTGTGTGTGTGTATGTGTGTGTGTGCACACACGCTTGCATGCACGTGTATGTGAATGTGTGCACGTGCGTGTGCGCGTGCGTGGTGTGTGTGTGCGCGCGCTTGTATGTGTGATAATGTATAGATCACACACAGTGTGCTGACAATAGATATAGTGTTGATTTCCTCAGGGGCTGACCCCTCTTCCTTCCATCTTACTATCTCTACTGTCTCTCTCTCCTTCCTTCTTTCCTTCCTTAGTGTTCGTCCTTCTAACTTTGCTTCTCTGTCTTCATTTCCCTTCTGCCTTTGTCTGTCTGTCTCTCTCTCCTTCTGTCTTTCCTTCCTTAGTGTTCGTCCTTCTAACTTTGCTTCTCTGTCTTCATTTCCCTTCTGCCTTTGTCTGTCTGTCTCTCTCTCCTTCTGTCTTTCCTTCCTTAGTGTTCGTCCTTCTAACTTTGCTTCTCTGTCTTCATTTCCCTTCTGCCTTTGTCTGTCTGTCTCTCTCTCCTTCTGTCTTTCCTCCCTTCTGCCTTTGTCTGTCTGTCTCTCAGAAAACGTTGTTAAAACTGATCACTGAATACATCAGACAGATTATGTTTAAAAAAAGAAGACTTTATTGCAAACAAATAATTGTTAGATGTTGTACTAGTCTATAGACAGTCTTTACATTGTTCAAGAGAGAGAGAGGGGGGAGGGAGAAGAGTAGAAACATACACACACTAACGAGGAGAGAGAGAGAGAGAGAGAGAGAGAGAGAGAGAGAGAGAGAGAGAGAGAGAGAGAGAGAGAGAGAGAGAGAGAGAGAGAGCGAGAGAGAGAGAGAGAGAGAGAGAGAGAGAGAAGAAGTAAAAATGAAAGAGAGGTATGAATGAAAGAGAGCGAGAGAATTAGAAATGAGAGAGAAGAAGAAGAAGAAGAAGAAGAAGAAGAAGAAGAAGAAGAAGAAGAAGAAGAAGAAGAAGAAGAAGAAGAAGAAGAAGAAGAAGAAGAAAAAGGGGAAAATAGAAAAAAACAAGATATGCAATGTGATAATACTATAAAGTTTGAATTCCAACTGACGGCACCTCCATTCAATGACGTCAACACATTAAAATCCAAAACTAGAATGCACAAAAAATACTATGAAAGGAAGGTACAGCCGAATGCACATGCACCCGCCATATTATGGAACCATATGCCCCCACTCCCCTGTACTCTGCTGCTAGGCCTTCTTTACCCTCCTTTTACTGGCTTCCTGTCCTCCCCCCCCCCCTCTCGCTGTGCCTTTGTTCCCCTTCTGTTCATAATATAAAAGTCGCTTTCAAGATTACCCCATCTCCGACCCATTTTAATACAGACAGAGACGCCATATCACACACCCTACCCTCTCTCTGTGTGTGTCTGTCTCTCTCTCTCTCTCTCTCTCTCTCTCTGTCTCTGTCCTTGTGTCTACTGTCTCTCTCTCTCTCCCCTCTCTATCTATCACTTCTTCTTCTGCTTATCCTGTTAGCATTACAGTTTATGAATTTGACCCCCCCTCCCCTCCCATCTGTCACTCTATCTGCAATTCCTCTGAGAATAATTATCAGGTAAATCCCGTCATTCAATTGGATTCGATTCAAATTCAAACGTAGTTTACTGTTTAGCCATGTTAGGGTTGAGCCAGGCAGCCCTTCACCTTATCACCCCACCCAACTGTCACAACAAACTTCACACTGCAGTCACAACCAACTGCACACTGCAGTCACAACCAACAGCAAACAGTGCAGACTTAGTTGTCAGTGCAGATGACACTGCTGTAAACCATTAGTCCACATTAATTTGAATGTTGAATGGCTGGAGCGCCAACCGTTTCTATTGGTTCTTGGCTTCCTGTCTGTTTCAAAACATTACAAATTGGCGTAATGGAGGACAGTAGAAATCAGAGCTGCCATGTTTTATAAACACAGTAACAAGGCTTTGCTCCATTCATGAGATTTTCGCGGGTATAATCACCCTCTCCTCACCCCCATTTACTTCCACACACACACACCTTCGTTATAAATCTTTCCCCCCTCTTGCTCGTATGCATTTTTGTTATTTGTTTAAATGTGTGAAACAATGTGAAAATGAAATAATAAGGCAATGTCATTGTCACAGTCAAAACATAACACACACTACAAGGGTGCCGTATTCTAAAAACCGTATTAATAAAACATAACTGGGGCCAAAGAAACTAATAACAAACAAAATCCGTTCACACAATGCTTACAACTGTCTTTTCCCAACTGCCAGTTGAAACAATAATCTATTGGTCTAACATTATCATAATTATTGTCTAACTGAAATAATCACTGTTGTTTGTTTGTTTGTTTACTAAGCTCAGTATTGTGCAGCCCATTTACAGTTCGGTATATATTGATGAGCATGCGCATGTGTGTACATACTGTAGTTGCGTACGTGCATGTATAAGTGCATTTGCCAGAGTATAAATTACATAAGAATTACAGTATGACCAAGGGCGTCGCCGAGCGGCAGACATGTCCGTCACCAGCAATGCCACGCACTTGCGACACCCCGTAGAGTGTCACATCCTGACACAAAATTGCAAGGGATTCTGTCTTCTAGTTCACGAGACACAGCTTGAAGAAGAAATACATAGCGCAAAGAAGGAAATTTCGGTTTTCAAGGTCAAACTTCAAGGCCAAGGTCAGCATGGCGATAATTTATGCTGGGATGTTTTCTACTCTAGGGTATACAGTACCACATACAATCTGAAGCGCTTCTGTCAAGCACAAATGTGGAAAATAAAGCTTAAAACCCAGTTTGTAGACCCTTACCACATTCAAGGCCTACCGATCTCCCGGACCGTGACGTTGACCTTGATCGGTATGCCACCATCAGAACGGGCATAAGCCAAAGTACCTACATGCCAAACTTGAAGACTCTAACACCAACGGTGTGGGAGTTATGGCCCCTTAAAGATTTTCGGTTTTCAAGGTCGTAAGCCAAGATCAAGGTCACGACGGCGAAACATTTTGCGCGGATGCCTTCCTCTCATGGTGACACACCAGCAGACAAAATTTGACGCGATTCGGTCAAGCGGTTCGGGAGATGTCCTTGGGACAGACAGAAAAAAAAAAAAAAAAAAAAAAATACAAACCAGCCCATGCAAAGTCCGATCACCTATTTTGACGGACAAATACAAACCAGACGACCACAAAGTCCGATCACCTATGGTGACGGACAAAAACAAAAATACAAACCAGACCACTGCAAAGTCCCATCACCTACGGTGACGGACAATTATGCTACGGCGTGTCACAAGTGCGTGGCATTGCTGGTGACGGACATGTCTGCCGCTCGGCGACGCCCTTGTTTGTTTGTTGTTCTTTTCTGTTTGTCCCAAGGATGTTAATAAAAAGAGATGTTTGTTTTTTTACGTACAAAGATTAATACAAGAGAGAGAGAGAGAGAGAGAGAGAGAGAGAGAGAGAGAGAGAGAGAGAGAGAGAGAGAGAGAGAGAGAGAGAGAGAGAGAGACTTCCAAGAGAATCGGGAGAGCGTATAGTTGGGGGGGGGGGGGGGGGGGGAGTAAAACGATAGTAAAACGGAACGTTGCCCGTTCCCCGTGCCGTAATGGCCGAGTGGTCTTACGGTTGCTTTGATCTTCTGTCGCCGCTTTCCTCTGGGTGGGCTCTCTGTGTATGTTTGTCTGTCTGTGTCTCTCTCTCTCGCTTTCTGTCTCTGTCCCCCCCCCCCTCTCTCTCTCTCTGCCTTTGTCTGTAGGGCCTATGTCTCGCTGTCTGTCTGTCTCTGTCTGTCTGTCTCTCTGTCTGTCTGTCTCTCTCTCTCTCTCTCTCTGTCTCTCTCTCTCTCTGTCTTTGTCTATCTCTCTCTATGTGTCTCATGTATCTGTATGCCTATGTGTCTCTCTCTCTGTCTGTCTCTCTCTCTGTCTCTCTCTCTCTCTGTCTGTCTCTCTCTCTCAATGTCTCTCTCTCTCTGTCTGTCTATCTGTCTCTGTCTCTCTCTCTGTCTGTCTACCTCTGTGCCTGCTCCGGGGCGGAGGACGTTAAACAAATTTTCATTCATCCAACTGGAACAGCAGTTGTCCTCTTTGCTCTCTGTCTATGTCTCTCTGTCTGTCTGTCTTTCTTTGTGTGTGTCTTTGTCTGTCTGTCTGTCTGTCTGTCTGTCTGTCTGTCTGTCTGTCTGTCTGTCTCTCTCCCCCCCCCCCCTCTCTCTCTCTCTCTCTGGAGGACGTTAAACAAATTTTCATTCATCCACATCCTGACACAACATTTGA
>CM065695.1:54436093-54443593 GCA_017654935.2 Phymorhynchus buccinoides | reverse complement strand
GTTGTCCAATGCCGCTATGCCTTGCAGGAAGCAGTGGCCCAACACGTGTTCAACTGTTTTATATGAATGCCGCTATGCCTTGCAGGAAGCAGTGGCCCAACCGCTATGATGCCTTGCAGGAAGCAGTGGCCCAACACGTGTTCAACTGTTTTATGACTATGGTCCAATGCACGCTGCCTTGCAGGAAGCAGTGGCCCAACACGTGTTCAACTGTTTTATGACTATGTTGTCCAATGCCGCTATGCCTTGCAGGAAGCAGTGGCCCAACACGTGTTCAACTGTTTTATGACTATGTTGTCCAATGCCGCTATGTTGTCCTTGCAGGCAAGCAGTGGCCCAACACGTGTTCAACTGTTTTATGACTATGTTGTCCAATGCCGCTATGCCTTGCAGGAAGCAGTGGCCCAACACGTGTTCAACTGTTTTATGACTATGTTGTCCAATGCCGCTATGCCTTGCAGGAAGCAGTGGCCCAACACGTGTTCAACTGTTTTATGACTATGTTGTCCAATGCCGCTATGCCTTGCAGGAAGCAGTGGCCCAACACGTGTTCAACTGTTTTATGACTATGTTGTCCAATGCCGCTATGCCTTGCAGGAAGCAGTGGCCCAACACGTGTTCAACTGTTTTATGACTATGCTGTCCAATGCCGCTATGCCTTGCAGGAAGCAGTGGCCCAACACGTGTTCAACTGTTTTATGACTATGCTGTCCAATGCCGCTATGCCTTGCAGGAAGCAGTGGCCCAACACGTGTTCAACTGTTTTATGACTATGTTGTCCAATGCCGCTATGCCTTGCAGGAAGCAGTGGCCCAACACGTGTTCAACTGTTTTATGACTATGTTGTCCAATGCCGCTATGCCTTGCAGGAAGCAGTGGCCCAACACGTGTTCAACTGTTTTATGACTATGTTGTCCAATGCCGCTATGCCTTGCAGGAAGCAGTGGCCCAACACGTTTCAACTGTTTTAGACTATGCTTGTCCAATGCCGCTATGCCTTGCAGGAAGCAGTGGCCCAACACGTGTTCAACTGTTTTATGACTATGTTGTCCAATGCCGCTATGCCTTGCAGGAAGCAGTGGCCCAACACGTGTTCAACTGTTTTATGACTATGTTGTCCAATGCCGCTATGCCTTGCAGGAAGCAGTGGCCCAACACGTGTTCAACTTTTTATGAATGCTGTCCAATGCCGCTATGCCTTGCAGGAAGCAGTTGTTCAACTGTTTTATGACTATGTTGTCCAATGCCGCTATGCCTTGCAGGAAGCAGTGGCCCAACACGTGTTCAACTGTTTTATGACTATGTTGTCCAATGCCGCTATGCCTTGCTATGCCTGCAGGAAGCAGTGGCCCAACACGTGTTCAACTGTTTTATGACTATGCTGTCCAATGCCGCTATGCCTTGCAGGAAGCAGTGGCCCAACACGTGTTCAACTGTTTTATGACTATGTTGTCCAATGCCGCTATGCCTTGCAGGAAGCAGTGGCCCAACACGTGTTCAACTGTTTTATGACTATGTTGTCCAATGCCGCTATGCCTTGCAGGAAGCAGTGGCCCAACACGTGTTCAACTGTTTTATGACTATGTTGTCCAATGCCGCTATGCCTTGCAGGAAGCAGTGGCCCAACACGTGTTCAACTGTTTTATGACTATGTTGTCCAATGCCGCTATGCCTTGCAGGAAGCAGTGGCCCAACACGTGTTCAACTGTTTTATGACTATGTTGTCCAATGCCGCTATGCCTTGCAGGAAGCAGTGGTTTCAACTGTTTTATGACTATGCTGTCCAATGCCGCTATGCCTTGGCCCAACACGTGTTCAACTGTTTTATGACTATGCTGTCCAATGCCGCTATGCCTTGCAGGAAGCAGTGGCCCAACACGTGTTCAACTGTTTTATGACTATGTTGTGATCTGTGGACATTGCACCCATTGTGTTCTCGGACAATCACGTGACGTTTCAACATTAATTTTAGTCTTCGATTTTATGTTCAAGGACTAACATATCTTTATTTTTCAAATGGAATAGAACTTATGATTTCGTTATTGAACCCATGGTGACCTTACAAAACACAATATCCCCTACTTTTGATAAGCAGTATACATGTGGCAGTGCTTTATTAGAAAAAACGGGAACCGGTCAATATTCTTTTGGCTTGGCGGCCTCCCGGAAAATCATAATTAAAGCAGATTAATTTATTAGCTGTGATCAACGAGGGGTCAAATTATAAGGCTGTGCGTGTTTTTGTGCCGCTGTAGCCAAAATTATGATTATTAGTATTATGCCGCAAACAACATGGCGCTGGATTCCAAATTGTTGCATTGCTCAATACATGATCTGTAAATCTGGCATTGATCGCTGTGTTTACACTGCTATTTTGGAACTGTGTGCGCACGTTTAGTGTCTGGCGATCTACTTTTAGCATAATAAAAATAATGTCATTGTATGCGTCAATGAAACACTCTTTTCGATCTCTGAGTTTCCACTTGTCCGTCCTGTCTCTCTCCTCTCTTTCAGCCTCTCTTTTTCTCTTGCTCTCTCTCTCCCTTGCTCTGTCTGTTTGTGTATCTTTGCCTCTCTCTCTCTCTCTCTCTCTCTCTCTCTCTCTCTCTCTCTCTCTCTCTCTCTCTCTCTCTCTCTCTCTCTCTCTCTCTCTCTCTCTCTCTCTCTCTCTCTCTCTCTCTCTCTCTCTCTCTCGTATTATGACCAAATTTCGTTTAGGTATTTCAGATATTCAAGTTCATTATTACAGATATAAGCATACTTTTGCTCATAATCTTCTATGTCCAATATGTCATGATGCCGTAGAAAATGAGGTACATTTTGTTCTTGTGTGTCCAGGTCTTAGGCAGTGAAGAGAAGAATTGTTACCACATAAATACTTTAGAGAGCCGTGTTTATTTAGAGTAGTATTACTGTTAGCATCAACAAATAAATATATTGTAAAATCTCTTGCTGTATATTTGTATAAAGCATTTAAAATACGAAGTGTTTACACAGCATAGGTTGAGTACTAGTGTGTTTTGTGTGTTTTCTTGTCATTTTAATAGTAAAACGTTAAACAATAATAAATTTCTAGTTCGTTATAAAGTAGTGCAAAGTTGGTACATCTTCACTATATAATTTACTTGCTTGTGTTGTATTTTTTGTTTATTCCCCTTCTAAGGGGCCATGGCCTTTCGGAATAAATCGTCTGCGTCTGCGTCTCTCGTCTCTCTCTCTCTCTCTCTCTCTCTCTCTCTCTCTCTCTCTCTCTCTCTCTCTCTCTCTCTCTCTCTCTCTCTCTCTCTCTCTCTCTCTCTGTGTTTGTATGTGTGTCTCTCTGTCTCTATCTCTCTCTTGCTCTGTCTGTTTGTATATGTGTGTGTCTGTCTCTCTCTCTCTCTCTCTCTCTCTCTCTCTCTCTCTCTCTCTCTCTCTCTCTCTCTCTCTCTCTCTCTGTCTCTCTCTCTGTGTGTCTCTGTCTGTCTGTCTCTCTCTCTCTGTCTCTCTCTCTCTCTCTCTCTGTCTCTGTCTCTCTGTCTCTGTCTCTGTCTGTCTCTCTGTCTCTCTCTCTCTGTGTCTCTCTGTCTCTGTCTCTGTCTCTCTCTCTCTCTCTCTCTCTCTCTCTCTCTCTCTCTCTCTCTCTCTCTCTCTCTCTCTCTCTCTCTCTCTCTCTCGCTCTCTCAAAGCGTTTCTCGCTCTATGATTCTGTCTTTCTCTGTCTTTCTTTTTTTCTTTCTTTCTTTTTTTTTTCTTTCTTTCTTTCTTTCTTTCTTTATCTTTTCTATTTACTCCTCTGTCAATATGTTTTTGTGACTGGCATTGTAGATGTACATGGCCACAATGTGTGTGCAGCTGGTTTGATCGTGTTGGTCTCTAACGCATCATGAAGTGACTGGCATTGTAGATGTACATGGCCACAATGTGTGTGCAGCTGGTTTGATCGTGTTGGTCTCTGACGCATCATGAAGTGACTGGCATTGTAGATGTACATGGCCACAATGTGTGTGCAGCTGGTTTGATCGTGTTGGTCTCTGACGCATCATGAAGTGACTGGCATTGTAGATGTACATGGCCACAATGTGTGTGCAGCTGGTTTGATCGTGTTGGTCTCTGACGCATCATGAAGTGACTGGCATTGTAGATGTACATGGCCACAATGTGTGTGCAGCTGGTTTGATCGTGTTGGTCTCTGACGCATCATGAAGTGACTGGCATTGTAGATGTACATGGCCACAATGTGTGTGCAGCTGGTTTGATCGTGTTGGTCTCTAACGCATCATGAAGTGACTGGCATTGTAGATGTTCATGGCCACAATGTGTGTGCAGCTGGTTTGATTCGTGTTGGTCTCTGACGCATCATGAGGCGGTTAGCAATACCAATAATTGTTTGTGTTAGAAGAAGAAGAAAGAAGGAGACAAAGAAGAAGAAGAGGGGGAGGAAGAAGAAGACAGACAGATAGAAAGAAGTGGTCGTGGAAGGAGCGAAGATAATGCTAGGTAAACTGTTGGACTTTTATTTTGACGACCACTTAGCAAAGATTATTTTATGAAAAAAAATTGACGGGTATTGAAACTAATGAAAAGGCAAAGGTATAATGTAACTGAACGTCTCTGTAAATATGAATAACAGATCCTTTAACAGAACCAATGATTTGGGTGGTGTCACAAATTCTTTAAGCGGTTCTAAAGCAATTGTGGACTGAGGTAGTGTTTGTGAGCAGAAGTGTTTCACAAAAGACCAAAAGGTTCTTTGTGACGTATAGCCCAGCTAATAGTTTTTCCTACTAATAAAAAGACTAATAAGTTATTATGGATACAGTCCCACATAATGTGTTTTAAGTACTATCGTTTCGTATAACTTTCATAATTGGTCAGAAATGCCAGGGGTTATTACCAGCCCTCTTCATTCCAAAATGGAGTGTTTGATGCCAGAATGCAGTATTGGTCAGAAATGCCAGGGGTTATTACCAGCCCTCTTCATTCCAAAATGGAGTGTTTGATGCCAGAATGCAGTATTGGTCAGAAATGCCAGGAGTTATTATCAGTCCTCTTCATTCCAAAATGGAGTGTTTGATGCCAGAATGCAGTATTGGTCAGAAATGCCAGGAGTTATTATCAGCCCTCTTCATTCCAAAATGGAGTGTTTGATGCCAGAATGCAGTATTGGTCAGAAATGCCAGGAGTTATTATCAGTCCTCTTCATTCCAAAATGGAGTGTTTGATGCCAGAATGCAGTATTGGTCAGAAATGCCAGGAGTTATTATCAGTCCTCTTCATTCCAAAATGGAGTGTTTGATGCCAGTATGCAGTATTGGTCAGAAATGCCAGGGGTTATTATCAGCCCTCTTCATTCCAAAATGGAGTGTTTGATGCCAGAATGCAGTATTGGTCAGAAATGCCAGGAGTTATTATCAGCCCTCTTCATTCCAAAATGGAGTGTTTGATGCCAGAATGCAGTATTGGTCAGAAATGCCAGGGGTTATTACCAGCCCTCTTCATTCCAAAATGGAGTGTTTGATGCCAGAATGCAGTATTGGTCAGAAATGCCAGGGGTTATTATCAGCCCTCTTCATTCCAAAATGGAGTGTTTGATGCCAGAATGCAGTATTGGTCAGAAATGCCAGGAGTTATTATCAGTCCTCTTCATTCCAAAATGGAGTGTTTGATGCCAGTATGCAGTATTGGTCAGAAATGCCAGGGGTTATTATCAGCCCTCTTCATTCCAAAATGGAGTGTTTGATGCCAGAATGCAGTATTGGTCAGAAATGCCAGGAGTTATTATCAGCCCTCTTCATTCCAAAATGGAGTGTTTGATGCCAGAATGCAGTATTGGTCAGAAATGCCAGGGGTTATTACCAGCCCTCTTCATTCCAAAATGGAGTGTTTGATGCCAGAATGCAGTATTGGTCAGAAATGCCAGGGGTTATTATCAGCCCTCTTCATTCCAAAATGGAGTGTTTGATGCCAGAATGCAGTATTGGTCAGAAATGCCAGGAGTTATTATCAGTCCTCTTCATTCCAAAATGGAGTGTTTGATGCCAGTATGCAGTATTGGTCAGAAATGCCAGGAGTTATTACCAGCCCTCTTCATTCCAAAATGGAGTGTTTGATGCCAGAATGCAGTATTGGTCAGAAATGCCAGGAGTTATTATCAGCCCTCTTCATTCCAAAATGGAGTGTTTGATGCCAGAATGCAGTATTGGTCAGAAATGCCAGGAGTTATTATCAGCCCTCTTCATTCCTTTTGGATAGCTTCTTCCGGCATTAAACCTCCATATTTTTTAATGCGTACACGACGCAGAGAACGCTTCGATCGTGCTTTTTAAAGCTATTGCAGAGCGGTCCAGAACGCTAGCTGTAGGCAGCTTGCTTTGTGTTTAGTTAGCCTTAGTATCGAACACAGTTCGTTTCTGATGGTGTTTGGTAGTTGGACACAAAGGGTCTGAAAGAGAAATACACCTATGTATATTGCACACAAAGCCTGTGGGTAGAAAGTCTATATGCATCGAATGGTCTCCTAGGGTGGGGTGAAGAAAAGGGGTCATTGAAAAGGAAATTGGAAGCGAAGAAAGTGAATAATATATTATGTATAGATCTTTGTTGCAGATATATTTCTATATACGTGGAGTAGGTCTGCATACGCACACGTGCAGATTTAGGTACACACACCCAGAAACAGCTATGCCCACTGAAGAGTGCTTAAATACGTTCGCTTATATACATACGCAAAATTACAAATATATGCGCACGCTCGCTCGCGAGAGAGAGACTGAGAGAGAGAGAGAGAGAGAGAGAGAGAGAGAGAGAGAGAGAGAGAGAGAGAGAGAGAGAGAGAGAGAGAGAGAGAGTCTGAGTCTGAGTCTGAGTGTTTAATGTACATCAGCCATAGGCCATTATGCAAACACGAAAATGAAGTGGAACATGGGGAAGGGTGGGAAAGAGGGTGGGGTGGGGGCAGACATGGGAGATGAATGAAAAAGGCAAAGGAAAAAAAAAAAAAACCAAAAAAAAAATCCATCATAATACATTTACATTAGAATATTTGATACAAGTTTGCGACAATAAATGTTAAGACTAAGCTTGTTCAAACAGAGAGAACGAGAACACAGTCAACCTGACGTTAGTAACTTCAGTATATGAATAATCCGCGGACAACCTTAGCATCAAGCAAAATAATACTGGAAGACATACCATAAACTTACCATTCTACCTTATCGTCATTTCCAAAGTTAAGCAATAGATGACATCAAGTGGTACTTTCATAACCCCAAAGCCTAAACATGGAAGAATGGCTTGTGTAAAGCCACAAAATTCGAAGATAACAAAGATTGAAGCAGTGAAACAATCATAATAACACTCTCAGGTGCATGTAACACGAGGAATGTTATCCTTCTTAAGCAAACTAGTGGTTTACATATAGGACATTGCAAAATGATGGAATAAAGATAAAATATAGTATGTAATCACATAAATATTTGCATTTGGGTCAATACAAATAAACAGATAAACATAATTTCA
>CM065695.1:54358593-54428593 GCA_017654935.2 Phymorhynchus buccinoides | reverse complement strand
GGTTGTTAGTCATTGGGATGGAACTTGCTGGACAAAAGTGGCAAACTTTCTGTGGTGATTCTTTACACCACACTGATAAAATCTAGGGTCGGCCCCAACAAATCTGGCCATTATCAGGGTCACGTGACCCTTTGATTATTTATATAGTAAAATTTAATCTAAGAATCACAATATACCTTCATGTGGGTGGGGGTAGTTGTGATGGTTTTTACATAGTTCCCCCGCCTTCTGAACGTTTTGTGCTGCAAAGCCCTCTATCACTCTCTGTGAATCTGACTTTCCTTTTCTTACTGTCATCAAAGACACTGAAAAGAAAGACTAACATCCGGTCCCTTTTCCCTATATGAGTAGTGAGGACAGAAACACTGGTTATGTTCCTTTTAAACGTGACACATTTAGGTTACATTAACTCTTTTTTTCAAACCTGAGAGTTATCTTTTCATGAGTCAGTTATACTTTGGATAACTACCACACTAACGATAACTCTATCAGCCCGGCTCGCCGTAACTCTTAAGTAGTCCATCTTACCCTTTTAGAGTCTTTGCTGTCATCTAGTATTTTCTGCCTTCTTTCCCTTTCTCTTGTCTTTTATTCTAGATAATCTTCCAAATACAAACAACTCCCTTGCCTTCTGGAAGCTCTGTGCTAGCAAAGTCCTCGATTCAGGATCTCTCTTTAGTAGCTTACCAAGGAAGCTTCACAAACTATTACACCATCATTCCAGCTACAAAAAGAGGCTGTTTCTAAACATGACTAAGTGATGAGTTGCGGTTGTGCCAGTCAGGATTTCATTTAGAGGAGTGCTGTATTAGTCATGTTGACCTTTCTTAGCATTCTCGTCAATTCTTTCCTGACAGTTTCTTGCAGATTTATAAAGCTGCTCCATCTTACCTCTGCGACAATATTTCCATCTATACGCCAGCTCGCACTTTACGTTCAGTTTCTGACCCGCTTTCTCTCCAGATCCCTAGGTATAAGCTTTCAACTGTTGGTCGGCGCTCTTTTGCTGTCTCAGGACCGACATCTTGGAACAAACTTCCTCTTTCCTTCCGTCAGCGACCGACCCTCTCAGCCTTCAAATCTAACCTCAAAACTCACCTGTTCCCCCGTGATTGAGGCTCCACTCTCTTTCTTTTCTCTCTCTCTTGCCTTTAGGTCTGTTTCTGCTGTATACCATTTATGTCAAACGTGTGTGCTCGCTTTGTATTGCATTTTTGTTTGAATGCGTTATGAATGCTAACGTGTGTGTGCGCTTTGATTTGATTTATATCAAGATTCAGCGCCGTATAAATACCGTATGTTGTTGTTGTTGTTGTTGTGTGTGTGTGTGTGTGTGTGTGTGTGTGTTGTGTGTTGTTGTGTGTGTGTGTGTGTGTGTGTGTGTGTGTGTGTGTGTGTGTGTGTGTGTGTGTGTGTGTGTGTGTGTGTGTGTGTGTGTGTGTGTGTTCAGGCTAAGGACAGGTGTATGTATATGTGTTTGTAAGTAAGTGTGTCTGTCCGCCATGTGTGTGTGAAAAAAAAGTTATAATCCGCAAAATATGTGTACGAATCAGAACGATAATCACCCCTACTGTTCCAACGATGAGGTCTGGGTTTGGGGTTTGGGGTTTGGGTTTTTTCCAGTTCAACGATGATGTCCATTTTCACAGTTCACTCCAAAATGTAAGCCATATAATTTTCCTCCCGGCGAGTCCGAGTCTTCATTAAAACATATACATGTATTGTTAAAGACACGGAATCGATCTTAATATTGGAAGAATTGTCCCTGATGCTTTTGTGCTCGATAAAAAGTTCTTATTTTTACTACAAAGCTTAGCCCACGGATTGGAACTGAACATTTAGTACTGAAAGGAAAAAAAGCGGCTGTTAGTTTGATAAAAGCTTTTCCTACCAGATTTATTCAAAAATGTTAACGCTAAAACCCTCCTCAACAAACTTCAGAAAGTTCAGAACAATGCAGCTCGATTAATCCTTAAAGTCCCTCGTACAGACCACATCAAACCCCACCTCAAGATCTTACACTGGCTTCCAGTCGAGGCAAGAATAAAGTATAAAATTGCTTGCCTGTGTTTCAATGCTGTCCATTCATCTAGTCCTGCCTACCTCTCTGATCTCGTTCACCTGTACTCACCCTCCAGGTCTCTCCGTTCCTCTTCTGACAAACTTATCCTTTCTATTCCTCGTACAAACACTAAGACAAATGGTGAACGTTCATTTTCTTTCAGCGCCCCTTCTGTCTGGAACACCCTACCATATGAACTTCGTTCTGCTAAATCTTTCCAGTCTTTCAAAACTGCTCTTAAAACTCACCTCTTCCGGCAATACCTCTGATTTCTTCCTTGTTCTGTTTCTAGAGTTGAGAACCGGTTCAAATTTTCGAACCGGTTTTTAACCGGTTTTCCCTCTTCGAACCGGGTTTTTTAACCAGTACTCACTTCAGTAATTTCACCTATGCAAACGTATTTATTTGTCCGAATATTCACACACGCGCGCGCACACTTACACACACACTCAACTAAAAACTCAGCTCAACTCCAACAAACATTTTAATGACGGGGCCATCTGCCCGAGTCAAAGGAAGGTGAGGGTGGGGGTGTAGTTGAAAAATATAATAATCATAGGGAAAATAATTAAGCCAAAGCAGAAACAAAACGTGTGAAGGATGGTGGCACATTCACAACGCAATGAACCAGCTTTGAGAATAATCATATATGTAGCAGGGGGGGAATACAAAAGTATAATAATCTTAATTATGTACCTGAACAGATAAACAAAATGAGAAGAGAAAATCTTTCACAATGCAAGGAAAAAATATCGCACACGAGCGCGCACACACACACAATCACACGCGCACAACCGCACACACGCGCGCTTGCACACGAACACACACACACACACACTCTCTCTCTCTCTCTCTCTCTCTCTCTCTCTCTCTCTCTCTCTCTCTCTCTCTCTCTCTCTCTCTCTCTCTCAGTCCCAGGGCTGGATGGAGAACAGCTGTTATTGCTAATCTCATGTTCCCTGTTTAATAATATTTCCATTTCGTTCTCTCTCTCTCTCTCACTCTCTCTCTCTCTCTCTCTCTCTCTCTCTCTCTCTCTCTCTCTCTCTCTCTCTCTCTCTCTCTCTCTCTCTCTCTCTCTCTCTCTCTCTCTCTCTCTCTCTCTCTCTCTCTCTCTCTCTCTCTCTCTCTCTCTCTCTCTCTCTCTCTCTCTCTCTCTCTCATTCTTACAACAGTAATGACATATCAGTTCTACATTTGGACAATATCTTCAGTAAGCGCATTCATATTAATCGAACAATAACTACTGAATGTACATTAAAAAGCTACTCCCAATCCCAGTTATAACAATGAACACCCCCTCCCCCTCCTCCAAAAAGAAACCCGCAAAACAAATCAAATTTTAGACAAAACCGTACATCGTTTGGGTTTTTTAGAGGTCAGTACATAGAGAGAGACGGGGGACGGGGAGGGAGAGCGAGAGAAGAGAGAGAGAGAGAGAGAGAGAGAGAGAGAGAGAGAGAGAGAGAGAGAGAGAGAGAGAGAGAGAGAGAGAGAGAGAGAGAGAGAGAGAGAGAGAGAGAGAGAGAGAGAGAGAGAGAGAGAGAGAGAGTATGCACATTACGTATGAATAAAATACTGTACAAATATCATAGCAAGTTCATGTCCGTTTATTGATAAGAAAGAGCTTGTGTGTGTGTGTGTGTGTGTGTGTGTGTGTGTGTGTGTGTGTGTGTGTGTGTGTGTGTGTGTGTGTGTGTGTGTGTGTGTGTGTGTGTGTGTGTGTGTGTGTGTGTGTGTGTGTGTGTGTGTGTGTGTGTGTGTGTGTGTGTGTGTGTGTTTGTATGTGTGTGTGTGTGTGTGTGTGTCAAGTCAAGTTTTTATCTTTATTGTGTGTGTGTGTGTGCTTTTTTTCATCCTGCCCTGTGTGTGTGTGTGTGTGTGTGTGTGTGTGTGTGTGTGTGTGTGTGTGTGTGTGTGTGTGTGTGTGTGTGTGTGTGTGTGTGCGTGCGTGCGTGTGCGTGTGTGTGCAGATCAAAATGTTTTCGAACATATTTGCTCATCTTCTTAGCATAAGAATGTATAGAAATGAAATGAAATAAACTTAAAAAGACATTCTTTTATTGTTGTTCCATTCACAGTTCTCTTGGTGATTAGTCATGTTTGTTGTTCCACCGATCGCACTGCCACATTGCAAGCACAAAGCAATACTTTCTGCAATCAGTCCATCACTCTTCCGAATTTTTCCAGGAGAAAATGCCTCCAAGTGTTCGTTACTGTAGTGTAGGCCTAATCATTGGCCATACTTGCTCCTTACAACTAGAAACAGCTACTCTTGGTTTACAAACACCCAATCTGCGCTGAGATTCAGTGTTGTTCTTCGAAAAGAGTGCGTTATTCTAAGAGAAACTTACTTTCAGTTTGCAGTTAAAAAACCCGGTTCACAGCAACTCGAACCGGTTTTTCGAACCGCGGAATTTCAGGACCGGTTTTTCGGTTCAAACCGGTTTTTTTCCCCCACCTCTATCTGTTTCCTGCCTTAAAATGATGTCCCCCACATTGTGGGTGGGTGGGTGTGCGCGCGTATGTGGGTGTGGGCGTGTGCGTGCGTGCGTGTTATGGCTGTGTGAATGTTTGTGATAGTTGATATTGTAGTAGCTTATTTATGATTTATGTATTTATTTAAACAGTTGTGAAGCGCCGTGAGCTCAAGAGAGAAAGGGCGCTCTATAAATGTTATTTATTATTATTATTATTATTAAAATCAATTCTATTTTGTTATACTCGTCTGAAGTCTAGGGTTTTAATCGTCTTGAGCATTTTGAAAAAGTCCACTTAATGGTTTGTAAGCGGTTCCTGGGCGTTCCACTAAAAACACCAAATAAACTAGTGTATGGAGATCTGGGTAGGTATCCACTCTACATCAGTTCGAATGTTCGTGCTATCAGATACTGGTTTAAACTGCTTAGTATGGAACATCATAGGTTGTCTCGTCAAGCATATGAAACGCAACTACTACTTGATTTCAATGGCAACAAATGCTGGGTATCACAGGTAAGAGAATTGTTGTGTGAAACTGGTTTTCATTTCATTTGGTTGCAACAGGGTGTTGGTGATATTTGCGCTTTCCCAGTTATCCTTAGGCAACGACTAATTGACATGTTTATTCAAAATTGGTCTGGGCATATTAGAGACAGAGAAAGATATTCGTGTTATCGCTCATTTAAAACTGTCTTTGAAAAATAAATATACTTTAGTTATATTGATACATACTGTTTTAGGGTCGCTCTATCTCAAGCTAGATTCTGTGTTCTTCCACTCAATGAAAATATTCACAGATTCAGTCCCAATGTTCAAGATAAGAAATGTCCTTTTTGCATGAGCCAAGTAGAAGATGAATACCAATTAATATATAAATGTACATTATACACTGATCTTAGGTCGGCATTTCTTAAAGATTATCTTCACTTACCATTGAATATTCTACTTCAAGCACGTGCAAATCTAAGAACAGTTAAAGTTTCGAAATTTATTTTCCATGCTATTAGGCGAAGGCAACGCTTTCAGTGACATGCTACATTGTTTACTGTGATCTATTGGTGTTTACGTGTATTGCAAATTCAGATATATTTGTGCTGACTGTTGACTTACGTATTGTACATGTCTACATTACCAAATGGTTTTGTCGCATTTATTGATGTATTTATGGTATTATGTTTCCTTGCTGGTCCCAACCCCACCAAACCCAAACTCCCCTACCCCCCCATGTTCCTTTGAATTGTGGCCCATGGCTGATGTTCATTAAAACACTTTCGTTCTCTCTCTCTCTCTCTCTCTCTCTCTCTCTCTCTCTCTCTCTCTCTCTCTCTCTCTCTCTCTCTCTCTCTCTCTCTCTCTCTCTCTCTCTCTCTCTCTCTCTCTCTCTCTCTCTCTCTCTCTCTCTCTCTCTCTCTCTCTCTCTCTCTCTCTCTCTCTCTCTCTCTCTCTCTCCTACTCTCTCTCTCTCTCTCTCTCTCTAACTGTATCTGTGAATCATTGTATAGTACATGCGCTTATGCACTAATAATTGTTTATATGTGAGTGTTTAACTAATTATGAACGCATTTATTTGCCTACTTATCGATTTGTGTATGTATGTATTTAGTTATTAAGCTATTCATTTAGTTAATTAGTTATTAATTTACTCATTTATTATTTTATTATTTATTATTTAATTGTTATGGTATGTGCTATGGGTCGGTGGCCTGCACATTAAACCAGTGTCAACCGTGTCAACCGTCTCTCTCTCTCTCTCTCTCTCTCTCTCTCTCTCTCTCTCTCTCTCTCTCTCTCTCTCTCTCTCTCTCTCTCTCTCTCTCTCTCTCTCTCTCTCTCTCTCTCTCTCTGTCTCTCTCTCTCTCTCTCTCTCTCTCTCTCTCTCTCTCTCTCTCTCTCTCTCTCTCTCTCTCTCTCTCTCTCTCTCTCTCTCTCTCTCTCTCTCTCTCTCTCTCTCTCTCTCTCTCTCAAATTCCCACATTCGCTCATGTTCTTGCTCTTGTTTCAATGTGTAGGCCTACAACAATTTTTTTAAAAATTCATATGCACTGTTAGTTTAACAAAACACTTGTACATTGCGTACACGCACGCACGTACACACATACACACACGTCATGAACGTTATCAACGTCAGTTTGCATTATAACAACAAGCCGCCAAGATTACATTGTACACAATTCCTGAAAATACCGCTGTTTAGCGTACACACTGTTGGACAAAAGCTGACCAAATCAGTGTTGATGAAGTCCATATCTTTGCCTCGCCTTTCATATTTGATGTCTGTTAGCTCATAATGGGCCTCAGTTTTACAGGAACACACGAAAAAGCAAGTGGTAGTGTATTTAACCCCCTCCGTCTCAAACAACTTAACCCTCTAGATGTCACATAGCCCTAGTTCACACTTCAATAATCTATTGACTTGGACTTGACCACCATTCATTGTCAACAAACAACTTAGCCCACCATTCATTGTCAACAAACAACTTAACACACCATTCATTGTCAACAGACAACTTAACACACCATTCATTGTCAACAAACAACTTAACACACCATTCATTGTCAACAAACAACTTAACCCACCATTCATTGTCAACAAACAACTTAACACACCATTCATTGTCAACAAACAACTTAACACACCATTCATTGTCAACAGACAACTTAACACACCATTCATTGTCAACAAACAACTTAACACACCATTCATTGTCAACAAACAACTTAACACACCATTCATTGTCAACAAACAACTTAGCACACCATTCATTGTCAACAGACAACTTAACACACCATTCATTGTCAACAAACAACTTAACACACCATTCATTGTCAACAAACAACTTAACACACCATTCATTGTCAACAAACAACTTAACACACCATTCATTGTCAACAAACAACTTAGCACACCATTCATTGTCAACAAACAACTTAACACACCATTCATTGTCAACAAACAACTTAACACACCATTCATTGTCAACAAACAACTTAACACACCATTCATTGTCAACAGACAACTTAACACACCATTCATTGTCAACAAACAACTTAACACACCATTCATTGTCAACAGACAACTTAGCACACCATTCATTGTCAACAAACAACTTAGCACACCATTCATTGTCAACAAACAACTTAACCCACCATTCATTGTCAACAAACAACTTAACCCACCATTCATTGTCAACAGACAACTTAACACACCATTCATTGTCAACAAACAACTTAACACACCATTCATTGTCAACAAACAACTTAGCACACCATTCATTGTCAACAAACAACTTAACACACCATTCATTGTCAACAAACAACTTAACACACCATTCATTGTCAACAAACAACTTAACACACCATTCATTGTCAACAAACAACTTAACACACCATTCATTGTCAACAAACAACTTAACACACCATTCATTGTCAACAAACAACTTAACACACCATTCATTGTCAACAGACAACTTAGCACACCATTCATTGTCAACAAACAACTTAACACACCATTCATTGTCAACAAACAACTTAACACACCATTCATTGTCAACAAACAACTTAACACACCATTCATTGTCAACAGACAACTTAACACACCATTCATTGTCAACAAACAACTTAACACACCATTCATTGTCAACAAACAACTTAACACACCATTCATTGTCAACAAACAACTTAGCACACCATTCATTGTCAACAAACAACTTAACACACCATTCATTGTCAACAAACAACTTAACACACCATTCATTGTCAACAGACAACTTAACACACCATTCATTGTCAACAAACAACTTAACACACCATTCATTGTCAACAAACAACTTAACACACCATTCATTGTCAACAAACAACTTAACACACCATTCATTGTCAACAAACAACTTAACACACCATTCATTGTCAACAAACAACTTAACACACCATTCATTGTCAACAAACAACTTAGCACACCATTCATTGTCAACAAACAACTTAACCCACCATTCATTGTCAACAAACAACTTAACACACCATTCATTGTCAACAAACAACTTAACACACCATTCATTGTCAACAGACAACTTAACACACCATTCATTGTCAACAAACAACTTAACACACCATTCATTGTCAACAAACAACTTAACACACCATTCATTGTCAACAAACAACTTAACACACCATTCATTGTCAACAAACAACTTAACACACCATTCATTGTCAACAAACAACTTAACACACCATTCATTGTCAACAGACAACTTAACACACCATTCATTGTCAACAAACAACTTAACACACCATTCATTGTCAACAAACAACTTAACACACCATTCATTGTCAACAGACAACTTAACACACCATTCATTGTCAACAAACAACTTAACACACCATTCATTGTCAACAAACAACTTAACACACCATTCATTGTCAACAAACAACTTAACACACCATTCATTGTCAACAAACAACTTAACACACCATTCATTGTCAACAGACAACTTAACACACCATTCATTGTCAACAGACAACTTAACACACCATTCATTGTCAACAGACAACTTAACACACCATTCATTGTCAACAAACAACTTAACACACCATTCATTGTCAACAAACAACTTAACACACCATTCATTGTCAACAGACAACTTAACACACCATTCATTGTCAACAGACAACTTAGCACACCATTCATTGTCAACAAACAACTTAACACACCATTCATTGTCAACAAACAACTTAACACACCATTCATTGTCAACAAACAACTTAACACACCATTCATTGTCAACAAACAACTTAACACACCATTCATTGTCAACAGACAACTTAGCACACCATTCATTGTCAACAAACAACTTAACACACCATTCATTGTCAACAGACAACTTAACACACCATTCATTGTCAACAAACAACTTAACACACCATTCATTGTCAACAGACAACTTAACACACCATTCATTGTCAACAGACAACTTAACACACCATTCATTGTCAACAAACAACTTAGCACACCATTCATTGTCAACAGACAACTTAACACACCATTCATTGTCAACAAACAACTTAACACACCATTCATTGTCAACAAACAACTTAACACACCATTCATTGTCAACAAACAACTTAACACACCATTCATTGTCAACAAACAACTTAGCACACCATTCATTGTCAACAAACAACTTAGCACACCATTCATTGTCAACAGACAACTTAACACACCATTCATTGTCAACAGACAACTTAGCACACCATTCATTGTCAACAAACAACTTAACACACCATTCATTGTCAACAAACAACTTAACACACCATTCATTGTCAACAAACAACTTAACCCACCATTCATTGTCAACAAACAACTTAACACACCATTCATTGTCAACAAACAACTTAACACACCATTCATTGTCAACAAACAACTTAACCCACCATTCATTGTCAACAAACAACTTAACACACCATTCATTGTCAACAGACAACTTAACACACCATTCATTGTCAACAAACAACTTAACACACCATTCATTGTCAACAGACAACTTAACACACCATTCATTGTCAACAGACAACTTAACACACCATTCATTGTCAACAAACAACTTAGCACACCATTCATTGTCAACAGACAACTTAACACACCATTCATTGTCAACAAACAACTTAACACACCATTCATTGTCAACAAACAACTTAGCACACCATTCATTGTCAACAAACAACTTAACACACCATTCATTGTCAACAAACAACTTAGCACACCATTCATTGTCAACAGACAACTTAACACACCATTCATTGTCAACAGACAACTTAACACACCATTCATTGTCAACAAACAACTTAACACACCATTCATTGTCAACAGACAACTTAACACACCATTCATTGTCAACAAACAACTTAACACACCATTCATTGTCAACAAACAACTTAACACACCATTCATTGTCAACAGACAACTTAACACACCATTCATTGTCAACAGACAACTTAGCACACCATTCATTGTCAACAAACAACTTAACACACCATTCATTGTCAACAAACAACTTAGCACACCATTCATTGTCAACAAACAACTTAACACACCATTCATTGTCAACAGACAACTTAACACACCATTCATTGTCAACAAACAACTTAACACACCATTCATTGTCAACAAACAACTTAGCACACCATTCATTGTCAACAAACAACTTAACACACCATTCATTGTCAACAAACAACTTAGCACACCATTCATTGTCAACAAACAACTTAACACACCATTCATTGTCAACAGACAACTTAACACACCATTCATTGTCAACAGACAACTTAGCACACCATTCATTGTCAACAAACAACTTAGCACACCATTCATTGTCAACAGACAACTTAACACACCATTCATTGTCAACAGACAACTTAGCACACCATTCATTGCTAACAAACAACTTAACCCACCATTCATTGTCAACAAACAACTTAACACACCATTCATTGTCAACAGACAACTTAACACACCATTCATTGTCAACAAACAACTTAGCACACCATTCATTGTCAACAAACAACTTAACACACCATTCATTGTCAACAGACAACTTAACACACCATTCATTGTCAACAAACAACTTAGCACACCATTCATTGTCAACAAACAACTTAACACACCATTCATTGTCAACAAACAACTTAACACACCATTCATTGTCAACAAACAACTTAACACACCATTCATTGTCAACAGACAACTTAACACACCATTCATTGTCAACAAACAACTTAACACACCATTCATTGTCAACAGACAACTTAGCACACCATTCATTGTCAACAAACAACTTAGCACACCATTCATTGTCAACAAACAACTTAACCCACCATTCATTGTCAACAAACAACTTAACACACCATTCATTGTCAACAGAACAACTTAACACACCATTCATTGTCAACAAACAACTTAACACACCATTCATTGTCAACAAACAACTTAACACACCATTCATTGTCAACAAACAACTTAACACACCATTCATTGTCAACAAACAACTTAACACACCATTCATTGTCAACAAACAACTTAACCCACCATTCATTGTCAACAAACAACTTAACACACCATTCATTGTCAACAAACAACTTAACACACCATTCATTGTCAACAAACAACTTAACACACCATTCATTGTCAACAGACAACTTAACACACCATTCATTGTCAACAAACAACTTAGCACACCATTCATTGTCAACAAACAACTTAACACACCATTCATTGTCAACAAACAACTTAACACACCATTCATTGTCAACAGACAACTTAACACACCATTCATTGTCAACAGACAACTTAACCCACCATTCATTGTCAACAGACAACTTAACACACCATTCATTGTCAACAAACAACTTAGCACACCATTCATTGTCAACAAACAACTTAACACACCATTCATTGTCAACAGACAACTTAACACACCATTCATTGTCAACAGACAACTTAGCACACCATTCATTGTCAACAAACAACTTAACACACCATTCATTGTCAACAGACAACTTAACACACCATTCATTGTCAACAAACAACTTAACACACCATTCATTGTCAACAGACAACTTAGCACACCATTCATTGTCAACAAACAACTTAACACACCATTCATTGTCAACAAACAACTTAACACACCATTCATTGTCAACAAACAACTTAACACACCATTCATTGTCAACAGACAACTTAACACACCATTCATTGTCAACAAACAACTTAACACACCATTCATTGTCAACAGACAACTTAACACACCATTCATTGTCAACAAACAACTTAACACACCATTCATTGTCAACAAACAACTTAACACACCATTCATTGTCAACAGACAACTTAACACACCATTCATTGTCAACAAACAACTTAACACACCATTCATTGTCAACAAACAACTTAACACACCATTCATTGTCAACAAACAACTTAACACACCATTCATTGTCAACAAACAACTTAGCACACCATTCATTGTCAACAAACAACTTAGCACACCATTCATTGTCAACAGACAACTTAACACACCATTCATTGTCAACAGACAACTTAGCACACCATTCATTGTCAACAAACAACTTAACACACCATTCATTGTCAACAAACAACTTAACACACCATTCATTGTCAACAAACAACTTAGCACACCATTCATTGTCAACAAACAACTTAACACACCATTCATTGTCAACAAACAACTTAACCCTCTAGATGTCACTAGTTCACACTTCAATAATATATTGACACGGACTCTACCACCATTCATTGTCAACAAACAACTTAACACACCATTCATTGTCAACAAACAACTTAACACACCATTCATTGTCAACAGACAACTTAACACACCATTCATTGTCAACAAACAACTTAACACACCATTCATTGTCAACAAACAACTTAACACACCATTCATTGTCAACAGACAACTTAGCACACCATTCATTGTCAACAAACAACTTACACACCATTCATTGTCAACAGACAACTTAACACACCATTCATTGTCAACAAACAACTTAGCACACCATTCATTGTCAACAGACAACTTAGCACACCATTCATTGTCAACAGACAACTTAACCCTCTAGATGTCACTGGACTTGACCACCATTCATTGTCAACAGACAACTTAACCCACCATTCATTGTCAACAAACAACTTAACCCTCTAGATGTCACTAGTTCACACTTCAATAATATATTGACACGGACTCTACCACCATTCATTGTCAACAAACAACCTAACCCTCTAGATGTCACATAGTTCACACTTCAGTAATATATTGACTTGGACATGACCACCATTCATTGTCAACAGACAACTTAACCCTCTTGATGTCACATAGTTCACACTTCAGTAATATATTGACTTGGACATGACCACCATTCATTGTCAACAGACAACTTAACCCTCTAGATGTCACATAGTTCACACTTCAGTAATATATTGACTTGGACATGACCACCATTCATTGTCAACAGACAACTTAACCCTCTAGATGTCACATAGTTCACACTTCAGTAATATATTGACTTGGACATGACCACCATTCATTGTCAACAGACAACTTAACCCTCTAGATGTCACATAGTTCACACTTCAGTAATATATTGACTTGGACATGACCACCATTCATTGTCAACAGACAACTTAACCCTCTTGATGTCACATAGTTCACACTTCAGTAATATATTGACTTGGACATGACCACCATTCATTGTCAACAGACAACTTAACCCTCTAGATGTCACATAGTTCACACTTCAATAATATACTGACTTGGACTTTACCACCATTCATTGTCGTCATGTGCAAAACATGGATAGAAGGTGTGGGGGAAGATTTAAGAGATTGAGAGAAAGATAATGCGAATGGTTAAGTGATTCGGGCCTTGTTCACATTTTTTTTCTTTACATAAAAACAGATTTCAATAATAAGAGAGAGAGAGAGAGAGAGAGAGGGAGAAAGAGAGAGACAGAACTCGAACTCGAAATTTTTAATGAGGATAAACTGAGTAAGCAGAAATAGCTTATTTTCATCAGGTCCTCTAAAATAATGACATATGAAATGAATAAATAAATAAATAAATTACAAAGCAAACTCAAATGGTTCAAAAGTAAACAATGTAACAAATCCAAAGAACAAGGACAACATGACATAGAAATCAACATTCTCACAATTCCTTTCACACACATAAATCATAGTTAGACAAGTAATCAATTGACAATTTTACAATATCAGGTAGTAGGAGCATAGCTACAGACATGCGCATTTACTAAAATTATAACATGCACAATAGATAAGTTTAGAAAAGGGGAATGAACTGTTATAACCTTTCGAATAAATATGTATTAAAGCATCTTTTAAATGACAGCAATGTGCTTGTAGTTTTTATGCACTCAGGGATTTCATTCCAGAGAGAGAGAGAGAGAGAGAGACAGAGAGATAGAGAGAGAGAGAGAGAGAGAGAGAGACAGACAGAGACACAGAGAGACAAAGACAGAGTGAGACAGATACAGAGAGAGACAGAGATGATGTGTGAGTGAGATACAGAAAGAAAGAGAAAAATACTGTCAGACAGATAGACAGACATAGAGAAACACAGAAACACACTACAGAACGAGAGGGGAGAGAGAGAAGGGGGGTGGCAGAGACAGAGAGGGACAGAGAAAGATGAAGAAGCACAACGTTGGTGAACTAAAGAAGTGAAAGGAAATGGATGAACAGTAACAAATTGTGTACATAGTGTCTTTGCTGGCCTCTGTATGATAGAAGACAAACAGTTCCCCACGTAAAACCCACAGTGCTCTGTGTTTGTTCTGTTTGTTCCTCTTCTGACGAACAAAGACGATCATACTCTGGCCTCCATACTAGGGTGTTATGAAAACCCCAGCGGGTCAAAACTTCTATGATTGGTTGAGATCGGTTTCATGCGTCATATCCGGTGATAATGTGTGTGTGTGTGTGTGTGTGTGTGTGTGTGTGTGTGTGTGTGTGTGTGTGTGTGTGTGTGTGTGTGTGTGTGTGTGTGTGTGCGTGTGTGTGTGCGTGCGTGTGTGTGCGTGCGTGTGCGTGTGCGCGTGTGCGTGCGTGCGCGTGTGCGCGTGCGCGCGTCCGTGTGCGTGTGTGTGCGCTAAGGGCGCGATTCCTATCCGATTTCAGCATTTAGCAACAGTAAAATGTCGCGACCCAACATTTAAAGACATGCTTAATTAAGCTTATGTTAAGTGACATAATATTAGAAAATGACGGTGTCCAACGTAACATAGGCTAGCACTAGAAAGGGGCAGTGTCCAACCTAACACCACAGTACCAAGGGAAGTGTTAAAAGTAACATTGATAGCAAAGGGGCAGTGTCCATCGTGACATTGCTTTAGAAGGGGCAGTATGCAACGTGACAGAACATACAAACAATCAGTGTCCAACGTGACACAGCATGAAGAAGAGACAGTGTCCAACGTGACACAGCATGAAGAAGAGACAGTGTCCAACGTGACACAGCATGAAGAAGAGACAGTGTCCAACGTAACACAGCATGAAGAAGAGACAGTGTCCAACGTAACACAGCATGAAGAAGAGACAGTGTCCAACGTGACACAGCATGAAGAAGAGACAGTGTCCAACGTGACACAGCATGAAGAAGAGACAGTGTCCAACGTAACACAGCATGAAGAAGAGACAGTGTCCAACGTAACACAGCATGAAGAAGAGACAGTGTCCAACGTAACACAGCATGAAGAAGAGACAGTGTCCAACGTGACACAGCATGAAGAAGAGACAATGCCCAATGTAACACAGCACGAAGAAGAGATAGTGTCCAATGTAACACAGCATGAAGAAGAGACCGTGTCCAATGTAACACAGCATAGCAAAAGACAGTGTCCAACGTGACACAGCATAACAAGAGACAGTGTCCAACGTGACACAGCATAACAAGAGACAGTGTCCAACGTAACACAGCATGAAGAGACAGTGTCCAATGTAACACAGCATGAAGAAGAGACAGTGTCCAATGTAGCACAGCATAACAAGAGACAATGTCCAATGTAACACAGCATAACAAGAGACAATGTCCAATGTAACACAACATAACAAGAGGCAGTGTCCAACGTAACACATCATAACAAGAGACAGTGTCCAACGTAACACAGCATGAAGAAGAGACAGTGTCCAATGTAACACAGCATGAAGAAGAGGCAGTGTCCAACGTAACACATCATAACAAGAGACAGTGTCCAACGTAACACAGCATGAAGAAGAGACAGTGTCCAATGTAACACAGCATGAAGAAGCAACAATGTCCAATGTAACACAGCATGAAGAAGAGACAGTGTCCAATGTAACACAGCATGAAGAAGAGACAATGTCCAATGTAACACAGCATGAAGAAGAGACAATGTCCAATGTAACACAGCATAACAAGAGACAGTGTCCAATGTAACACAGCATGAAGAAGAGACAGTGTCCAATGTAACACAGCATGAAGAAGAGACAATGTCCAATGTAACACAGCATGAAGAAGAGACAATGTCCAATGTAACACAGCATGAAGAAGAGACAGTGTCCAATGTAACACAGCATGAAGAAGACACAATGTCCAATGTAACACAGCATGAAGAAGAGACAATGTCCAATGTAACACAGCATAGCAAGAGACAGTGTCCAATGTAACACAGCATGAAGAAGAGACAATGTCCAATGTAACACAGCATACCAAGAGACAATGTCCAATGTAACACAGCATGAAGAAGAGACAATGTCCAATGTAACACAGCATGAAGAAGAGACAATGTCCAATGTAACACAGCATAACAAGAGACAATGTCCAATGTAACACAGCATGAAGAAGAGACAATGTCCAATGTAACACAGCATGAAGAAGAGACAATGTCCAATGTAACACAGCATGAAGAAGAGACAATGTCCAATGTAACACAGCATGAAGAAGAGACAATGTCCAATGTAACACAGCATAGCAAGAGACAGTGTACAATGTAACACAGCATAAGAAGAGACAATGTCCAATGTAACACAGCATAACAAGAGACAATGTCCAATGTAACACAGCATGAAGAAGAGACAATGTCCAATGTAACACAGCATAACAAGAGACAATGTCCAATGTAACACAGCATGAAGAAGAGACAATGTCCAATGTAACACAGCATAACAAGAGACAGTGTCCAAAGTAACACAGCATGAGGAAGAGACAGTGTCCAATATAACACAGCATGAAGAAGAGACAATGTCCAATGTAACACAGCATGAAGAAGAGACAATGTCCAATGTAACACAGCATAACAAGAGACAGTGTCCAAAGTAACACAGCATGAAGAAGAGACAATGTCCAATGTAACACAGCATGAAGAAGAGACAGTGTCCAATGTAACACAGCATAACAAGAGACAGTGTACAATGTAACACAGCATGAAGAAGAGACAATGTCCAATGTAGCACAGCATAGCAAGAGACAATGTCCAATGTAACACAGCATAACAAGAGACAATGTCCAATGTAACACAGCATGAAGAAGAGACAATGTCCAATGTAACACAGCATGAAGAAGAGACGATGTCCAATGTAGCACAGCATAGCAAGAGACAATGTCCAATGTAGCACAGCATAACAAGAGACAATGTACAATGTAACACAGCATGAAGAAGAGACAATGTCCAATGTAACACAGCATAACAAGAGACAATGTTCAATGTAACACAGCATGAAGAAGAGACAATGTCCAATGTAGCACAGCATAGCAAGAGACAATGTCCAATGTAACACAGCATGAAGAAGAGACAATGTTCAATGTAACACAGCATAACAAGAGACAGTGTACAATGTAACACAGCATAACAAGAGACAGTGTCCAATGTAACACAGCATGAGGAAGAGACAGTGTCCAATGTAACACAGCATGAGGAAGAGACAATGTCCAATGTAACACAGCATGAAGAAGAGACAATGTTCAATGTAACACAGCATGAAGAAGAGACAATGTTCAATGTAACACAGCATGAAGAAGAGACAGTGTCCAATGTAACACAGCATGAAGAAGAGACAATGTCCAATGTAACACAGCATGAAGAAGAAACAATGTCCAATGTAACACAGCATAACAAGAGACAGTGTCCAACGTAACACAGCATGGATAAGAGACAGTGTCCAATGTAACACAGCATGAAGAAGAGAGTGTTCAATGTAACACAGCATGAAGAAGAGACAGTGTCCAACGTAACACAGCATGAAGAAGAGACAGTGTCCAACGTAACACAACATGAAGAAGAGACAGTGTCCAACGTAACACAGCATAACAAGAGACAGTGCTATAGAAGAAAGTGTCGCAGGGCATAGTGCTAGTAGCTAGGTCACAGATTCCTTGGCACAATCGTCAGAAGTGGCGTCTGCCACGTATGCAGACAGAAATGAAATGGCATTTCAGCACAAGTAGTAGTAGTAGTAGTAGTAGTAGTAGTAGTAGTAGTAGTAGTAGTAGTAGTAGTAGTAGTAGTAGTAGTAGTAGTAGTAGTAGTAGTAGTAGTAGTAGTAGTAGTAGTAGTAGTAGTAGTAGTAGTAGTAGTAGTAGTAGTAGTAGTAGTAGTAGTAGTAGTAGTAGTAGTAGTAGTAGTAGTAGTAGTAGTAAACTGGTACTTGAGTGGTATTATACCCATGCACTGTACTACAGCCCATCCCAGCAGTTTTCTTTTTTCAAACGATGGTGACCTTGTTGCGCTCACCTATGTGGTTTTGACTCACTTTATTCTTCACCGAGTGTAGCAAATTCTTGAGTGAATAAAGCTGGTAGTGGGTTACTTTTGTGTTTATTCACACACAGGGAGACAGAGACACACAGGGAGACAGAGACAGGGACAAAGAATCTTGGGAGTGTTGGTCAGAAAGGGGAAAACCGTGAGCGTAAATGATTCTTTGCTTAGCTGAAGAAAGTATGTTATTGAGAGAGGGAGAGAGAGAGAGAGAGAGAGAGAGAGAGAGAGAGAGAGAGAGAGAGAGAGAGAGAGAGAGAGAGAGAGAGAGATGAGGAGAGAGAGAGAGAGAGAGAGAGAGAGAGAGAGAGAGAGAGAGAGAGAGAGAGAGAGAGAGAGAGAGAGAGAGAGAGAGAGATGTATTTTCTACACACACAAAGAGCCCATCCTTACGGTACATAGTAGTTATGAACGACAAACCTTATAATGGAAGTTTGCTTACCCGTGCTTTGTTCAGTCCCATAATGTGTGTAAAGACTCTAAGAGATCAGAACATTCCTGTGGTCTGTGGTGCTCTCCCCGCACCACTGTGGCACACAAACAATCTGTGACACAGGACATTCCTGTGGTCTGACATTCCTGTGGTCTGCGGTGCTCTCCCCACACCACTGTGGCACACAATCTGTCCGCCAACTCCCAGGCCCTGCTGAAGGGGGGCAACCAGCGCCTTTTCTTCATGAGAAAGCTGAACAGGTTTGGGGTGGGCCCGAGATTGCTCGAGCTCTTTTACAGAGCAACAGTGGGGTCTGTGCTCTCTTTCAATTTCTTGTGCTTCTTCGGCAGCCTCAGGGAGCATGACAAGGCGAGGCTGTCAAAAATTGTGAAGACCGCGGGCAAGCTGATCGGTAAACCAGCCATCCCCTTGCAGGAACTGTTCGAGCGCAGGGCGCTGCGGCGTCTGAAGGCAATCCAGCGTGACATTAGTCATCCCCTTTGTGAAGTCCTTCAAGCCCAGACTTCTGCCAAATCAGGCAGACTGACTAGTTTTAGCGCCCGCACAGACAGACTGAGGAGATCTTACCTCCCAACTGCAGTCCGCCTGCTTAACAGCGGGCCATGAACTGACTAGCCTGTGGACCTTTGCCTGAACAACAACATTGGCAGCAGTGTGTGTGTGTGTGTGTGTGTGTGTGTGTGTGTGTGTGTGTGTGTGTGTGTGTGTGTGTGTGTGTGTGCGTGCGTGCGCGTGCGTGTGCGTGCGTGTGTGTGTGTGTGTGTGCGTGTGCGTGCGTGTGTGCATGTGCGTGCGTGTGCGCGTGCATGTAATGCATAGACAATGATGATGTATATTACTCAATTGATTTTCCTTTGTTCTTTTTAGTTGCTTTCTCTCTTTCTTATGTATTTGTTATTGCTCTGATGCTCAGGTGTGTGTGTGTGTGGGGGGGTGGGTATGTGGTCCATGTGTTCCTGAAGACTTCAGTGTGTGATATTATTGTAGTACTATAAGTACATGTTATTATGGGAAAATGCTTTTACACTTGTGTGTGTGTGTGTGTGTGTGTGTGTGTGTGTGTGTGTGTGTGTGTGTGTGTGTGTGTGTGTGTGTGTGTGTGTGTGTGTGTGTGTGTGTGTGTGTGTGTGTGTGTGTGTGTGTGTGTGTGTGTGTGTGTGTGTGTGTGTGTGTGTGTGTGTGTGTGTGTGTGTGAGTGAGTGACGTGAGTGAGTGAGTGAGTGAGTGAGTGAGTGAGTGAGTGAGTGAGTGAGTGAGTGAGTGAGTGAGTGAGTGAGTGAGTGAGTGAGTGAGTGAGTGTGAGTGAGTGAGGGTGAGTGAGTGTGTGTGTGTGTGTGTGTGTGTGTGTGTGTGTGTGTGTGTGTGTGTGTGTGTGTGTGTGTGTGTGTGTGTGTGTGTGTGTGTGTGTGTGTGTGTGTGTGTGTGTGTGTGTGTGTGTGTGTGTGTGTGTGTGTGTGTGCTCTGAAGACTTCAGTTTGTGGTATTATAATGATGGTTTCCCCGCACCACTGTGGCACACAACCAATCTGTGACACAGGACATTCCTGTGGTCTGACATTCCTGTGGTCTGCGGTGCTCTCCCCACACCACTGTGGCACACAATCTGTGACACAACTTTTCTGTGATTACCCAAGAACTGTGCGGTTTTCAACCAGTTTCAACTTCCCTGCTTCACTCCCTTTCATCTCCATTGTTGAAGACGAGCTTTGGTCCCAATGTTGCCATTAGCAGTCGTAAGCAGAATCCAGTAGTGAGCCCCCAGCCAGTCCTTCACTCAGTCAGTGATGATGACACTCAGTCCTTCACTCAGTCAGTGATGATGACACTCAGTCCTTCACTCAGTCAGTGATGATGACGCTCAGTCCTTCACTCAGTCAGTGATGATGACACTCAGTCCTTCACTCAGTCAGTGATGATGACACTCAGTCCTTCACTCAGTCAGTGATGATGACGCTCAGTCCTTCACTCAGTCAGTGATGATGACACTCAGTCCTTCACTCAGTCAGTGATGATGACACTCAGTCCTTCACTCAGTCAGTGATGATGACGCTCAGTCCTTCATTCAGTCAGTGATGATGACACTCAGTCTTTCACTCAGTCAGTGATGATGACACTCAGTCTTTCACTCACCTAGTCGGTGCTTCTATTCTTCATGTTATGGCCCTGTAGTGATTAGTGCATCTTAGACATTTGAAACGGTGATTAGTATGTAAATTATGCTAAACAGCCAATCGTTTTGGGAGTTTAGTCTATGCATGTACATACTAATCACCGTTTGGAATGTCTAAGATGCAGTCGTCACTACAGGGCCTGGTCTCGTTCTAGTGACTAACCATCTACTCACACGGCTTTTGCGGATTGCTTCCATTTGCCCATCTCACCAAAATGCTCTGGGCGTGTAATCATGATTGTGTCTTAGACAGTCAGCACGAGTAGTAGTATGGAAATTAGACTAAACTCCCCAAACGATTGGCTGCTTAGCCTCATTTACATACCACTACCCGTGTTGACTGTCTAAGAGGCACTCATGACTACAGGCCCAGGAGGCTGCTTGCTGCCAGTGGGCCCAGACTAAAGTGAGTGCCGTAGATCCTAGCTGTGAGCTACCCCTAAGCATTCTTAGGTCTTGTTATCCTCTTCTGGTATGTCAGACTCGTTCACAAGGAACTCCGCTCTGGCGGTGTGTATGAAGCTACGGTTGCCAAGTTAGCAACAGTTAACATTGACTGTTCACAAGGAACTCCGCTCTGGCGGTGTGTATGAAGCTACGGTTGCCAAGTTAGCAACAGTTAACATTTACCGTTCTCCATTCTCTAAATGAAAAGGGGCCATGAAATCTGGATATTGATTTTCTGCTCGATTCTCGTTTTATGACCGGTGTTAATGTAGTCAGTGTAGGCTTTTCATGTCGAGAACTCAGGCGTGTAAACGTATTTTACTTTGTCACCTGCGGTGTACATAGATTGGCTAAAATGCTTAAAAGATAAGGCTGGTGATTGCGATCCTCCAAGGAGAGAGAGAGGGGGGGGGGGAGAAAGAGAGAGAGAGAGAGAACTGAAGCACTTTATATTACACAGCGATTGAGATTTTAAGGCAAGCCGATAGAGAGAGGGAGAGAGAGAGAGAGAGAGAGAGAGAGAGAGAGAGAGAGAGAGAGAGAGAGAGAGAGAGAGAGAGAGAGAGAGAGAGAGAGAGAGAGAGAGAGAGAGAGAGAGAGAGAGAGAGAGAGAGAGAGAGAGAGAGAGAGAGACATTTTGGTGTTTTACGTCCTCTCGACCCGGGAAAGCACATAAATATGGGACATGTAAGAGAGAGAGAGAGAAAAAGAGAGGGAGGCATATAAGGGAAGGGAATGGGGGGGGGGGGGGGGGTAGGGGGGGAGAGGAGGTGAAATGATCGCTAAGTTTGAATGTAAAGATATTTAAGGAACGGCGTCAAAGCATTTTATGTACGGAATGAGAGACGACGTCCATTGCGTTTTGTATCTTCATGGTTGAGTCCTCAAAACGAGGGGTAGGTGGGGTGGGGTGGGGGGGTGGGGGGGTAGAAAAGCCTTATCAATGGGGCTGCTAATGTTGGAAAGACGCACATATACATTCACGAAATAGTGATAATCAGAATGCTCATACATTTTATTTTCACCCAAGTCTTGGATCCCAGCTAGAAAAACAAAACCTGTAGAAATTTAAGAAGTTTTATCATCCATATGTGATGAATTTGTTTTTGTAAAGAAGAAAGCAGCAAAAAGCTGTTAATTATTTTTGTCTGAAAGCAAGGTAGAACGCGAATGAATAGAGAGTCGTAATGTCTTTTTTTAAAATACTGTGAACAGTTTTATTATTCGTTTAGTATACCCACGAACAGGGCTGGCAAGTAGGCTTACATATGCATTTGGATGCACTCGACTTTTGTGTGTGTGTATGTTTCGTTATCTGACTGTTTCAACATTTCCGAACTATTACACAAGGAAAAAAGTTAAGCACCCCCCTCATATTTCCGTCCGCAAGAAATTGATGATAACTAATAATGACCCAAAAGTATATGTTTGGACAACATTGGTGTTCCATAGATGGAACCAAACCAGTCTCACCTGTCTGTGAAGCTAGGTCAGGGTGTGGCTTGCACGTGCAATCAGATTTCTGTACTGTTGCAAAAAGCAAGTTTGCTGAGTTCTCAGTGTCTAAACTCACAGCTGCTTTAGAGTAAAGCTATTCCTTTCAATTGAATATGGTACGAAGGAGAATAACAGAGGCGCAAAGATGGCAAGTTATTGGAATGCATTCAGCTGGAATGTCCTTCAAAGCAATCGGACGGCAACTTGGCTTCGACCACACTGTTATCAGCCGGCTGGTGAGGAAACACCAGCAAACCAACAGTGTTCAGGACCGCCCACGATCTGGCCGACCCCGTGTGACAACACAACGTGAAAACAGAGCACTGCTTCGCCTGGTACGCCGTGAACCATTCTCTACAAGCACCAACTTGAAACGACAGTGGCTGCCCAACAGACGATTTTCCACGAGAACAGTGAGGAACCGCCTAAAAGAACATGGTTATAGAGCGAGGAGGGTGATTAAGCGCCCAAAGTTGACTGACCACCACAAAAGAGAGCGTTTGCAGTGGTGTATCACGCGAAGGGGATGGAACCTGAGGAACTGGAGAAGGATTCACTGGTCCGATGAAAGCCGATTCCTGCTGCATGTCACTGATGGCAGAGCCAGGGTTTGGAGACATCCAAATACAGCATATGCACCCAGGAACATACAGCCAACAGTTGCTTACGGTGGAGGTTTCATAATGGTTTGGGGGTGCATGTCTCATGAATGCAAGTTGGATTTGGTGACCATTCAAGGAACTCTTACAGGCGAACGGTATATCCAAGATGTCCTCCAGCCAGTCGTCGTGCCCCATTTTGACAACCACCCACTGGCCACAAGACTTCTGTACATGGATGACAACGCTAGGCCCCACCGTGCTCGAGCAGTGACAGACTATCTCCAGCAGGAAGCGGTGCCAACCATGCCCTGGCCTGCCATGAGCCCTGACCTCAATCCGCTGGAGCACATCTGGGACATGATTGGCCGCCGGTTGCAGAACTTGGACCCTTTGCCACAAAATCTGCGGCAACTGGAAGCAGCCCTGCATCAGGAGTGGCGGCAACTGACAATGCAGCAGATCCAGCGCCTGACCGGAGGGATGCGACGCCGGGTCGAGGCAGTCATCCAGACTCAGGGTGGCTTCACGCGCTACTGAACAT
This sequence comes from Phymorhynchus buccinoides, assembly GCA_017654935.2. Classification (NCBI taxonomy): domain Eukaryota; kingdom Metazoa; phylum Mollusca; class Gastropoda; order Neogastropoda; family Raphitomidae; genus Phymorhynchus; species Phymorhynchus buccinoides. Next base: position 54,404,035 of record CM065695.1, on the reverse strand, counting down.
TTTCTTGATTTTTGGTTTATGGACACCCATGGCATTGTTTTCCAATCAAATTGTCGCTTTGAATAAGCCCCATTTTTGGGCACTGACCATACTTTTCACGACTCTTTTTTCATGTGAAAATGGTATCAATCTTTTTGGACCAATATCATGTTATGTTTAACATTAAGAAAATGTATTCTTGTGTTTTCATGTTGGGAATGTGTTCGTTTCAATAAAAAACAAATAAAGAAATATACTACACTTAACAGTTTCAATCAATACAGCATTTCAGTTTGTCAAACTGAAAATGACGGGGGGGGTGCTTAACTTTTTTCTTTGTGTTATATGTCCTTTTCTGTGATTACCCAAGAACTGTGCGGTTTTCAACCAGTTTCAACTTCCCTGCTTCACTCCCTTTCATCTCCATTGTTGAAGACGAGCTTTGGTCCCAATGTTGCCATTAGCAGTCGTAAGCAGAATCCAGTAGTGAGCCCCCAGCGTCACGATTCAACCAACAGCTAACATCACCGAACCCACCCTTATCCTGCTCCTCTTCCTCTTGTCTAATGTCCCTAACAACCATATTCTCTCTCTCTCTCTCCCCCCATTGTTGGTCTTTTTTGTTGTCGTACCCTGGCTTAAAGACTCCCGGGATCATCCCAACAGGCGAAGCACTTGAATCCTATGGTACAAATGCACCAGCTAGGGATGAGAACATTACGTATGTGACCGTTTTTTATTACCCCGCCACGCGTGCATCCGACTTCGGAGGATTTGCTCACACTCCATTTAAACGCGGCTGTTCGCTCCATTTACCGTATTATTCATATGAACATTGATCTGCTGTAAGCTTACACCATATATTTCGGGGGAAAGGGGGGGGGGGTCAATCAATTCAGTCCTCTATTAAAATAACTCGGCTCTCCTTTCAGCGGTTTGAATATTATTTTACAGGTAAGAGGGATGGGGAGGTAATGGGGGGGAGGGGCAATAAATTATGCACCTTGGTGATCATCTGTTGTGAATATCAATTTCCAACACCCCTATTCTTCACCTTTGTTTACTCAGAGAGTGGGCTGTGGTGAAGTGATGGTCAGACAACAGACCAGTGGTTGATTGACATAGTCAGTACACAATGCAGTCCAGCCCTCCAGATTAGTGACTGATGTGCTGTGGGGAAGTGATGGTCAGACAACAGACCAGTGGTTGATTGACATAGTCAGTACACAATGCAGTCCAGCCCTCCAGATTAGTGACTGATGTGCTGTGGGGAAGTGATGGTCAGACAACAGACCAGTGGTTGATTGACATAGTCAGTACACAATGCAGTCCAGCCCTCCAGATTAGTGACTGATGTGCTGTGGGGAAGTGATGGTCAGACAACAGACCAGTGGTTGATTGACATAGTCAGTACACAATGCAGTCCAGCCCTCCAGATTAGTGACTGATGTGCTGTGGGGAAGTGATGGTCAGACAACAGACCAGTGGTTGATTGACATAGTCAGTACACAATGCAGTCCAGCCCTCCAGATTAGTGACTGATGTGCTGTGGGGAAGTGATGGTCAGACAACAGACCAGTGGTTGATTGACATAGTCAGTACACAATGCAGTCCAGCCCTCCAGATTAGTGACTGATGTGCTGTGGGGAAGTGATGGTCAGACAACAGACCAGTGGTTGATTGACATAATCAGTACACAATGCAGTCCAGCCCTCCAGATTAGTGACTGATGTGCTGTGGGGAAGTGATGGTCAGACAACAGACCAGTGGTTGATTGACATAGTCAGTACACAATGCAGTCCAGCCCTCCAGATTAGTGACTGATGTGCTGTGGGGAAGTGATGGTCAGACAACAGACCAGTGGTTGATTGACATAGTCAGTACACAATGCAGTCCAGCCCTCCAGATTAGTGACTGATGTGCTGTGGGGAAGTGATGGTCAGACAACAGACCAGTGGTTGATTGACATAGTCAGTACACAATGCAGTCCAGCCCTCCAGATTAGTGACTGATGTGCTGTGGGGAAGTGATGGTCAGACAACAGACCAGTGGTTGATTGACATAGTCAGTACACAATGCAGTCCAGCCCTCCAGATTAGTGACTGATGTGCTGTGGGGAAGTGATGGTCAGACAACAGACCAGTGGTTGATTGACATAATCAGTACACAATGCAGTCCAGCCCTCCAGATTAGTGACTGATGTGCTGTGGGGAAGTGATGGTCAGACATCAGACCAGTGGTTGATTGACATAATACACACTGCAGTCTGAAGGTTGGCTTCCATCCGATCCTACTGTCTGTTTCCGTCTGTCTGTCTGTCTTCCTGCGTTAGTGTGAAACATATGTTAGTGTGCGCACGCACGCACGCACGCACTTACGCGTACGCGTTCACACACACGCACTCCACCCCCCCCCCCCCCCCCCCCGGGCCCTCTCGCTCTCTCTGACACACATATAATGAATAGCACCAATTACCTATCTACCCCGTAGAGAAAACCGATATTGATAAATGCCAACATCGATCTCTATCCCCCCCCCCCCCTACCTGGCTTTCAGACCATTGTCCACACAACCCATACTATCTACAAACATCCAATGACCCCCTTTACCCCATGCTTGTCGAATTGAAAATGAACGGGGATTAAAAAGGCAGCCCTGCCTTACTCCCCTCTGACACTTTCAGTGACGCTTTCACAAATCGAAGCGTGATCTTTTGTGTGAAGTTGTGTTTTGTTGGGTTAGGGTTGGGTGATGTTCTTTGTGTGGTTGATATCTATAGGTGCAATGTTTAACCCGGGGATATACGGGCTGTAGACGTTCATTGACACCTAGTCACAGCTATTGTCTGGCTCGTTGCGTGGGTTTGTGGTTTGGGTTTACTTGGGTTTGCGTCGTTATGCTTGGTTTTATTTGTTCCATAGAGAGAGAGAGAGAGAGAAGAGAGAGAGAGAGGGGGAGAGAGAGAGAGAGAGAGAGAGAGAGAGAGAGAGAGAGAGAGAGAGAGAGAGAGAGAGAGAGAGAGAGAGAGAGAGAGAGAGAGAGAGAGAGAGAGAGAGAGAGAGAGAGAGAGAGAGAGAGAGAGAGAGAGAGAGAGAGAGAGAGAGAGAGAGAGAGAGAGAGAGAGAGAGTTTTATTGACTGAAGGATGCAAAGGGGTTGGTTATTTTTAATGTTAGCGTTTTATTAGCAAGTATCAAGATCTCTTTCCAACGATGGGCTCTGTTAGTGTTCGATGTCCAAAGCCTCTTCCTTGTTGTTGTTAAAGAGACTTTCAGTTACGGTGGAGGCTGCATACATTGAGGTCATGTGACAATGAAGACAGTGAAGAAAGACGTGCTTTCTGTGTCTGTTTCCGTCTTCCTTGCGTATTTCACCACCGACTGTCAGTCTACAGCTGACATCAGCAATATGTTTAACTAGAGTGTGAAAACACTAGATCAACCAGCGTAGCGGCAGCATTTTGGGCTCCAGTGATCTTGACTTTTGATCAATGACCTTCATCTTTGATCTTGATATTCTAACGACCTAGCATGCACAATGTGAGGGTCCTAGTTCCCTCCGTTCACACGGCATCGTGGTAACATAGTCGGCCATCCACATACAGCAGTCAACCAGCCACATACAGCAGTCTGTTGTTGCGTCCATTTGTGAAGGGGATTTGGCGAATACCCTCCAAGCATTTGTTTAGATGCGTGGCTTGGGATCCGCGGTAGAAAGCACGCGATTCCGACACAGAATTAAAGAAGTCGATCACTGAATACCCGTCTGCGAGTCTATTTTGTAACGATGTGATTGTATGCGAGCCATACACAATCAATACATACCCAAACACAATATCAGCCATCCACATACAGTAGTCAACCAGCCAGCCACATACAGCAGTCCACATACAGTAGTCAACCAGCCAGTCACATACAGCAGTCCATATACAGTAGTCAACCAGCCAGCCACATACAGCAGTCAACATACAGTAGTCAACCAGCCAGCCACATACAGCAGTCAACATACAGTAGTCAACCAGCCAGCCACATACAGCAGTCAACATACAGTAGTCAACCAGCCAGCCACATACAGCAGTCCACATACAGTAGTCAACCAGCCAGTCACATACAGCAGTCCACATACAGTAGTCAACCAGCCAGCCACATACAGCAGTCAACCAGCCAGCCACATACAGCAGTCCACATACAGTAGTCAACCAGCCAGCCACATACAGCAGTCCACATACAGTAGTCAACCAGCCAGTCACATACAGCAGTCCACATACAGTAGTCAACCAGCCAGCCACATACAGCAGTCAACATACAGTAGTCAACCAGCCAGCCACATACAGCAGTCAACATACAGTAGTCAACCAGCCAGCCACATACAGCAGTCCATATACAGTAGTCAACCAGCCAGCCACATGCAGCAGTCCATATACAGTAGTCAACCAGCCAGCCACATACAGCAGTCAACATACAGTAGTCAACCAGCCAGCCACATACAGCAGTCAACCAGCCACATACAGCAGTCTGTTGTTGCGTCCATTTGTGAAGGGGATTTGGCGAATACCCTCCAAGCATTTGTTTAGATGCGTGGCTTGGGATCCGCGGTAGAAAGCACGCGATTCCGACACAGAATTAAAGAAGTCGATCACTGAATACCCGTCTGCGAGTCTATTTTGTAACGATGTGATTGTATGCGAGCCATACACAATCAATACATACCCAAACACAATATCAGCCATCCACATACAGTAGTCAACCAGCCAGCCACATACAGCAGTCCACATACAGTAGTCAACCAGCCAGTCACATACAGCAGTCCATATACAGTAGTCAACCAGCCAGCCACATACAGCAGTCAACATACAGTAGTCAACCAGCCAGCCACATACAGCAGTCAACATACAGTAGTCAACCAGCCAGCCACATACAGCAGTCCACATACAGTAGTCAACCAGCCAGTCACATACAGCAGTCCACATACAGTAGTCAACCAGCCAGCCACATACAGCAGTCAACCAGCCAGCCACATACAGCAGTCCACATACAGTAGTCAGCCATCCACATACAGCAGTCCACATACAGTAGTCAACCAGCCAGTCACATACAGCAGTCCACATACAGTAGTCAACCAGCCAGCCACATACAGCAGTCAACATACAGTAGTCAACCAGCCAGCCACATACAGCAGTCAACATACAGTAGTCAACCAGCCAGCCACATACAGCAGTCCACATACAGTAGTCAACCAGCCAGCCACATACAGCAGTCCATATACAGTAGTCAACCAGCCAGCCACATACAGCAGTCAACATACAGTAGTCAACCAGCCAGCCACATACAGCAGTCCACATACAGTAGTCAACCAGCCAGCCACATGCAGCAGTCCATATACAGTAGTCAACCAGCCAGCCACATACAGCAGTCCATATACAGTAGTCAACCAGCCAGCCACATACAGCAGTCAACATACAGTAGTCAACCAGCCAGCCACATACAGCAGTCAATATACAGTAGTCAACCAGCCAGTCACATACAGCAGTCCCACATACAGTAGTCAGCCAGCCAGTCACATACAGTAGTCAGCCATCCACATACAGTAGTCAGCCATCCACATACAGTAGTCAACCATCCACATACAGTAGTCAGCCATCCACATACAGTAGTCAGCCATCCACATACAGTAGTCAGCCATCCACATACAGTAGTCAGCCATCCACATACAGTAGTCAGCCATCCACATACAGTAGTCAGCCATCCACATACAGCAGTCAGCCATCCACATACAGTAGTCAGCCATCCACATACAGTAGTCAGCCATCCACATACAGTAGTCAGCCATCCACATACAGTAGTCAACCACACATACAGTAGTCAACCACATACAGTAGTCAACCACATACAGTAGTCAACCACCACATACAGTAGTCAACCACATACAGTAGTCAACCATCCACATACAGTAGTCAACCATCCACATACAGCAGTCAGCCATCCACATACAGCAGTCAGCCATCCACATACAGCAGTCAGCCATCCACATACAGCAGTCAGCCATCCACATACAGCAGTCAGCCATCCACATACAGCAGTCAGCCATCCACATACAGCAGTCAGCCATCCACATACAGCAGTCAGCCATCCACATACAGCAGTCAGCCATCCACATACAGCAGTCAGCCATCCACATACAGCAGTCAGCCATCCACATACAGCAGTCAGCCATCCACATACAGCAGTCAGCCATCCACATACAGCAGTCAGCCATCCACATACAGCAGTCAGCCATCCACATACAGTAGTCAGCCATCCACATACAGCAGTCAGCCATCCACATACAGCAGTCAGCCATCCACATACAGTAGTCAGCCATCCACATACAGTAGTCAGCCATCCACATACAGTAGTCAGCCATCCACATACAGTAGTCAGCCATCCACATACAGTAGTCAGCCATCCACATACAGTAGTCAGCCATCCACATACAGCAGTCAGCCATCCACATACAGCAGTCAGCCATCCACATACAGCAGTCAGCCATCCACATACAGTAGTCAACCATCCATCCACATACAGTAGTCAACCAGCCAACCACAGTTGTCAGCCATCCACATACAGTAGTCAACCAGCCATCCACATACAGTCGTCAACCAGACAGGAACAGACAGTCAACCAGCCAGGAACAGACAGCAGTCAACCAGCCATCCACATACAGTCGTCAACCAGCCAGGAACAGACAGTCAACCAGCCAGGAACAGACAGCAGTCAACCAGCCAGGCACATACAGTAGTCAACCAGCCATCCACATACAGTCAGTCAACCAGCCAGGAACAGACAGTAGTCAACCAGCCACATACAGTAGTCAACCAGACACATACAGCAGTCAGCCATCCACATACAGTAGTCAGCCATCCACATACAGTAGTCAGCCATCCACATACAGTAGTCAGCCATCCACATACAGTAGTCAGCCATCCACATACAGTAGTCAGCCATCCATCCACCATACAGTAGTCAGTCAGCCATCCACATACAGTAGTAGCCAGCCATCCACATACAGTAGTCAACCAGCCATCCACATACAGTAGTCAACCAGCCAGGAACATACAGTAGTCAACCAGCCATCCACATACAGTAGTCAACCAGCCAGGAACATACAGTAGTCAACCAGCCAGGAACAGACAGTCAACCAGCCAGGAACAGACAGTAGTCAACCAGCCAGGAACATACAGTAGTCAACCAGCCAGGAACAGACAGTCAACCAGCCAGGAACAGACAGCAGTCAACCAGCCAGGAACAGACAGTAGTCAACCAGCCAGGAACAGACAGTCAACCAGCCAGGAACAGACAGCAGTCAACCAGCCAGGAACAGACAGTAGTCAACCAGCCAGGAACAGACAGTCAACCAGCCAGGAACAGACAGTCAACCAGCCAGGAACAGACAGCAGTCAACCAGCCAGGAACAGACAGTCAACCAGCCAGGAACAGACAGTAGTCAACCAGCCAGGCACATACAGCAGTCAACCAGCCAGGAACAGACAGCAGTCAACCAGCCAGGAACATACAGCAGTCAACCAGCCAGTCAACCAACCACATACAGCAGTCAACCAGCCAGGAACATACAGTAGTCAACCAGCCAGGAACAGACAGTCAACCAGCCAGGAACATACAGCAGTCAACCAGCCAGGAACAGACAGTAGTCAACCAGCCAGGAACATACAGCAGTCAACCAGCCAGCCACATACAGCAGTCAACCAGCCAGCCACATACAGTAGTCAACCAGCCAGGAACAGTAGTCAACCAGCCAGGAACAACAGTCAGCCAGCCAGCCATACAGCAGTCAACCAGCCAGGAACAGACAGCAGTCAACCAGCCAGGAACAGACAGCAGTCAACCAGCCAGGAACAGACAGCAGTCAACCAGCCAGGAACATACAGCAGTCAACCAGCTCAGAGCCTTCTCCAGTCAACCTCCTCTCCCAGCCTTCTCCACCTCATCTCCCAGCCTTCTCCACCAGCCAGCCTTCTCCACCTCCTCTCCCAGCCTTCTCCACCTCCTCTCCCAGCCTTCTCCACCAGCTCTCCCAGCCTTCTCCACCTCCTCAACCAGCCAGGAACAGACAGCTCCCAGCCTTCTCCACCTCCTCTCCCAGCCTTCTCCACCTCCTCTCCCAGCCTTCTCCACCTCCTCTCCCAGCCTTCTCCACCTCCTCTCCCAGCCTTCTCCACCTCCTCTCCCAGCCTTCTCCACCTCCTCTCCCAGCCTTCTCCACCTCCTCTCCCAGCCTTCTCCACCTCCTCTCCCAGCCTTCTCCACCTCCTCTCCCAGCCTTCTCCACCTCCTCTCCCAGCCTTCTCCACCTCCTCTCCCAGCCTTCTCCACCTCCTCTCCCAGCCTTCTCCACCTCCTCTCCCAGCCTTCTCCACCTCCTCTCCCAGCCTTCTCCACCTCCTCTCCCAGCCTTCTCCACCTCCTCTCCCAGCCTTCTCCACCTCCTCTCCCAGCCTTCTCCACCTCCTCTCCCAGCCTTCTCCACCTCCTCTCCCAGCCTTCTCCACCTCCTCTCCCAGCCTTCTCCACCTCCTCTCCCAGCCTTCTCCACCTCCTCTCCCAGCCTTCTCCACCACCTCTCCCAGCCTTCTCCACCTCCTCTCCCAGCCTTCTCCACCTCCTCTCCCAGCCTTCTCCACCTCCTCTCCCAGCCTTCTCCACCTCCTCTCCCAGCCTTCTCCACCTCCTCTCCCAGCCTTCTCCACCTCCTCTCCCAGCCTTCTCCACCTCCTCTCCCAGCCTTCTCCACCTCCTCTCCCAGCCTTCTCCACCTCCTCTCCCAGCCTTCTCCAGCTCCTCTCCCAGCCTTCTCCACCTCCTCTCCCAGCCTTCTCCACCTCCTCTCCCAGCCTTCTCCACCTCCTCTCCCAGCCTTCTCCACCTCCTCTCCCAGCCTTCTCCACCTCCTCTCCCAGCCTTCTCCACCTCCTCTCCCAGCCTTCTCCACCTCCTCTCCCAGCCTTCTCCACCTCCTCTCCCAGCCTTCTCCACTCCTCTCCCAGCCTTCTCCACCACCTCTCCCAGCCTTCTCCAACTCCTCTCCCAGCCTTCTCCACCTCCTCTCCCAGCCTTCTCCACCTCCTCTCCCAGCCTTCTCCACCACCTCTCCCAGCCTTCTCCAACTCCTCTCCCAGCCTTCTCCACCTCCTCTCCCAGCCTTCTCCACCTCCTCTCCCAGCCTTCTCCACCTCCTCTCCCAGCCTTCTCCACCTCCTCTCCCAGCCTTCTCCACCTCCTCTCCCAGCCTTCTCCACCTCCTCTCCCAGCCTTCTCCACCTCCTCTCCCAGCCTTCTCCATCTCCTCTCCCAGCCTTCTCCACCTCCTCTCCCAGCCTTCTCCACCTCCTCTCCCAGCCTTCTCCACCTCCTCTCCCAGCCTTCTCCACCTCCTCTCCCAGCCTTCTCCACCACCTCTCCCAGCCTTCTCCACCTCCTCTCCCAGCCTTCTCCACCACCTCTCCCAGCCTTCTCCACCTCCTCTCCCAGCCTTCTCCACCTCCTCTCCCAGCCTTCTCCACCTCCTCTCCCAGCCTTCTCCACCTCCTCTCCCAGCCTTCTCCACCTCCTCTCCCAGCCTTCTCCACCTCCTCTCCCAGCCTTCTCCACCTCCTCTCCCAGCCTTCTCCACCTCCTCTCCCAGCCTTCTCCACCTCCTCTCCCAGCCTTCTCCACCTCCTCTCCCAGCCTTCTCCACCTCCTCTCCCAGCCTTCTCCACCTCCTCTCCCAGCCTTCTCCACCTCCTCTCCCAGCCTTCTCCACCTCCTCTCCCAGCCTTCTCCACCTCCTCTCCCAGCCTTCTCCACCTCCTCTCCCAGCCTTCTCCACCACCTCTCCCAGCCTTCTCCACCTCCTCTCCCAGCCTTCTCCACCTCCTCTCCCAGCCTTCTCCACCTCCTCTCCCAGCCTTCTCCACCTCCTCTCCCAGCCTTCTCCACCTCCTCTCCCAGCCTTCTCCACCTCCTCTCCCAGCCTTCTCCACCTCCTCTCCCAGCCTTCTCCACCTCCTCTCCCAGCCTTCTCCACCTCCTCTCCCAGCCTTCTCCACCTCCTCTCCCAGCCTTCTCCACCTCCTCTCCCAGCCTTCTCCACCTCCTCTCCCAGCCTTCTCCACCTCCTCTCCCAGCCTTCTCCACCTCCTCTCCCAGCCTTCTCCACCTCCTCTCCCAGCCTTCTCCACCTCCTCTCCCAGCCTTCTCCACCTCCTCTCCCAGCCTTCTCCACCTCCTCTCCCAGCCTTCTCCACCTCCTCTCCCAGCCTTCTCCACCTCCTCTCCCAGCCTTCTCCACCTCCTCTCCCAGCCTTCTCCACCTCCTCTCCCAGCCTTCTCCACCTCCTCTCCCAGCCTTCTCCACCTCCTCTCCCAGCCTTCTCCACCTCCTCTCCCAGCCTTCTCCACCTCCTCTCCCAGCCTTCTCCACCTCCTCTCCCAGCCTTCTCCACCTCCTCTCCCAGCCTTCTCCACCTCCTCTCCCAGCCTTCTCCACCTCCTCTCCCAGCCTTCTCCACCTCCTCTCCCAGCCTTCTCCACCACCTCTCCCAGCCTTCTCCACCTCCTCTCCCAGCCTTCTCCACCTCCTCTCCCAGCCTTCTCCACCTCCTCTCCCAGCCTTCTCCACCTCCTCTCCCAGCCTTCTCCACCTCCTCTCCCAGCCTTCTCCACCTCCTCTCCCAGCCTTCTCCACCTCCTCTCCCAGCCTTCTCCACCTCCTCTCCCAGCCTTCTCCACCTCCTCTCCCAGCCTTCTCCACCTCCTCTCCCAGCCTTCTCCACCTCCTCTCCCAGCCTTCTCCACCTCCTCTCCCAGCCTTCTCCACCTCCTCTCCCAGCCTTCTCCACCTCCTCTCCCAGCCTTCTCCACCTCCTCTCCCAGCCTTCTCCACCTCCTCTCCCAGCCTTCTCCACCTCCTCTCCCAGCCTTCTCCACCTCCTCTCCCAGCCTTCTCCACCTCCTCTCCCAGCCTTCTCCACCTCCTCTCCCAGCCTTCTCCACCTCCTCTCCCAGCCTTCTCCACCTCCTCTCCCAGCCTTCTCCACCTCCTCTCCCAGCCTTCTCCACCTCCTCTCCCAGCCTTCTCCACCTCCTCTCCCAGCCTTCTCCACCTCCTCTCCCAGCCTTCTCCACCTCCTCTCCCAGCCTTCTCCACCTCCTCTCCCAGCCTTCTCCACCTCCTCTCCCAGCCTTCTCCACCTCCTCTCCCAGCCTTCTCCACCTCCTCTCCCAGCCTTCTCCACCTCCTCTCCCAGCCTTCTCCACCTCCTCTCCCAGCCTTCTCCACCTCCTCTCCCAGCCTTCTCCACCTCCTCTCCCAGCCTTCTCCACCTCCTCTCCCAGCCTTCTCCACCTCCTCTCCCAGCCTTCTCCACCACCTCTCCCAGCCTTCTCCACCTCCTCTCCCAGCCTTCTCCACCTCCTCTCCCAGCCTTCTCCACCTCCTCTCCCAGCCTTCTCCACCTCCTCTCCCAGCCTTCTCCACCTCCTCTCCCAGCCTTCTCCACCTCCTCTCCCAGCCTTCTCCACCTCCTCTCCCAGCCTTCTCCACCTCCTCTCCCAGCCTTCTCCACCTCCTCTCCCAGCCTTCTCCACCTCCTCTCCCAGCCTTCTCCACCTCCTCTCCCAGCCTTCTCCACCTCCTCTCCCAGCCTTCTCCACCTCCTCTCCCAGCCTTCTCCACCTCCTCTCCCAGCCTTCTCCATCTCCTCTCCCAGCCTTCTCCACCACCTCTCCCAGCCTTCTCCAACTCCTCTCCCAGCCTTCTCCACCTCCTCTCCCAGCCTTCTCCACCTCCTCTCCCAGCCTTCTCCACCTCCTCTCCCAGCCTTCTCCACCTCCTCTCCCAGCCTTCTCCATCTCCTCTCCCAGCCTTCTCCACACACACATACACACCATCACCTCCCAGCCTTATACACACACATACACTCTCTCACACCTCACACACACACACACACACACCACACACACACACAGAGATTCACCTCCCCCCCCCCCCCACCCACCCCTGAAAGATGAAACCACAGACATAGACACCAAGTTATATGTACACATATCACGAGTACATACCCCATGCACTTAACTTCTCCCCCCCCCCCGCCCCCCACACCTAGAAACATAGATATACACTGTGTTTATAAATTGGATAAATATACGCACAAACGTAGCAATACTACTATTCTTCTAGTCTCATACCTTTTCTTTACAATTCCGTCACTAAAGCAAAGCACGTCTTGCCTGTGCATTCAGCTGAACAAAATGAGAGTTGAATGCACAGGCAAGACGTGCGACTCAGAGAGAGAGAGACTGAACACTGAACAATTTTATTTAACGAGAGAGAGAAGACTCAAGAGAGAGAGGGAGACTCGGAGAGAGAGAGGGAGAGAGTCGGAAAGAGAGACTCGGAGAGAGAGGGAGACTCAGAGAGAGAGAGGGAGACTCGGAGAGAGAGGGAGACTCAGAGAGAGAGAGACTGAATACTGAACAATTTTATTTAACGAGAGAGAGAGACTCAAGAGAGAGAGGGAGACTCGGAGAGAGAGGAGAGAGAGAGGAGAGAGACTCGGAGAGAGAGGGAGACTCAGAGAGAGAGAGGGAGACTCGGAGAGAGAGGGAGACTCAGAGAGAGAGAGGGAGACTCGGAGAGAGAGGGAGACTCGGAGAGAGAGAGAGAGAGAGAGGGAGACTCGGAGAGAGAGAGAGGGAGACTCGGAGAGAGAGGGAGACTCGGAGGGAGACTCGGAGAGAGAGGGAGAGAGACTCGGAGAGAAAGAAAGACTCAGGGAGAGAGACTAAAAGAGAGAGAGAGACTCAGAGAGGGGGGCAGAAAAAATCCATGTTCCAATCAGAAAAAGTCTCAGAGTAACGCACACACAATCAGTGTTCAACTATAACTGGATCCACAAAGTTTCACAGTTTTATTTCTTTGATCATAGGAATTGACCATCATCCATGTGGAAAGCACAGAACATGACAATTTGACAGTAATGTAATATACAGCACACAATACTTATGAAACGCAGTTCACATCCAATGAATGTTTTGCACATTTTTTCTCTCTTATTTCATCAATGACCAGAAACAAACAGTACTAGTTGACTATTTGACAAATGTCCTCATTTCATGAACAACTAGAAACTTATTAAAACAACAACACTAGAGCGTTACGACTCTATATCACCAGCCACGGGGCACCATTTCTGCATCAATGACCTTGACCTTTGACTACTTTTTTAACTTGGCCTAGATATCCTATCTATGCACATGCAAAATTTGAACCTCTCCTGCGTTCAAACGTTATCGTGTTAACATACATAGTCATCCAGCCAGGAACACTTTCTGCTCCAATGACCTTGACCTTTCACCAATGACCTTCATTTGTTTACTGGGCCTAGATATCCTAACTGTCTATGCGCAAGCAAACTTTGAGTTTCCTAGGTCCATCCATTTTGCAATCATCATGCAGAAGGTACTTTGCATGACACACTGTACTGTGTCTAGTGATACTTTCAATCTGAATCTGTTTGCAATCATCATGCAGAAGGTACTTTGCATTACACACTGTACTGTGTCTAGTGATACTTTCAATCTGAATCTGTTTGCAATCATCATGCAGAAGGTACTTTGCATGACACACTGTACTGTGTCTAGTGATACTTTCAATCTGAATCTGTTTGCAATCATCATGCAGGTCAGGTCAGGTCAGGTCAGAGAATGAGGACAACTAGGCCTCGCGGCCTCTTAATGTGTCCTTTCTGATTATTTGTATTCTTTTTCATGATTGGCATGACTAGGACGCATTTGGATGTGTTAATCATATACACATTTCAATTGTTGATTCTTGGGGTCTTTATCGAGGAGGTTTTTGAACTGATTAAGGTTAGGTGCCAATTTAATATGTGCTGGAAGAGAATTCCAGTACTTAGTGACTCTGTTACTAAAGAAATTCTTTCTAATGTTAGTTCTGCTGTATTGGGTTAGTAGTTTCAAATCATTATTCCTAGTTTTTGAGTAGTTAGAAAGTTGTAGCAAATGTTTGTTAGTAATATCAGAACTGTGAAAATTTTTATAAACATTTATCAAATCACCTCGTAGTCGCCGATATTTTAGGGATGGTAAATTCAGTTTATCTAACCTGTCACCATAATCTAAATTTCGTAATGCTTTTACTAGTTTGGTTGCTCTCCTTTGAACACGTTCGATAGCCTGAGACTGTCTTTTTAGGAAAGGATTCCAAATTAAGTTGCCATATTCCAAATGGGGTCTCACCAAACTTTTATACAAATTTACAAACACCTCTCCATTTAGTCCTATAAAAGTCCTCCTTATTAATCCTAACATTTTGTTTGCTTTATTAATTGCGGATGTTATATGCTTATCAAATTTCAGTTTTGGATCAAAAATCACTCCAAGATCTTTTTCTTCTACACAAGATTCCAAAACGTGTCTGTCGTTACCGTGTGTTATTTCGTACTCTGTTCTTGGATTGTTTAGGCCCAAATGCATGACTTTACACTTATTTGCGTTGAAGTAAAGATTCCACTTTGCAGACCAGTCAATAAGTTTGTTAATGTCATTTTGTAATTTATTAGAATTTTTAGATGAGTTGTATATTTTTGTGTCGTCTGCAAAGATTTTACAGACACTTTGTACTTCGTCAGGTAGGTCGTTAATAAAAACTGTAAAAAGAATCGGGCCAAGAATGCTCCCCTGTGGGATGCCACTCAAAACTTCTATGCCGTTTGATAACTTATCACCTACCCGTACTCTCTGAGTTCTGCCTGTCAAAAAGTTTCTTATCCAGCTTAACATGTTACCAGCAATACCATAGGCTTGAAGTTTAAGTAATAATCTCTCGTGTGGAACTGAATCAAAAGCCTTTCTAAAATCGAGGTACACTACATCAAATGCTTCCTTTTCATCAATTAGTTTTGTAAAATCATTCATTACATCAACTAGTTGGGACATACAGGATCTGCCAGATCTAAACCCATGCTGGCAGTCAGAGTATAAGTTAAAGTCATTCATATGTTTAACCACTGTATCCCTTATAAACTGCTCTAGTAGTTTACACACTATGCTTGTTAAGCTGACAGGCCTGTAATTTCCCGGATCTGTCTTAGTCCCTTTTTTTAAAATTGCAGTTACTTCTGCTCTCTTCCAGTCCATAGGAAGATCACCCGTTTCTAAACTTTTATTAAACACTATGGTTAATGGTAATGCTAGTTCCTCACCTAGTTCTTTTAATATCTTAGCTGGTATTTTATCAGGACCTTGGGCCTTATTAGTGTCTAGCTGCTTAAGCTTACTTTTAACAGCTTCTACAGTGACTATAATCTGTGCACAGTTAGCTTTTGGCTGTGATTCACTTTTCATTTGTGGTAATGCTTCTGTATCCTCTCTAGTAAAGACACTTGCAAAGTAATCATTCAGAATATCAGCTTTATCCTCATCTGATGTCTTTATGTCTCCATTTTGATCTTTTAGAGGGCCAATGCCTGTATTCATTTTCAATTTGGAATTTATGTATTTCCAAAACATTTTAGGATTGGATTTACTATTTTTGGCAATATTTTTTTCATAATCTTTTCTTTCCTTCCTGAATTGCTTACAAGAAGAATCTTATTTTAACATACTTTAGATACTGTTTACTAGCCTTGGATTTACCTTTTTCTAAGTATCTTCTATATAGTCTATATTTCTTTTTAACACTTTTTCTTAAATTTAAGGACATCCAGTAAGGTTTATGTTTACCTTTTTTATTTTTGTTACAATTTGTCTTCATTTTTGGAATGTGTTGGTCCATTGATAAATGGATCCTATCTTTAATATTGTTCCAACAATCTTCTACATTCAAATTATCCAAATGATCCCAATTTAGGCTTTGAAAGTCCTGTCTCATTTGAGCAAAGTTACCCTTTTTCATATTATATTTTACACCATGTTCTGAATAATTTGAGTGATGTACATTAACATACAAGTTAAATAGTAGCACCTGATGATCACTTTTTCCCAGTGGGCTAACATGATTAATATCAGATATTAATTGTGTGTTATTCACAAATATCAAATCAAGTATGTTGGATTTTTGTCCCTCTCTAGTTCTGGTGGGATTTTTCACTGACTGTATCAGGAATGCGGAAGGTACTTTGCATTGCACACTGTACTGTGTCTAGTGATACTTTCAATCTGAATCTGGCTACGCTGAGCTGCCCCACTGGACACATGTACAGCGCTGTGCGTTGCGACAGAAAGAAAAATAAACAAAACTAAAATCAACAGAAAAACAAAGAAACTAAAAATATAAGTCTGCCCAGCGTTTCCTGGGTCAGGTCAGGCCAATCTGACTGCCGTAATAGATGAATATCTGACAAAGCACAAAAGCACAACAGGTGTACAGGAATGAACAACTTTCCGACACAGATGCGTAAAATATGCAACTGACATATTAAACCAAATATGCAAACACATTAATTACATTTTATAAACACCTTTTAAACCTTGTCCAACAAAAAGCCTTCCAAAACACTGAAAATGGTACTTCTATACAAAGTCAAAATGTTTCTGGCTTAGCCAGTCAATGTTGCTTTTGTGTAGTTAACTTATATGTAAAAGCAATCCATTGAACATTTTATCTGTTCACTGTTGGGAAGACTTCCGTAACCTAAAAAGTATATTGTAATCAAGATATGCAAGTGTGTGTCTTATAATAGATTGTTTACAATCAAACAAGAAAGTTTTCTTTACAAAAAGGATTGATGGTAAACAAGCCATTTTTGAATTGATGGAGTTGGGATTACACACTACTGTTTGATGAAAACGATATCTCACAGGTTTTGAATTGATCCATTTACGCCTGTTTATTATTTTATGAAAAATCAGAAAACATTTATTTCATACACTTTTTTGACGGTAAAGATACACAATCAGATTAACAGAGACCACATAGCAGTCACCAGATTAACATAGAAAAAGGTTAAAAACAAAAAACAAAAACAAATTGGCAGCACACAATAAACATGTCATCGCTACAACACATCACATCACACCAGTCTTTCTCACCAACACCCCCCCACCTGAAATTAAAATTAAAAATAATCTAGTCACACACAATCCATGTTTGCGCTACAGTTGAAGGTCCAGTATTTTCCTGCACTCTCTCATAACTTAAACACAAAATTCCACAGTTTACATGACATATTGAAGGTAAAATTCCTTGTAAGGCCAGTTTGTACAAAACATTGGGCAACAGTATTGAATCCATTGCTAGTTTCATTTGGACGCTTCATTAGTGTAAATGGAACAGACACCCACTAACGACAAGTTGAGCTGTACAACGATAAAAACCTGTGCACTGTGGTCACTGTGATGGAAATGTTAGCAGCAACTGTGATGGAAATGTTAGCATCAACTGTGATGGAAATGTTAGCAGCAACTGTGATGGAAATGTTAGCAGCAGCTGTGCACTGTGACGGAAATGTTAGCAGCAACTGTGCACTGTGATGGAAATGTTAGTAGCAACTGTGTACTGTGATGGAAATGTTAGCAGCAGCTGTGCACTGTGATGGAAATGTTAGCAGCAACTGTGCACTGTGATGGAAATGTTAGCAGCAACTGTGCACTGTGATGGAAATGTTAGCAGCAACTGTGCACTGTGATGGAAATGTTAGCAGCAACTGTGCACTGTGATGGAAATGTTAGCAGCAACTGTGCACTGTGATGGAAATGTTAGCAGCAACTGTGCACTGTGATGGAAATGTTAGCATCAACTGTGCACTGTGACGTGTGATGGAAATGTTAGCATCAACTGTGCACTGTTATCGTTGTGATGGAAATGTTAGCATCAACTGTGATGGAAATGTTAGCAGCAGCTGTGCACTGTGATGGAAATGTTAGCAGCAACTGTGCACTGTTATCGTTGTGATGGAAATGTTAGCATCAACTGTGATGGAAATGTTAGCATCAACTGTGACGGAAATGTTAGCAGCAACTGTGCACTGTGGTCATTGTGACGGAAATGTTAGCATCAACTGTGCACTGTGATGGAAATGTTAGCAGCAACTGTGCACTGTGACGGAAATGTTAGCATCAACTGTGCACTGTGATGGAAATGTTAGCATCAACTGTGACGGAAATGTTAGCATCAACTGTGCACTGTGATGGAAATGTTAGCATCAACTGTGATGGAAATGTTAGCATCAACTGTGCACTGTGAAAATGTTAGCAGCAACTGTGCACTGTGATGGAAATGTTAGCAGCAACTGTGCACTGTGATGGAAATGTTAGTAGCAACTGTGCACTGTGATGGAAATGTTAAAATGTTAGCATCAACTGTGCACTGTGATGGAAATGTTAGCAGCAACTGTGCACTGTGGTCATTGTGATGGAAATGTTAGCATCAACTGTGCATTGTGATGGAAATGTTAGTAGCAACTGTGCACTGTGATGGAAATGTTAGCATCAACTGTGCACTGTGATGGAAATGTTAGCATCAACTGTGCATTGTGATGGAAATGTTAGTAGCAACTGTGCACTGTGATGGAAATGTTAGTAGCAACTGTGCACTGTGATGGAAATGTTAGCATCAACTGTGCACTGTGATGGAAATGTTAGCAGCAACTGTGCACTGTGGTCATTGTGATGGAAATGTTAGTAGCAACTGTGCATTGTGATGGAAATGTTAGTAGCAACTGTGCATTGTGATGGAAATGTTAGTAGCAACTGTGCACTGTGATGGAAATGTTAGTAGCAACTGTGCATTGTGATGGAAATGTTAGTAGCAACTGTGCACTGTGATGGAAATGTTAGCAGCAACTGTGCACTGTGATGGAAATGTTAGTAGCAACTGTGCATTGTGATGGAAATGTTAGCATCAACTGTGCACTGTGATGGAAATGTTAGCATCAACTGTGCACTGTGATGGAAATGTTAGCATCAACTGTGCACTGTGATGGAAATGTTAGTAGCAACTGTGCACTGTGATGGAAATGTTAGTAGCAACTGTGCACTGTGATGGAAATGTTAGCAGTAACTGTGCACTGTTATCATTGTGATGGAAATGTTAGTAGCAACTGTGCATTGTGATGGAAATGTTAGTAGCAACTGTGCACTGTGATGGAAATGTTAGCAGTAACTGTGCACTGTTATCATTGTGATGGAAATGTTAGTAGCAACTGTGCATTGTGATGGAAATGTTAGTAGCAACTGTGCACTGTGATGGAAATGTTAGTAGCAACTGTGTACTGTTATCATTGTGATGGAAATGTTAGTAGCAACTGTGCACTGTGGTCATTGTGATGGAAATGTTAGTAGCAACTGTGTACTGTTATCATTGTGATGGAAATGTTAGTAGCAACTGTGCATTGTGATGGAAATGTTAGTAGCAACTGTGTACTGTTATCATTGTGATGGAATGTTATGGAAATGTTAGCAGCAACTCACAATCAGTGTATGGACAATGTTAGTGCAACTGTGACTGTGGAAATGTTAGCAGCAACTGTGCACTTTTATCATTGTGACAATCACACAGCAAAACGTCATTATATTGACAATCACACAGTTACCACACAGCGACATGTCATTATATTGACAATCACACAGTTACCACACAGCGACATGTCATTATATTGACAATCACACAGTTACCACACAGCGACATGTCATTATATTGACAATCACACAGTTACCACACAGCGACATGTCATTATATTGACAATCACACCAGTTACCACACAGCGACATGTCATTATATTGACAATCACACAGTTACCACACATAGCGACATGTCATTATATTGACAATCACACAGTTACCACACATAGCGACATGTCATTATATTGACAATCACACAGTTACCACACAGCGACATGTCATTATATTGACAATCACCCAGTTACCACACATAGCGACATGTCATTATATTGACAATCACCCAGTTACCACACAGCGACATGTCATTATATTGACAATCACCCAGTTACCACACAGCGACATGTCATTATATTGACAATCACACAGTTACCACACATAGCGACATGTCATTATATTGACAATCACACAGTTACCACACAGCGACATGTCATTATATTGACAATCACACAGTTACCACACAGCGACATGTCATTATATTGACAATCACACAGTTACCACACAGCGACATGTCATTATATTGACAATCACACAGTTACCACACAGCGACATGTCATTATATTGACAATCACACAGTTACCACACATAGCGACATGTCATTATATTGACAATCACACAGTTACCACACATAGCGACATGTCATTATATTGACAATCACACAGTTACCACACATAGCGACATGTCATTATATTGACAATCACACAGTTACCACACAGCGACATGTCATTATATTGACAATCACACAGTTACCACACAGCGACATGTCATTATATTGACAATCACACAGTTACCACACAGCGACATGTCATTATATTGACAATCACCCAGTTACCACACAGTGACATGTCATTATATTGACAATCACCCAGTTACCACATAGCGACATGTCATTATATTGACAATCACCCAGTTACCACACAGTGACATGTCATTATATTGACAATCACCCAGTTACCACATAGCGACATGTCATTATATTGACAATCACCAGTTACCACACAGCGACGCGTTACCACACATAACGACATGTCATTATATTGACAATCACACAGTTACCACACAGCGACGCGTCATTATAACATTTCATCCCTGTAATAAAGTCTGTCTGAGGAATGCACACACCGAAGTTCCCACAGCAAGCGGCAAAGATTAAAGTCACACTAGACTCAAAACATTTATTTGCAGATAAAAAGCATGTACCTAGACACTTGGCAGGCGCACACACACACACACACACACACACACACACACACACACACACACACACACACACACACACACACACACACACAATCAACTCCCATCATTGTCACACTAACCCACCATCACTTTAACTCTGGACAATTCAAAGATAATTATTGCAAGTTTTCTGTTCAAGATCACAAGCAGCACACATGCAGGAAAGGTAAAGATAAGTAGAGTTGTATATGTACATCCAAAGTAAACCAGCATGCACAAGTTGACAAACATTACACATACATTATGTAGCCATGTGCACACTTGCACAAATACCATACCTCCCTGAAAATTAGGATTTTACTTTTTCATCCAGAATCTTTGATAGTAAGCAAAGTGGATGAATCAAACATGTTATTTGGCTCAAGTCCAAAACGACTACAAAAACAATACAGAAGGCAAATTATTGAATGTTTCTGAATCCACTTGGCACCATTTTTTCCCGTTTAACTTCACCCTTTGTGCTCTGCCCTTTGACCTCGCGGGCTGCACTCCAGTCTGCAGGTTCTGAGGAAGGGGTACTCGTTTTATTACAAGACACACAAAACAATGAATTGCTTGAAAATGATTTAAAATCGGGCAACGAGTTTAGCGATCATTCCGATGCAAACAGTTTCAGAATAACCGTATTTTAGTCATTAATAGTTTCTAGATTGATAAGGAAAGTAAATGGAGGTTTCTGCCCGACACATTGTTGGGTGCAGGGAGGAATGAGTTAAAAAAGAAGTGTACCTATATTAGCGTAGATCCCTGTGTGCGAGTGTGCTTTTTTAAACAACGAAACAACGGAACCCCCTCATTGTAACCTTCTCTATCCTGACCTGATTAAAAGGAACTACACATTAGCTCTCTGGCCCAACTTACAACCACCAAACTGGTCTAAGGCAATGTACCAAAATAACTGCCAATAAACAAAACAAACCAAAACACCCGAGCACTCAGACAGAAGCAAATTGTTGAAACGATCAGCTAACAAATGGAGAAATCTTTCTCTGAACGTAGACATCACCAAGAGTTCATTCCCTTGTGCACAAAGCTGCATAATAAACTTGTACAAGATGGCATCGTCGATGCAAAAACAAAGGGGACCGAATTTTGAGGTACAAATCAAAGCAATCCAAAAAAGATGCAAAAAGTAAATAATCTATTTTAATCGTGAAATCGCACACAGTCAATGTAGGAAAGGCCGATTCACAATTTTTAAAATTTAAATTCTGTTCAGAATAAAAATGGAATGGAAGCTTGGGGACAACAGTTCTGATGGCCTGGTGAAAGCATTGCATACACCCATGTTTCAAGACCAGTCTAGACAGCAATGTGTGCAGTAAAGAAAACCCACACAGCATTCTAACGTAGTGTCCTGGGAGTTACACCCATCTTTCAAGACCAGTCTAGACAGCCTAAACAGCAATGTGTGCAGTAATGAAAACCCACACAGCATTCTAACGTAGTGTCCTGGGAGTTGAACCCATCTTTCAAGACCAGTCTAGACAGCCTAAACAGCAATGTGTGCAGCAAAGAAAACCCACACAGCATTCTAACGTAGTGTCCTGGGAGTTACACCCATCTTTCAAGACTAGTCTAGACAGCCTAAACAGCAATGTGTGCAGTAATGAAAACCCACACAGCATTCTAACGTAGTGTCCTGGGAGTTGCACCCATGTTTCAAGACCAGTCTAGACAGCAATGTGTGCAGTAATGAAAACCCACACAGCATTCTAACGTAGTGTCCTGGGAGTTGCACCCATGTTTCAAGACCAGTCTAGACAGCAATGTGTGCAGTAATGAAAACCCACACAGCATTCTAATGTAGTGTCCTGGGAGTTGAACCCATCTTTCAAGACACACAGTGTCTAGACAGCCTAAACAGCAATGTGTGCAGTAATGAAAACCCACACAGCATTCTAATGTAGTGTCCTGGGAGTTGCAGCCAGCACTACTTGAATCAACTGAACCTGTGAACACTTTTCCCATCAGTCTGACACACAGTGGCCTGTGGTCCTGAGGTCCTGTGGTGTACAGTGAGCCTTGGACGTCTTCACATCAGGCATGTGCCATGACCCGAGGCTGTAGGTGGTGATGGATAGAACACAGCCCTACACATGTCCCATCAGTCTGACATACAGTGGCCTGAGGTCCAGAGGTCCTGAGGTCCTGTGGTGTACAGTGAGCCTTGGACGTCTTCACATCAGGCATGTGCCATGACCCGAGGCTGTAGGTGGTGATGGATAGAACACAGCCCTACACATGTCCCATCAGTCTGACATACAGCGGCCTGAGGTCCTGAGGTCCTGAGGTGTACAGTGAGTCTTGGACGTCTTCACATCAGGCATGTGCCATGACCCGAGGCTGTAGGTGGTGATGGATAGAACACAGCCCTACACATGTCCCATCAGTCTGACATACAGCGGCCTGAGGTCCTGAGGTGTAGGTGCAGATCAACAGTGAGCCTTGGACGTCTTCACATCAGGCATGTGCCATGAACCGAGGCTGTAGGTGGTGATGGATAGAACACAGCCCTGCACATTTCCCCCTTAGTTCTACTTGACAGTGAAGGTGTTGAGGTGCAGATCAACCCTGCGCATCTTTCCCCTGAGATGTGTGCAGCGTTACTTGACAGTGAAGGTGTTGAGGTGCAGATCAACCCTGCGCATCTTTCCCCTGAGATGTGTGCAGCGTTACTTGACAGTGAAGGTGTTGAGGTGCAGATCAACCCTGCGCATCTTTCCCCTGAGATGTGTGCAGCGTTACTTGACAGTGAAGGTGTTGTTGAGGTGCAGATCAACCCTGCGCATCTTTCCCCTGAGATGTGTGCAGCGTTACTTGACAGTGAAGGTGTTGAGGTGCAGATCAACCCTGCGCATCTTTCCCCTGAGATGTGTGCAGCGTTACTTGACAGTGAAGGTGTTGAGGTGCAGATCAACCCTGCGCATCTTTCCCCTGAGATGTGTGCAGCGTTACTTGACAGTGAAGGTGTTGAGGTGCAGATCAACCCTGCGCATCTTTCCCCTGAGATGTGTGCAGCGTTACTTGACAGTGAAGGTGTTGTTGAGGTGCAGATCAACCCTGCGCATCTTTCCCTTGAGATGTGTGCAGCGTTACTTGACAGTGAAGGTGTTGCTGAGGTGCAGATCAACCCTGCGCATCTTTCCTCTGAGATGTGTGCAGCGTTACTTGACAGTGAAGGTGTTGGCTCCGCCCCGCGCAGCCACCCAGGCAGTGAAGATGTCCCTGAGAACAAGGGTAAAGGAAACTGGAATTACTACAGCATCCATTCCAACACAAAATGCCAAAGTACCAGTCATTCCAAACAACAACACACAAGCATGTGTGTGCGCACACACACACAGAGGGGGAAAAAGTGGGGAGAGTGAGTCATATCCATTTCTTTTCGGGGGGGTTTTCTCCCACTTTTTGCCCAATCTCTCTCTCTTTCTCCCCTCCCTCCATACCCACACGCTTCCCCCCCCTCTCTCTTTGTCACGCTTAGTTCCCCTCATGTCAAATAAAAGATAAGAAGGGGTAGGAGGGTGCAAAGCCTGACAGCTGTGTCTGTTATTTTTAAGTACAATTCTTTTTCAGACCTTTCCTTCATGGTTGGGGGGGGGGTGTTGAATGGAGGGGGGTGTTGGTGTGTTGTGTTATGATTATATGCAATGCATTCTCTAATATGTATTCATTTTCATAGAGATGAATGGTGAGGATGCGTGGGCCAGTTTGTTAGAAATGTTTGTACGAATGGTGAGTGAAAAGCGCATTGAGTTGCTTTGCAAGATTATGCGCTATATAAGCATTATTAATTATTATTATTTACCCGGTTGTTAATCTCAGCTTGCAATGCTGCACAACAAGTGTCCAACGCACCAGACAATGCTGCACAACAAGTGTCCAACGCACCAGACAATGCTGCACAACAAGTGTCCAACGCACCAGACAATGCTGCACAACAAGTGAACAACGCACCAGACAATGCTGCACAACAAGTGAACAACGCACCAGACAATGCTGCACAACAAGTGTCCAACGCACCAGACAATGCTGCACAACAAGTGTCCAACGCACCAGACAACGCTGCACAACAAGTGCTGCACAACAAGTGAACAACGCACAAGACAACGCTGCACAACAAGTGCTGCACAACAAGTTAACAACGCACCAGACAACGCTGCACAACAAGTGCTGCACAACAAGTGTCCAACGCACCAGACAACGCTGCACAACAAGTGTCCAACGCACCAGACAAGTGCTGCACAACAAGTGCTGCACAACAAGTGTCCAACACACCAGACAACGCTGCACAACAAGTGCTGCACAACAAGTGTCCAACGCACCAGACAATGCTGCACAACAAGTGCTGCACAACAAGTGTCCAACGCACCAGACAATGCTGCACAACAAGTGCTGCACAACAAGTGTCCAACACACCAGACAACGCTGCACAACAAGTGTCCAACGCACCAGACAATGCTGCACAACAAGTGCTGCACAACAAGTGCTGCACAACAAGTGTCCAACGCACCAGACAACGCTGCACAACAAGTGTCCAACGCACCAGACAACGCTGCACAACAAGTGTCCAACGCACCAGACAATGCTGCACAACAAGTGTCCAACGCACCAGACAATGCTGCACAACAAGTGTCCAACGCACCAGACAATGCTGCACAACAAGTGTCCAACGCACCAGACAATGCTGCACAACAAGTGAACAACGCACCAGACAATGCTGCACAACAAGTGTCCAACGCACCAGACAATGCTGCACAACAAGTGAACAACGCACCAGACAATGCTGCACAACAAGTGTCCAACGCACCAGACAATGCTGCACAACAAGTGTGCACAACGCACCAGACAATGCTGCACAACAAGTGTCCAACGCACCAGACAATGCTGCACAACAAGTGAACAACGCACCAGACAATGCTGCACAACAAGTGTCCAACGCACCAGACAATGCTGCACAACAAGTGTCCAACGCACCAGACAATGCTGCACAACAAGTGTACAACGCACCAGACAATGCTGCACAACAAGTGAACAACGCACCAGACAATGCTGCACAACAAGTGTCCAACGCACCAGACAATGCTGCACAACAAGTGTCCAACGCACCAGACAACGCTGCACAACAAGTGCTGCACAACAAGTGAACAACGCACCAGACAACGCTGCACAACAAGTGCTGCACAACAAGTTAACAACGCACCAGACAACGCTGCACAACAAGTGCTGCACAACAAGTGTCCAACGCACCAGACAACGCTGCACAACAAGTGTCCAACGCACCAGACAATGCTGCACAACAAGTGCTGCACAACAAGTGTCCAACACACCAGACAACGCTGCACAAGTGCTTCACAACAAGTGTCCAACGCACCAGACAATGCTGCACAACAAGTGCTGCACAACAAGTGTCCAACGCACCAGACAATGCTGCACAACAAGTGCTGCACAACAAGTGTCCAACACACCAGACAACGCTGCACAACAAGTGTCCAACGCACCAGACAATGCTGCACAACAAGTGCTGCACAACAAGTGCTGCACAACAAGTGTCCAACGCACCAGACAACGCTGCACAACAAGTGTCCAACGCACCAGACAACGCTGCACAACAAGTGTCCAACGCACCAGACAATGCTGCACAACAAGTGTCCAACGCACCAGACAATGCTGCACAACAAGTGTCCAACGCACCAGACAATGCTGCACAACAAGTGAACAACGCACCAGACAATGCTGCACAACAAGTGTCCAACGCACCAGACAATGCTGCACAACAAGTGTACAACGCACCAGACAATGCTGCACAACAAGTGTCCAACGCACCAGACAATGCTGCACAACAAGTGTCCAACGCACCAGACAATGCTGCACAACAAGTGTCCAACGCACCAGACAATGCTGCACAACAAGTGAACAACGCACCAGACAATGCTGCACAACAAGTGTCCAACGCACCAGACAATGCTGCACAACAAGTGTCCAACGCACCAGACAATGCTGCACAACAAGTGTCCAACGCACCAGACAATGCTGCACAACAAGTGAACAACGCACCAGACAATGCTGCACAACAAGTGTACAACGCACCAGACAATGCTGCACAACAAGTGTCCAACGCACCAGACAATGCTGCACAACAAGTGTCCAACGCACCAGACAATGCTGCACAACAAGTGTCCAACGCACCAGACAATGCTGCACAACAAGTGCTGCACAACAAGTGTCCAACGCACCAGACAATGCTGCACAACAAGTGTCAACGCACCAGACAACGCTGCACAACAATAACCACATCATACCTGCAGTGAGTCACCACATACTATAACCACATCATACCTGCAGTGAGTCACCACATACTATAACCACATCATACCTGCAGTGAGTCACCACACACTATAACCACATCATACCTGCAGTGAGTCACCACACACTATAACCACATCATACCTGCAGTGAGTCACCACACACTATAACCACATCATACCTGCAGTGAGTCACCACATACTATAACCACATCATACCTGCAGTGAGTCACCACACACTATAACCACATCATACCTGCAGTGAGTCACCACACACTATAACCACATCATACCTGCAGTGAGTCACCACATACTATAACCACATCATACCTGCAGTGAGTCACCACATACTATAACCACATCATACCTGCAGTGAGTCACCACATACTATAACCACATCATACCTGCAGTGAGTCACCACACACTATAACCACATCATACCTGCAGTGAGTCACCACATACTATAACCACATCATACCTGCAGTGAGTCACCACATACTATAACCACATCATACCTGCAGTGAGTCACCACATACTATAACCACATCATACCTGCAGTGAGTCACCACACACTCGTTACTGCAGTACTCTGCGTCCCATCCAGGGTTCTCTACAGCCATGTTGCGACAGCCGTCACGCACACACAGCATACTGGGAGACTGAGAACAAACAGCAATAATGTTACAATCATCATGGTGATCAATGCAGATGTTTATGTGTCACGCACACACAGCATACTGGGAGACTGAGAACAAACAGCAATAATGTTACAATCATCATCGTGATCAATGCAGATGTTTATGTGTCACGCACACACAGCATACTGGGAGACTGAGAACAAACAGCAATAATGTTACAATCATCATCGTGATCAATGCAGATGTTTATGTGTCACGCACACACAGCATACTGGGAGACTGAGAACAAACAGCAATAATGTTACAATCATCATCGTGATCAATGCAGATGTTTATGTGTCACGCACACACAGCATACTGGGAGACTGAGAACAAACAGCAATAATGTTACAATCATCATGGTGATCAATGCAGATGTTTATGTGTCACGCACACACAGCATACTGGGAGACTGAGAACAAACAGCAATAATGTTACAATCATCATCGTGATCAATGCAGATGTTCATGAAGTTCTCCACAGCCATGTTTTGACAGCCGTCACACACACACAGAGGTCTGTTTGTGTGTGTGAGAAACTGTGTGTGTGTCATTGTGTGTGTGTGTGCATGTGTATGTGCGTGTGCGTGTGCGTGTGTGTGTGTGCACGCATAGATGTGTGCATGTGTGTGTGTGGCTAAGACTGACCCCACCATTCCACACAATATTATCAGGGGGTCAAGACTGACCCCACCATTCCACACAATATTATCAGGGGGTCAAGACTGACCCCACCATTCCACACAATATTATTGGGGGGTCAAGACTGACCCCACCATTCCACACAATATTATCGGGGGGTTAAGACTGACCCCACCATTCCACACAATATTATCGGGGGGTTAAGACTGACCCCACCATTCCACACAATATTATCGGGGGGTCAAGACTGACCCCACCATTCCACACAATATTATCGGGGGGTCAAGACTGACCCCACCATTCCACACAATATTATCGGGGGGTCAAGACTGACCCCACCATTCCACACAATATTATTGGGGGGTCAAGACTGACCCCACCATTCCACACAATATTATCGGGGGGTTAAGACTGACCCCACCATTCCACACAATATTATCAGGGGGTCAAGACTGACCCCACCATTCCACACAATATTATCAGGGGGTTAAGACTGACCCCACCATTCCACACAATATTATCAGGGGGTTAAGACTGACCCCACCATTCCACACAATATTATCAGGGGGTCAAGACTGACCCCACCATTCCACACAATATTATCAGGGGGTTAAGACTGACCCCACCATTCCACACAATATTATCAGGGGGTTAAGACTGACCCCACCATTCCACACAATATTATCGGGGGGTTAAGACTGACCCCACCATTCCACACAATAGTATCGGGGGGTCAAGACTGACCCCACCATTCCACACAATATTATCAGGGGGTCAAGACTGACCCCACCATTCCACACAATATTATCGGGGGGTCAAGACTGACCCCACCATTCCACACAATATTATCAGGGGGTCAAGACTGACCCCACCATTCCACACAATATTATCAGGGGGTTAAGACTGACCCCACCATTCCACACAATATTATCGGGGGGTCAAGACTGACCCCACCATTCCACACAATATTATCAGGGGGTCAAGACTGACCCCACCATTCCACACAATATTATCAGGGGGTCAAGACTGACCCCACCATTCCACACAATATTATCGGGGGGTCAAGACTGACCCCACCATTCCACACAATATTATAAGGGGGGTCAAGACTGACCCCACCATTCCACACAATATTATCAGGGGGTTAAGACTGACCCCACCATTCCACACAATATTATCAGGGGGTTAAGACTGACCCCACCATTCCACACAATATTATCAGGGGGTCAAGACTGACCCCACCATTCCACACAATATTATCAGGGGGTCAAGACTGACCCCACCATTCCACACAATATTATCAGGGGGTTAAGACTGACCCCACCATTCCACACAATATTATCAGGGGGTCAAGACTGACCCCACCATTCCACACAATATTATCGGGGGGTCAAGACTGACCCCACCATTCCACACAATATTATCAGGGGGTTAAGACTGACCCCACCATTCCACACAATATTATCAGGGGGTCAAGACTGACCCCACCATTCCACACAATATTATCAGGGGGTCAAGACTGACCCCACCATTCCACACAATATTATTGGGGGGTCAAGACTGACCCCACCATTCCACACAATATTATCAGGGGGTCAAGACTGACCCCACCATTCCACACAATATTATTGGGGGGTCAAGACTGACCCCACCATTCCACACAATATTATCGGGGGGTCAAGACTGACCCCACCATTCCACACAATATTATCAGGGGGTCAAGACTGACCCCACCATTCCACACAATATTATCGGGGGGTCAAGACTGACCCCACCATTCCACACAATATTATCAGGGGGTTAAGACTGACCCCACCATTCCACACAATATTATCGGGGGGTCAAGACTGACCCCACCATTCCACACAATATTATAAGGGGGGTCAAGACTGACCCCACCATTCCACACAATATTATCGGGGAAATGGTCCCAGATTTTGCTAAAATCCATAATAGTGTTGTTGTTTTCATATTTACCCCCAAAATCTGGGACAGCATAATCTTTCAAACCTACATTATGAAACTCCCCCCCCCCCCCCCTCATTTTTACCTGGTGCATGGAGTTGGGCGGGAAGAGTCCACTGTCATGGGCTGCGGAGAGGACTGGGTCCATGTGTGGCTGTGGGGGTGGCAGGGTGGATGGATGGTAGGACGGAGCGGACATCTCTCTCTGATGGGCCGCTGCATTGCTCAGCTGTGAGGGAGACTGCTGCAACAATAATTATAATATCAATATAATTATAGTATCTACACAATGTTATCATCTCTCTCTGATGGTCCGCTGCATTGCTCAGCTGTGTGGGAGACTGCTGCAACAATAATTATAATATCAATATAATCATAGTATCTACACAATGTTATCATCTCTCTCTGATGGGCCGCTGCATTGCTTAGCTGTGAGGGAGACTGCTGCATAGGAACTGCCTGCTGCAACAATAATTATAATATCAATATAATTATAGTATCTACACAATGTCGTCATGTCTGCCTGATGGATCAAGGCATTGTTCAGCTTGGGGAGAGGGGGGGGGGGGGGGAGACTACTGCAAAAGAACTGCCCGCTGGAATATCATTTTTGTTAAATGTAGTAGGAGCAGGAGAGCTTTTAATCATCATCAATATTTCTATCTCCCCATTAATGGCATGGTTAACCACCTTTCTCATTCTGGGAGGATCAAATCCCAGGGACAAACTGCGGTCCAGTCACTGGTAGGGGGGCAGTCAAAGCTGCATGGTTAACCACCTTTCTCATTCTGGGGGGATCAAATAAATCCCAGGGACAAATGGCAGTCAAGTAGTTTGGGAAGGTTTTTGTTTGTTTAAGATTATCTTCATTATCACCATCGTCATCATCGACACACTCAAGAGGCCAATGACACGACTACTACCTCTACAACTAGCTTCTCCCCACACTCTAGAGGCCAACGACACGACTACTACCTCTACAACTAGTTTCTCCCCACACTCTAGAGGCCAACGACACGACTACTACCTCTATAACTAGCTTCTCCCCACACTCAAGAGGCCAACGACACGACTACTACCTCTACAACTAGTTTCTCCCCACACTCTAGAGGCCAACGACACGACTACTACCTCTATAACTAGCTTCTCCCCACACTCTAGAGGCCAACGACACGACTACTACCTCTACAACTAGCTTCTCCCCACACTCTAGAGGCCAACGACATGACTACTACCTCTACAACTAGCTTCTCCCCACACTCTAGAGGCCAACGACACGACTACTACCTCTACAACTAGTTTCTCCCCACACTCTAGAGGCCAACGACATGACTACTACCTCTACAACTAGTTTCTCCCCACACTCTAGAGGCCAACGACACGACTACTACCTCTAAAACTAGCTTCTCCCCACACTCTAGAGGCCAATGACACGACTACTACCTCTACAACTAGCTTCTCCCCACACTCTAGAGGCCAACGACACGACTACTACCTCTATAACTAGCTTCTCCCCACACTCTAGAGGCCAACGACACGACTACTACCTCTATAACTAGCTTCTCCCCACACTCTAGAGGCCAACTACATGACTACAACCTCTATAACTAGTTTCTCCCCACACTCAAGAGGCCAATGACACGACTACTACCTCTATAACTAGCTTCTCCCCACACTCTAGAGGCCAACGACACGACTACTACCTCTATAACTAGCTTCTCCCCACACTCTAGAGGCCAACGACACGACTACTACCTCTATAACTAGTTTCTCCCCACACTCTAGAGGCCAACGACACGACTACTACCTCTACAACTAGCTTCTCCCCACACTCTAGAGGCCAACGACATGACTACTACCTCTACAACTAGTTTCTCCCCACACTCTAGAGGCCAACGACATGACTACTACCTCTATAACTAGCTTCTCCCCACACTCTAGAGGCCAACGACACGACTACTACCTCTATAACTAGCTTCTCCCCACACTCTAGAGGCCAACAACACGACTACTACCTCTACAACTAGCTTCTCCCCACACTCTAGAAGCCAACGACACGACTACTACCTCTACAACTAGTTTCTCCCCACACTCTAGAGGCCAACGACATGACTACTACCTCTATAACTAGCTTCTCCCCACACTCTAGAGGCCAACGACACGACTACTACCTCTACAACTAGTTTCTCCCCACACTCAAGAGGCCAATGACATGACTACTACCTCTATAACTAGCTTCTCCCCACACTCTAGAAGCCAACGACATGACTACTACCTCTATAACTAGCTTCTCCCCACACTCTAGAGGTCAACGACACGACTACTACCTCTATAACTAGCTTCTCCCCACACTCTAGAGGCCAACTACATGACTACAACCTCTATAACTAGTTTCTCCCCACACTCAAGAGGCCAATGACACGACTACTACCTCTATAACTAGCTTCTCCCCACACTCTAGAGGCCAACGACACGACTACTACCTCTACAACTAGCTTCTCCACACACACTAGAGGCCAACGACACGACTACTACCTCTATAACTAGCTTCTCCCCACACTCTAGAGGCCAACGACATGACTACTACCTCTATAACTAGCTTCTCCCCACACTCTAGAGGCCAACGACACGACTACTACCTCTATAACTAGTTTCTCCCCACACTCTAGAGGCCAACGACACGACTACTACCTCTACAACTAGCTTCTCCCCACACTCTAGAGGCCAACGACACGACTACTACCTCTACAACTAGTTTCTCCCCACACTCTAGAGGCCAACGACATGACTACTACCTCTACAACTAGTTTCTCCCCACACTCTAGAGGCCAACGACACGACTACTACCTCTAAAACTAGCTTCTCCCCACACTCTAGAGGCCAATGACACGACTACTACCTCTACAACTAGCTTCTCCCCACACTCTAGAGGCCAACGACACGACTACTACCTCTATAACTAGCTTCTCCCCACACTCTAGAGGCCAACGACACGACTACTACCTCTATAACTAGCTTCTCCCCACACTCTAGAGGCCAACTACATGACTACAACCTCTATAACTAGTTTCTCCCCACACTCAAGAGGCCAATGACACGACTACTACCTCTATAACTAGCTTCTCCCCACACTCTAGAGGCCAACGACACGACTACTACCTCTATAACTAGCTTCTCCCCACACTCTAGAGGCCAACGACACGACTACTACCTCTATAACTAGTTTCTCCCCACACTCTAGAGGCCAACGACACGACTACTACCTCTACAACTAGCTTCTCCCCACACTCTAGAGGCCAACGACATGACTACTACCTCTACAACTAGTTTCTCCCCACACTCTAGAGGCCAACGACATGACTACTACCTCTATAACTAGCTTCTCCCCACACTCTAGAGGCCAACGACACGACTACTACCTCTATAACTAGCTTCTCCCCACACTCTAGAGGCCAACAACACGACTACTACCTCTACAACTAGCTTCTCCCCACACTCTAGAAGCCAACGACACGACTACTACCTCTACAACTAGTTTCTCCCCACACTCTAGAGGCCAACGACACGACTACTACCTCTATAACTAGCTTCTCCCCACACTCTAGAGGCCAACGACACGACTACTACCTCTACAACTAGTTTCTCCCCACACTCAAGAGGCCAATGACATGACTACTACCTCTATAACTAGCTTCTCCCCACACTCTAGAAGCCAACGACATGACTACTACCTCTATAACTAGCTTCTCCCCACACTCTAGAGGCCAACGACACGACTACTACCTCTATAACTAGCTTCTCCCCACACTCTAGAGGCCAACTACATGACTACAACCTCTATAACTAGTTTCTCCCCACACTCAAGAGGCCAATGACACGACTACTACCTCTATAACTAGCTTCTCCCCACACTCTAGAGGCCAACGACACGACTACTACCTCTACAACTAGCTTCTCCACACACACTAGAGGCCAACGACACGACTACTACCTCTATAACTAGCTTCTCCCCACACTCTAGAGGCCAACGACATGACTACTACCTCTATAACTAGCTTCTCCCCACACTCTAGAGGCCAACGACACGACTACTACCTCTATAACTAGTTTCTCCCCACACTCTAGAGGCCAACAACACGACTACTACCTCTATAACTAGCTTCTCCCCACACTCTAGAGGCCAACGACATGACTACTACCTCTATAACTAGTTTCTCCCCACACTCAAGAGGCCAATGACACAACTACTACCTCTATAACTAGCTTCTCCCCACACTCTAGAGGCCAACGACACGACTACTACCTCTATAACTAGCTTCTCCCCACACTCTAGAGGCCAACGACACGACTACTACCTCTATAACTAGTTTCTCCCCACACTCTAGAGGCCAACGACATGACTACTACCTCTATAACTAGCTTCTCCCCACATTCAAGAGGCCAACGACACGACTACTACCTCTACAACTAGCTTCTCCCCACACTCTAGAGGCCAACGACATGACTACTACCTCTATAACTAGCTTCTCCCCACACTCTAGAGGTCAACGACACGACTACTACCTCTATAACTAGCTTCTCCCCACACTCTAGAGGCCAACGACACGACTACTACCTCTACAACTAGTTTCTCCCCACACTCTAGAGGCCAACGACACGACTACTACCTCTACAACTAGCTTCTCCCCACACTCTAGAGGCCAACGACATGACTACTACCTCTACAACTAGTTTCTCCCCACACTCTAGAGGCCAACGACACGACTACTACCTCTATAACTAGCTTCTCCCCACACTCTAGAGGCCAATGACACGACTACTACCTCTACAACTAGCTTCTCCCCACACTCTAGAGGCCAACGACACGACTACTACCTCTATAACTAGCTTCTCCCCACACTCTAGAGGCCAACGACACGACTACTACCTCTATAACTAGCTTCTCCCCACACTCAAGAGGCCAATGACACGACTACTACCTCTACAACTAGTTTCTCCCCACACTCTAGAGGCCAACGACATGACTACTACCTCTATAACTAGCTTCTCCCCACACTCAAGAGGCCAACGACACGACTACTACCTCTACAACTAGCTTCTCCCCACACTCTAGAGGCCAACGACATGACTACTACCTCTATAACTAGCTTCTCCCCACACTCAAGAGGCCAACGACACGACTACTACCTCTACAACTAGCTTCTCCCCACACTCTAGAGGTCAACGACACGACTACTACCTCTATAACTAGTTTCTCCCCACACTCTAGAGGCCAACGACACGACTACTACCTCTACAACTAGTTTCTCCCCACACTCTAGAGGCCAACGACATGACTACTACCTCTATAACTAGTTTCTCCCCACACTCAAGAGGCCAATGACACGACTACTACCTCTATAACTAGCTTCTCCCCACACTCTAGAGGCCAACGACACGACTACTACCTCTATAACTAGCTTCTCCCCACACTCTAGAGGCCAACGACACGACTACTACCTCTATAACTAGTTTCTCCCCACACTCTAGAGGCCAACGACACGACTACTACCTCTACAACTAGCTTCTCCCCACACTCTAGAGGCCAACGACATGACTACTACCTCTACAACTAGTTTCTCCCCACACTCTAGAGGCCAACGACATGACTACTACCTCTATAACTAGCTTCTCCCCACACACTAGAGGCCAACGACACGACTACTACCTCTATAACTAGTTTCTCCCCACACTCTAGAGGCCAACGACACGACTACTACCTCTACAACTAGCTTCTCCCCACACTCTAGAGGCCAACGACACGACTACTACCTCTACAACTAGCTTCTCCCCACACTCTAGAGGCCAACAACACGACTACTACCTCTACAACTAGCTTCTCCCCACACTCTAGAGGCCAACGACACGACTACTACCTCTACAACTAGCTTCTCCCCACACTCTAGAGGCCAACGACATGACTACTACCTCTATAACTAGCTTCTCCCCACACTCTAGAGGCCAACAACACGACTACTACCTCTACAACTAGCTTCTCCCCACACTCTAGAGGCCAACGACACGACTACTACCTCTACAACTAGTTTCTCCCCACACTCTAGAGGCCAACGACATGACTACTACCTCTATAACTAGCTTCTCCCCACACTCTAGAGGCCAACGACACGACTACTACCTCTATAACTAGCTTCTCCCCACACTCTAGAGGCCAACGACATGACTACTACCTCTATAACTAGCTTCTCCCCACACTCTAGAGGCCAACGACACGACTACTACCTCTATAACTAGTTTCTCCCCACACTCTAGAGGCCAACAACACGACTACTACCTCTATAACTAGCTTCTCCCCACACTCTAGAGGCCAACGACATGACTACTACCTCTATAACTAGTTTCTCCCCACACTCAAGAGGCCAATGACACAACTACTACCTCTATAACTAGCTTCTCCCCACACTCTAGAGGCCAACGACATGACTACTACCTCTATAACTAGCTTCTCCCCACACTCTAGAGGCCAACGACACGACTACTACCTCTATAACTAGTTTCTCCCCACACTCTAGAGGCCAACGACACGACTACTACCTCTACAACTAGCTTCTCCCCACACTCTAGAGGCCAACGACATGACTACTACCTCTACAACTAGTTTCTCCCCACACTCTAGAGGCCAACGACATGACTACTACCTCTATAACTAGCTTCTCCCCACACTCAAGAGGCCAACGACACGACTACTACCTCTACAACTAGCTTCTCCCCACACTCTAGAGGCCAACGACATGACTACTACCTCTATAACTAGCTTCTCCCCACACTCTAGAGGCCAACGACATGACTACTACCTCTATAACTAGCTTCTCCCCACACTCTAGAGGCCAACGACACGACTACTACCTCTATAACTAGCTTCTCCCCACACTCTAGAGGCCAACGACACGACTACTACCTCTACAACTAGTTTCTCCCCACACTCTAGAGGCCAACGACACGACTACTACCTCTATAACTAGCTTCTCCCCACACTCTAGAGGCCAACGACACGACTACTACCTCTATAACTAGCTTCTCCCCACACTCTAGAGGCCAACGACATGACTACTACCTCTACAACTAGCTTCTCCCCACACTCAAGAGGCCAACGACACGACTACTACCTCTACAACTAGCCTCTCCCCACACTCGACACGACTACTACCTCTACAACTAGCTTCTCCCCACACTCTAGAGGCCAACGACACGACTACTACCTCTACAACTAGCTTCTCCCCACACTCGACACGACTACTACCTCTACAACTAGCTTCTCCCCACACTCTAGAGGCCAACGACACGACTACTACCTCTATAACTAGTTTCTCCCCACACTCTAGAGGCCAACGACACGACTACTACCTCTATAACTAGCTTCTCCCCACACTCTAGAGGCCAACGACACGACTACTACCTCTACAACTAGCTTCTCCCCACACTCTAGAGGCCAACGACATGACTACTACCTCTACAACTAGTTTCTCCCCACACTCTAGAGGCCAACGACACGACTACTACCTCTACAACTAGTTTCTCCCCACACTCTAGAGGCCAACGACATGACTACTACCTCTATAACTAGTTTCTCCCCACACTCTAGAGGCCAACGACATGACTACTACCTCTATAACTAGCTTCTCCCGCTCACTTTTGGCAGAAGAGGGAAGAAATGGACGAACGAAGCTGTTAGTGACAGAAAGAAATAGAAACAATAAACAGCAAGGAAACAAAGATTACGAGACCCGAAGAAGAAGAGAAGAAAGAGAAGAAGATGACAGAGGAGCAAGGGGAGAGAAGACGATGACAGAGGAGCAAGGGGAGAGAAGATGATGACAGAGGAGCAAGGGGAGAGAGAAGATGACAGAGGAGCAAGGGGAGAGAAGATGACAGAGGAGCAAGAGGAGAGAAGAAGATGACAGAGGAGCAAGGGGAGAGAAGACGATGACAGAGGAGCAAGGGGAGAGAAGATGATGACAGAGGAGCAAGGGGAGAGAAGACGATGACAGAGGAGCAAGGGGAGAGAAGACGATGACAGAGGAGCAAGGGGAGAGAAGATGATGATGACAGAGGAACAAGGGGAGAGAAGATGATGACAGAGGAGCAAGGGGAGAGAAGACGACAGAGGAGCAAGGGGAGAGAAGACGATGACAGAGGAGCAAGGGGAGAGAAGACGACGACAGAGGAGCAAGGGGAGAGAAGACGATGACAGAGGAGCAAGGGGAGAGAAGACGATGACAGAGGAGCAAGGGGAGAGAAGATGACGACAGAGGAGCAAGGGGAGAGAAGAAGATGACAGAGGAGCAAGGGGAGAGAAGACGATGACAGAGGAGCAAGGGGAGAGAAGATGACAGAGGAGCAAGGGGAGAGAAGAAGATGACAGAGGAGCAAGGGGAGAAGGAAGAAGAAGACAGAGGAGCAAGGGGAGAGAAGATGACGACAGAGGAGCAAGGGGAGAGAAGATGACAGAGGAGCAAGGGGAGAGAAGATGATGACAGAGGAGCAAGGGGAGAGAAGATGACAGACAGAGGAGCAAGGGGAGAGAAGATGACAGAGGAGCAAGGGGAGAGAAGATGACAGAGGAGCAAGGGGAGAGAAGATGACAGAGGAGCAAGGGGAGAGAAGATGACAGAGGAGCAAGGAGAGAAGATGACAGAGGAGCAAGAGAGAAGATGACAGAGGAGCAAGGGGAGAGAAGACAGATGACAGAGGAGCAAGGGGAGAGAAGATGACAGAGGAGCAAGGGGAGAGAAGACAGATGACAGAGGAACAGAGAGAAGATGATGACAGAGGAGCAAGGGGAGAGAAGATGATGACAGAGGAGCAAGGGGAGAGAAGATGACGACAGAGGAGCAAGGGGAGAGAAGATGACGACAGAGGAGCAAGGGGAGAGAAGATGACGACAGAGGAGCAAGGGGAGAGAAGATGACGACAGAGGAGCAAGGGGAGAGAAGATGACGACAGAGGAGCAAGCGGAGAGAAGATGACAGAGGAGCAAGGGGAGAGAAGATGACGACAGAGGAGCAAGGGGAGAGAAGATGACAGAGGAGCAAGGGGAGAGAAGATGACGACAGAGGAGCAAGGGGAGAGAAGAAGATGACAGAGGAGCAAGGGGAGAGAAGATGACAGAGGAGCAAGGGGAGAGAAGATGACAGAGGAGCAAGGGGAGAGAAGATGATGACAGAGGAGCAAGGGGAGAGAAGACGATGACAGAGGAGCAAGGGGAGAGAAGATGACAGAGGAGCAAGGGGAGAGAAGATGACAGAGGAGCAAGGGGAGAGAAGATGACAGAGGAGCAAGGGGAGAGAAGATGACAGAGGAGCAAGGGGAGAGAAGATGACAGAGGAGCAAGGGGAGAGAAGACGACGACAGAGGAGCAAGGGGAGAGAAGATGACAGAGGAGCAAGGGGAGAGAAGATGACAGAGGAGCAAGGGGAGAGAAGATGACGACAGAGGAGCAAGAGGAGAGAAGACGATGACAGAGGAGCAAGGGGAGAGAAGATGACAGAGGAGCAAGGGGAGAGAAGATGACAGAGGAGCAAGGGGAGAGAAGATGACAGAGGAGCAAGGGGAGAGAAGATGACAGAGGAGCAAGGGGAGAGAAGATGACAGAGGAGAAGGAGAGAAGGGGAGAGAAGAGAGAAGATGACAGAGGAGCAAGGGGAGAGAAGATGACGACAGAGGAGCAAGGGGAGAGAAGATGACAGAGGAGCAAGGGGAGAGAAGATGACAGAGGAGCAAGGGGAGAGAAGATGACAGAGGAGCAAGGGGAGAGAAGATGAGGAGCAAGGGGAGAGAAGATGACAGAGGAGCAAGGGGAGAGAAGATGACAGAGGAGCAAGGGGAGAGAAGATGACAGAGGAGCAAGGGGAGAGAAGAAGACAAGACAGAGGAGCAAGGGGAGAGAAGATGACAGAGGAGCAAGGGGAGAGAAGATGACAGAGAGCAAGAGGAGCAAGAGCAAGGAGAGAAGATGACAGAGGAGCAAGGGGAGAGAAGATGACAGAGGAGCAAGGGGAGAGAAGATGACAGAGGAGCAAGGGGAGAGAAGATGACAGAGGAGCAAGAGAGAAGCAAGGAGCAAGGAGAGAAGATGACAGAGGAGCAAGGGGAGAGAAGAAGATGACAGAGGAGCAAGGGGAGAGAAGATGACAGAGGAGCAAGGGGAGAGAAGATGATGACAGAGGAGCAAGGGGAGAGAAGATGACAGAGGAGCAAGGGGAGAGAAGATGACAGAGGAGCAAGGGGAGAGAAGATGACAGAGGAGCAAGGGGAGAGAAGATGACAGAGGAGAGGAGCAAGATGGAGGAGCAAGGGGAGAGAAGATGACAGAGGAGCAAGGGGAGAGAAGATGACGACAGAGGAGCAAGGGGAGAGAAGATGACGACAGAGGAGCAAGGGGAGAGAAGATGACAGAGGAGCAAGGGGAGAGAAGATGACAGAGGAGCAAGGGGAGAGAAGATGACAGACAGAGGAGCAAGGGGAGAGAAGATGACAGAGGAGCAAGGGGAGAGAAGATGACAGAGGAGCAAGGGGAGAGAAGATGACAGAGGAGCAAGAGGAGAGAAGATGACACAGAGGAGCAAGGGGAGAGAAGATGATGACAGAGGAGCAAGGGGAGAGAAGATGATGACAGAGGAGCAAGGGGAGAGAAGATGACAGAGGAGCAAGGGGAGAGAAGATGACGACAGAGGAGCAAGGGGAGAGAAGATGATGACAGAGGAGCAAGGGGAGAGAAGATGACAGAGGAGCAAGGGGAGAGAAGATGACGACAGAGGAGCAAGGGGAGAGAAGATGACAGACAAGGGGAGAGAAGATGACACAGAGGAGCAAGAGAGAAGATGACAGAGGAGCAAGGGGAGAGAAGATGACACAGAGGAGCAAGGGGAGAGAAGATGACAGACAAGAGGAGCAAGGAGGAGAGAAGATGACAGAGGAGCAAGAGAGAAGATGACAGAGGAGCAAGGGGAGAGAAGATGACAGAGGAGCAAGAGGAGCAAGGGGAGAGAAGATGACAGAGGAGCAAGGGGAGAGAAGATGACAGAGGAGCAAGGGGAGAGAAGATGACGACAGAGAGAGCAGAGGGGAGAGAAGATGACACAGAGGAGCAAGGGGAGAGAAGATGACACAGAGGAGCAAGGGGAGAGAAGATGACAGAGGAGCAAGGGGAGAGAAGATGACGACAGAGGAGCAAGGGGAGAGAAGATGACAGAGGAGCAAGGGGAGAGAAGATGACAGAGGAGCAAGGGGAGAGAAGATGATGACAGAGGAGCAAGGGGAGAGAAGATGACAGAGGAGCAAGGGGAGAGAAGATGAAGACAGAGGAGCAAGGGGAGAGAAGATGACAGGAGCAAGGGGAGAGAAGATGACGACAGAGGAGCAAGGGGAGAGAAGACAGACGACAGAGGAGCAAGGGGAGAGAAGATGACGACAGAGGAGCAAGGGGAGAGAAGATGACGACAGAGGAGCAAGGGGAGAGAAGATGACACAGAGGAGCAAGGGGAGAGAAGATGACAGAGGAGCAAGGGGAGAGAAGATGACAGAGGAGCAAGGGGAGAGAAG
Source organism: Phymorhynchus buccinoides (assembly GCA_017654935.2). Classification (NCBI taxonomy): domain Eukaryota; kingdom Metazoa; phylum Mollusca; class Gastropoda; order Neogastropoda; family Raphitomidae; genus Phymorhynchus; species Phymorhynchus buccinoides. Next base: position 54,361,953 of record CM065695.1, on the reverse strand, counting down.
AAGACGACAGAGGAGCAAGGGGAGAGAAGACAACGACAGAGGAGCAAGGGGAGAGAAGATGACAGAGGAGCAAGGGGAGCAAGGGGAGAGAAGATGAAGATGACAGAGGAGCAAGGGGAGAGAAGATGACGACAGAGGAGCAAGGGGAGAGAAGATGACAGAGGAGCAAGGGGAGAGAAGAAGATGACAGAGGAGCAAGGGGAGAGAAGATGACAGAGGAGCAAGGGGAGAGAAGATGACAGAGGAGCAAGGGAGAGAAGAAGATGACAGAGGAGCAAGGGGAGAGAAGATGACAGAGGAGCAAGGGGAGAGAAGATGACAGAGGAGCAAGGGGAGAGAAGATGACAGACAGAGGAGCAAGGGGAGAGAAGATGATGACAGAGGAGCAAGGGGAGAGAAGATGACAGAGGAGCAAGGGGAGAGAAGATGACAGAGGAGCAAGGGGAGAGAAGAAGATGACAGAGGAGCAAGGGGAGAGAAGATGACAGAGGAGCAAGGAGAGAAGATGGACAGAGGAGCAAGAGAGAAGATGACAGAGGAGCAAGGGGAGAGAAGATGACAGAGGAGCAAGGGGAGAGAAGATGACAGAGGAGCAAGGGGAGAGAAGATGATGACAGAGGAGCAAGGGGAGAGAAGATGATGACAGAGGAGCAAGGGGAGAGAAGATGACAGAGGAGCAAGGGGAGAGAAGATGACAGAGATGACAGAGGAGCAAGGGGAGAGAAGATGACAGAGGAGCAAGGGGAGAGAAGAAGATGACAGAGGAGCAAGGGGAGAGAAGATGATGACAGAGGAGCAAGGGGAGAGAAGATGACAGACAGAGGAGCAAGGGGAGAGAAGATGACAGAGGAGCAAGGGGAGAGAAGATGACGACAGAGGAGCAAGGGGAGAGAAGATGACACAGAGGAGCAAGGGGAGAGAAGATGACAGAGGAGCAAGGGGAGAGAAGATGACAGACAGAGGAGCAAGGGGAGAGAAGATGACAGAGGAGCAAGGGGAGAGAAGATGACACAGAGGAGCAAGGGGAGAGAAGACAGAGGAGACAGAGGAGCAAGGGGAGAGAAGATGACAGAGGAGCAAGGGGAGAGAAGATGACAGAGGAGCAAGAGAGAAGATGACAGAGGAGCAAGGGGAGAGAAGATGACAGAGGAGCAAGGGGAGAGAAGATGACGACAGAGGAGCAAGGGGAGAGAAGATGACAGAGGAGCAAGGGGAGAGAAGATGATGACAGAGGAGCAAGGGGAGAGAAGATGACAGAGGAGCAAGGGGAGAGAAGATGACAGAGGAGCAAGGGGAGAGAAGACGATGACAGAGGAGCAAGGGGAGAGAAGACAGATGACAGAGGAGCAAGGGGAGAGAAGATGACAGAGGAGCAAGGGGAGAGAAGATGACAGAGGAGCAAGGGGAGAGAAGATGATGACAGAGGAGCAAGGGGAGAGAAGACAGAGGAGACAGAGGAGCAAGGGGAGAGAAGATGACGAGGACAGAGGAGCAAGGGGAGAGAAGAAGATGACAGAGGAGCAAGGGGAGAGAAGATGACAGAGGAGCAAGGGGAGAGAAGATGAAGATGACAGAGGAGCAAGGGGAGAGAAGATGATGACAGAGGAGCAAGGGGAGAGAAGATGACAGAGGAGCAAGGGGAGAGAAGATGACAGAGGAGCAAGGGGAGAGAAGATGATGACAGAGGAGCAAGGGGAGAGAAGACGATGACAGAGGAGCAAGGGGAGAGAAGATGACAGAGGAGCAAGGGGAGAGAAGATGACAGAGGAGCAAGGGGAGAGAAGATGACAGAGGAGCAAGGGGAGAGAAGATGACAGAGGAGCAAGGGGAGAGAAGAAGACAGACAGAGGAGCAAGGGGAGAGAAGATGACGACAGAGGAGCAAGGGGAGAGAAGATGACAGAGGAGCAAGGGGAGAGAAGATGACGACAGAGGAGCAAGGGGAGAGAAGATGACAGAGGAGCAAGGGGAGAGAAGATGACAGAGGAGCAAGGGGAGAGAAGATGACACAGAGGAGCAAGGGGAGAGAAGACGATGACAGAGGAGCAAGGGGAGAGAAGATGACAGAGGAGCAAGGGGAGAGAAGATGACAGAGGAGCAAGGGGAGAGAAGATGACAGAGGAGCAAGGGGAGAGAAGATGACAGAGGAGCAAGGGGAGAGAAGATGACAGAGGAGCAAGGGGAGAGAAGATGACACAGAGGAGCAAGGGGAGAGAAGATGACGACAGAGGAGCAAGGGGAGAGAAGATGACGACAGAGGAGCAAGGGGAGAGAAGATGACAGAGGAGCAGAGGAGCAAGGGGAGAGAAGATGACAGAGGAGCAAGGGGAGAGAAGATGACGAGAGGAGCAAGGGGAGAGAAGATGACAGAGGAGCAAGGGGAGAGAAGATGACAGAGGAGCAAGGGGAGAGAAGATGACAGAGGAGCAAGGGGAGAGAAGATGACAGAGGAGCAAGAGGAGCAAGGGGAGAGAAGATGACAGAGGAGCAAGGGGAGAGAAGATGACAGAGGAGCAAGGGGAGAGAAGATGACAGAGGAGCAAGACAGAGGAGCAAGGGGAGAGAAGATGACGACAGAGGAGCAAGGGGAGAGAAGATGAGGAGCAAGGGGACAGAGGAGCAAGGGGAGAGAAGATGACAGAGGAGCAAGGGGAGAGAAGATGACAGAGGAGCAAGGGGAGAGAAGATGACAGAGGAGCAAGGGGAGAGAAGATGACAGAGGAGCAAGGGGAGAGAAGACAGAGGAGCAAGGGGAGAGAAGATGAAAGAGGAGCAAGAGAGAAGATGACAGAGGAGCAAGGGGAGAGAAGATGACAAGCAAGGGGAGAGAAGATGACAGAGGAGCAAGGGGAGAGAAGATGACACAGAGGAGCAAGGGGAGAGAAGATGACAGAGGAGCAAGGGGAGAGAAGATGACAGAGGAGCAAGGGGAGAGAAGATGACAGAGGAGCAAGGGGAGAGAAGATGACAGAGGAGCAAGGGGAGAGAAGATGAACAGAGGAGCAAGGGGAGAGAAGATGACTGAGGAGCAAGGGGAGAGAAGATGACATAGGAGCAAGGGGAGAGAAGATGACAGAGGAGCAAGGGGAGAGAAGATGACAGAGGAGCAAGGGGAGAGAAGATGACAGAGGAGCAAGGGGAGAGAAGATGACAGAGGAGCAAGGTGAGAGAAGATGATGACAGAGGAGCAAGGGGAGAGAAGATGACAGAGGAGCAAGGGGAGAGAAGATGACACAGAGGAGCAAGAGAGAAGATGACAGAGGAGCAGAAGATGACTGACAGAGGAGCAAGAGAGAAGATGACAGAGGAGCAAGGGGAGAGAAGATGACAGAGGAGCAAGGGGAGAGAAGATGACAGAGGA
>CM065695.1:54355492-54358093 GCA_017654935.2 Phymorhynchus buccinoides | reverse complement strand
ACTTGCCACTGACATATATACATCCTCTATAATGCTTCAGCACTTTGCCACTGACGTATATATATAGTCCTCTATAACGCTTCAGTACTTGCCAGCTGACGTATATATACATCCTCTATAATGATTCAGCACTTGCCACTGATATAATATACATCCTCTATAATGCTTCAGCACTTGCCACTGACGTATATATACATCCTCTATAATGCTTCAGCACTTGCCACTGACGTATATATAAGTCCTCTATAATGATTCAGCACTTGCCACTGACGTATATATACTATCCTCTATATATGCTTCAGCCACTTGCACACTGACGTATATATACATCCTCTATAATGCTTCAGTACTTGCCACTGACGTATATATACATCCTCTATAATGCTTCAGCACTTGCCACTGACGTATATATACGTCCTCTATAATGATTCAGCACTGACGTATATATGCATCCTCTATAATGCTTCAGCACTTGTCACTGACGTATATATACATCCTCTATAATGATTCAGCACTTGTCACTGACGTATATATACATCCTCTATAATGATTCAGCACTTTGCCACTGACGTATATATATATATAATGACACCTCTATAATGCTTCAGTACTTGCCACTGACGTATATATACATCCTCTATAATGCTTCGGCACTTGTCACTGACGACATATATATATATACATCCTCTATAATGCTTCAGCACTTGCCACTGACATATATATACATCCTCTATAATGCTTCGGCACTTGCCACTGATATATATATACATCCTCTATAATGCTTCGGCACTTGCCACTGATGACATATATATATAATACATCCTCTATAATGCTTCAGCACTTGCCACTGACATATATATATATATATATATACATCCTCTATAATGCTTCAGCACTTGCCACTGACGTATATATACATCCTCTATAATGCTTCAGCCACTGACGTATATATACATCCTCTATAATGCTTCAGCCACTGACATATATATACATCCTCTATAATGCTTCAGCCACTGACGTATATATACATCCTCTATAATGCTTCAGCACTTGCCGCTGATGTATATTATATGTCCTCTATAATGCTTCAGCACTTGCCACTGATGTATATATACATCCTCTATAATGCTTCAGCACTTGCCGCTGATGTATATATGTCCTCTATAATGCTTCAGCACTTGCCACTGATGTATATATACATCCTCTATAATGCTTCAGCACTTGCCACTGATGTATATATACATCCTCTATAATGCTTCAGCACTTGGTACTGATGTATATGTCACAGGAAAATTTGGAATCCGGGAAGATTCGGAATTTTCCGAAGGCTGGGAAGATTCCGAATTTTCCCGGGAAAATTAGAGTCCAAATTATTTTGTAGTGATCACAATGCACTTAGCACAAATACATTAGGAATTCGTGCACAAACATACCTAATTATCAATGATGGATTTGTACCTAATAATGTTGAATATTCCACATCAAATACAGCTAAGAAAGATGTTTTATTGATAAATTACTGTATGAAATATAAATAGTGTATCAATGATATCAGATTTTTGCGATACCTTTCCATGACAAGTTCTTTGCAGGTGTTCCATAAACTTTTGTGAAGGCGTGTGAGTGTTTAATTTGATAACAAAAAGTAGGAGATTTTTTCTTGAAAACTGACGATTTTGATTTGTACACCCATCTGCTGGTTTTCCTGGGTTAGTGTCAGTGCTCAATACCCCTTCTTCCCAAATCTCTGTATGAAATAACATAGTATTGAAACTTTTTTGGTCTGTGTTATCGTCATATTTTGCTTTGAGTTTTATGTGTTGTTTTTTTTTTTGACCATTTTGAATGCATGTATTATTGTTATGGTCTCTCTCTCTCTCTCTCTCTCTCTCTCTCTCTCTCTCTCTCTCTCTCCTCTCTCTCTCTCTCTCTCTCTCCTCTCTCCTCTCTCTCTCTCTCTCTCTCTCTATATTAGTTAAAAAGTCGTGCACGTGCCACTGACGTATATATACATCCTCTATAATGCTTCAGCACTTGCCACTGACGAATATATATACATCCTCTATAATGCTTCAGCACTTGCCACTGACGTATATATACGTCCTCTATAATGATTCAGCACTTGCCACTGACGTATATATACATCCTCTATAATGCTTCAGTACTTGCCACTGACGTATATATACGTCCTCTATAATGCTTCAGTACTTGCCACTGACGTATATATACATCCTCTATAGCGCTTCAGCACTTGCCACTGACGTATATATACATCCTCTATAATGATTCAGCACTTGCCACTGACGTATATATAAGTCCTCTATAATGCTTCAGCACTTTCCACTGACGTATATATACATCCTCTATAGTGCTTCAGCACTTGCCACTGACGTATATATAAGTCCTCTATAATGCTTCAGCACTTGCCACTGGCGTATATATGTTACAGGTAATATGTCTTTATAATCCCTGAAAAAACCAGTGGATATGTATATTCCGTAATTCACTCTGGGAATATATATATTCCCTAAAAATTCTAGGGAATATACATATTCCCTGAAATTTGGAGGCATATTTTAGACATATTCCCTGATTTGTATT
>CM065695.1:54335492-54350492 GCA_017654935.2 Phymorhynchus buccinoides | reverse complement strand
TGCTGACAGCTGGTAATCTACGTTGTAAAACGCACAGAAGCACTTACAACACATCAATACGAAGTCAAATTGTGAAAATATGAAATTTACATAAAACTGACCACTCTTACTGACCAATGGTCATTTACGTTATAAACAGCACAGAATATGTTATAAAGCATCAATACGGATTTAAATAGCGAAAACACAGGTTTTCCATCAAGCTGACCACTAGTCATTGTCTGACCACTGGTCATTTACGTTATGAAACGCACAGAACCACTTATAACACATCAATACAGTCAAAAACTGAAGTTATGATATTTACTTCAAACTGACCACTGGTCACTCTTTTTGACCAGTGGTCATCGACGTTATTAAAAGCTAAGAAGCACTTATAACTCATCATAAGTTAATTAATGAAATTGCGGGTTTTTCATCAAACTGACCACGAGTTATATATATAATCTGCAAATTATATCAAAGTGACCACTGGTCACCCGTGGTCAGTATGAGTGACTTATATAAAAACTGCATCAAACTGACCACTGGTCACTCTTGCTGACCAGTGGTCATCTACGTTATAAAAAGAACAAAAGCACTTATAACATAAAAAAGAGTTAAAAAGTAAAGGCACAGATTTATCATTAATCTGACCACTGGTCATTATTGTCCTGACCACAGGTCATCTACGTTGTAAAAAGCACAGAAGCACTTATAACACATCAATACAGAATCAAATACGGAAATTACATCACATTGACCACTGGTCATTCCAGCTGACCACTGGTCATGTACATTGTAAAAATGACAGAAGCAAATAAAGCACACAAATACAGTGTTAAATAGTGAATATATATTTTTTAATGTCCACTGGTCTTTTGTACTAACCATTGATCATCTACGTTGTAAAGGGTACAGAAGTATCCCTGAAACATCATTACGCAACCGAATAGAGAAAATATGCAATTTACATCAAAATGACCATTGGTCATTGTCACAGGACACGTTGGTCATCGACGTACTTTCTACATAGATAGTCATTAGAAGAAGCAGGCGCACAGAGAAATGTGCTATTTACAGGAAACTGGCCAATGGTCATTGTCACAGGACACGTTGGTCATCGACGTACTTTCTACATAGATAGTCATTAGAAGAAGCAGGCGCACAGAGAAATGTGCTATTTACAGGAAACTGGCCAATGGTCATTGTCACTGAACTTATATCCACAATGCATTGCGTTTTAACATCATCATACCCGTTTGTAGTTTTGCCCTTCAACTCGCTTCTTTATAAATGAGCAAGCATTGCCCAATTGGGACATTTTGGGCATTCACACACCATCTTATGTGTTTAGTGCGTTATCAGACAGTTAGTTTAATATATTGACTTTATAATCTGCTGGTCCACTTGCAACATGTACTACACCAGTTCTATGTCGTGTGGAGCCCAGTCAGTAGCAGAATCCAAGATCCAAAATCGGTGGAACACCAGCTATGGACTGGGCAGATTTCAAAAAGCTTGCTGGATAACATGCTAGGGTCATTTTGGAGAAAAAGTACTTCATGTACTTTTCTTACATATTAAGGGGTGCTGAATCAGATTTTAATGGGATGCTCTTTTGTATCATCGTTTTCCCATTATTACCACTTTTTTTATCTTTGCCGTTATTTTAACCAAATACGCAGTTTCATCTACCATCTTCTCATAAAGTCAATCCAAAGACAGAAAGAACAGAACTAAAATACCTTCTATTCATCAGCATTCATTGTGAGAAAAGGTCAGATCTTCTTATCATTGTCTCTGTCCACATTTCTTCAAATAAAATAAAAATAAAATAAAGTTACCCACTCTGTCTCTGACATTACACATTTGGCTGGCTGCCCACATGTGTGAAACTTGCTTCAAAGGCAAAAAGAACAGAACCAAAGTTCTTTTTTTCAGTATGTTTTCTTAGGAAAAAAGATTATCAGGTCTTCTAATCACTGCCTGTGACATTTTTAAAAAAAACACGAAACAAGAAATTACCATTTCCCCATCCTCACGCCCACATGAAACATAAAAAGCATGTCTGATCAGAAACTATGCACCTTATGCTTCTGGTACAGTTCATGGTGCTTTTGGATGGCATGCCTTATTCCTTATTCTGATTTTTGTTTCTTATTATCATTTCTAGTTTTGGCTGAGAAAATTGTTTGGAACTAGCAGATATATTTGAAGTGTCCCATATTTGAAGTGTCTCACACCTGATAGTGTGCATCAGTCTCATCTTGCTCTCAGATCACACACCTAAGTGTCACTATTCATGCAGTTTGCACCACACTTGCAGGATACCATGCATGGCATGCGATCACGTTTGCAACTACATCGGTTGGTTTTGCATCTGGTGGTGCAGCTGCAGGTGATGAGTTCCTCGCAGGCCTTTGGAACAGGGGGCAGCGACGTCAATTTGGGAAACAGTGACGCCTCCTCGTTCATGGTCCACCCCATTGTCTCTGGTGGTGGTAGTTGTTGATGCTGGAGGTGGGCCTGTTTCCAGACCAAAGCTTGGTAGTGGCGCTGCGCCTGATGTGATGCAAGAGTGCATCCTGGGTAGGTGGGAGCTTTTCTGTTGTAAGTGTCCCTTGACAAACATGGTTGAACGTAGTTCATTGATGCTGGTGACTGCTGTTTGACCATCATACACTTTGCAGAAAAATGCCTCTGCATTCCGAACTGTTTCATCAGTGAGCACCGGATTGTCACCAAGACCTTTCAACAGATCATGGTGCTCCTTGAAGACGTTCCAGCATGTCTTCTTTGAATGTCCAGCGATGTAAGATGTGGTGTCACTCCCTGTGAGGGCGTGAAATCCAAGCAGCAGCTGGAGGATTTCAGTGTCCATCTGTAAACTCTCCACAATGGCATGGACTGGGATGAATTTCCTTCGTTTTGCAGTCCCAGCTTTCATCCAAACCTGGCATGTCATCATGTGGAATAACGCAATCAGCATCACAAGAATGTCTGTGTCCCTCGCTGACACAACAATGCTTGAAGCAGTGCTCCTTGTACAGTGTAGAATTGTTCTTGTGTCTGCTTCTTCATGCTGTGCCTCCAAGCTCTCCACATCAACTGCTGGGTCAGAAGATTCCACCCTCTCTTCATTGCTGAAGCCTCCTGAGGCAACAATTGTCTTGTTGGTTCTTGCTTGAAGGATCAGCTGTTGTGATAGAAAGTGAGCAAGGTCTGCTTTGTTGTCCTTATGAGCCATGAAGTTGTCCCACTTTGTAGGAAGAGGTACATCCCTGTTGTCAACAGGCCTCCTGACAGCAACTGTGTTCTTTCCACGGCGTTTTCTCGTGCCACTTTTGATAGACGTGTCATAGTACCTGTCAAACAAGACATCAATCCGTGTGAACTGTGCTCCACTTTGAAGAACAGTTTCAACAAAAACATCTGCAAAGTCTCCGAATGTTTTTGCTGTCTTTGGTTTTCCAGTTGCAATGACCAGCGCCTGTCCATCAATGCTCAGAGTAGCGTCACCCCCCAGATCTGTGGCTCCCACATGGTCGGGACACTCAACATCAGCAGTCAGAACATCAACAAAGCATCTTCATCCTTGGTGTCCACTTTCTTTCTGCCTCTGGTAACTTCATTGTGGATGCAGTCATCGCCAGATCCAAGTCCAAAAGCAAGTCTGGTTTCCATTGACAGATGGGATCGCAGGTTGAAGGACAGAGCCCACCTGCAGAGAGCTGAGGTTGTCTTCGTGATGCCAATGATTCCTCCTGCTTTCTTGACAACTCCGTTCAGCCACTCCTGGCTTTGGTCCGGGTCCACTTGATTGAAGCGATGCTGAGAACGCTTGACAACAAAGTTCCCAGCCTTGAACTCTTCCCTGACCTCCTGTGGTAGTTGTTTCATCTCATTCAGGTACATCACGCCCCAGCGGGCATAGTTGGTCTGATTGTACCAGAATAAGTATGGCAACATTGACTTGAACGCATGAAGGTGCAGAAACCAGTTGCTATCTCGTGCTCGTGTGAACATCAGCAAGACCCCAATCATCTCAATGTACATCCACCAGTACTTGAAGTTTGAGTCATTGTTGTTGGCCTCCAAGAAACTTTCTTTCACAGAAGCAAATTCTTCACTCGCCAAAAGTGAGCACAGGTCTTCTGTTGAACCACTACAGGCTGTCTGAAGCAGCTGTTTCTTGAGATGATCATGCTCGTTTTCCATGAAGGTCATCAACTGAGGCAAGAGTATCCTCCACATGGCTTGAAGGGTGATCATGTGGGCTCTCATTCCATGAGTTTTGACTGTCCAGCCATAACCTTTTGAGCCGTCTTGGGGCCAAGCAAGTTGCCCTCAACCCATGTTTCCACCAATCCAGAAGACTGGACATGCTTTCCAATGACCTCCATGAATTTCAAAGCTGTGTGGAGACCACCAGGCCTCACTACAAGAAAGTCCTGGTATTCAGGTTTTGCCCATTTCAGTTCCATCAACTTGCAGAACAATGCTTCATCCACCAAAAGGATGACATGATGTTGCCCAAACTTCTGTGCAATGTGACGACAGCGAAGTACAACAGTGTTTAGCGTATCAATCTCATGTGCGGGTGCAAGAATGAGGGGCAGGTACCCTATGCTAGTCATTTCTGGTGATACTTGGCTTTCACTATGGTTGAAGCTTGTCCAACCCTCCTTGAATTCTTCATCATCCTGCCGTTTGATAAAGAAAGCCATGTCTTGTGCAGTGGCTTGAGTAGCTTCTTCAATGTCATCTGGGTTTTTTAACCAGTCTTTCTTGGTGGCTGCCATTAATGTTGGAGTTGCTTTGCCATCAAACACCTCAGCTGGAAACATCTCCCCCATCACGTCTGGGACATCAAGGCTTTCTCTTTGTGATGGTTTCATGTTCTCCGTCATCATATCTCCTTCTGGACCACGTTGCCAACCTGCCATCTGTGTAGCGTGAAAACTGTTCTTGCCATCCAGACTGGAGTCATTGATGTCAATGTTGTCACAGGTAAAGTGTATGAACCTTCCAGGGACAAAGTTTGGTGGAATGACTGCTCCTGTTTCTGGATCCATGGCTTTCAATGTTCTCTCTGCCAAAGCAGTGTCAACCTGTTTCAAGCTGTGGTAAGGGAGTGTATGTCCAGCGTTGTGAAAAAGTTGCAGCAGTTCTTTTGGTCGAGTAGCTTGGTGCAAGGTGCTAGAAAGTCCGACATGCTTTGGTGTCCAATGCTTTCCACCTGAGACGTTGTACACAAGATCCTGGGCAATACTCAGAACCCTTCTTTGAATGTCAGATTCCTTCTTGTCCATGTCATCATCCTCTTCATCTTCAGGATTTCCCTCAAGCAAACTCTGGCCACCAAACATAAGTTTCAGGAACATAAAGAGACGCTGAGGCACGCATGCAATCATTTCATCCTCATTGACGATGAAACCAGTGTACTTTGGATGTGTCATTATGTCACCTCTGAGCATGAGTGCTACATGTACCATCTCAAGGAATTCGTTATCATGTGGTTGGTACTGTGGGATCACACTTGGGTCTGGATCCTCTTCTGACAGGAGCTTTGAAAAGGGTACATGTCCAAAACCCTTAGGAACAAGCAGTGCATCTTTATTAGGGATGGTAATGATGTTATATGAGTCTTCAACACAGGCTTGAAGTTTCTCTTTGAAGTGAGTTCTTTTGCTAGCAAACGAAGTTGGCACCTCAATGTCTGCTTTCTCTGCCAATTCACAATACCTGGTCCAGACTTCGGACAACTGGATCACATAAGCATTCTTTGAGCTCAGCAGCAAGCCATCCCATCGCAAGATGTCTTCTCTGCTGACCTTTTCGTCCTTAATGCACTCCTCTCAAATTTCTTGTAACACTTTAGATGGTACCTTCCCTCTGCTTCCATCAAATCACCGATTCTGTACATGGATATCTTGGTCGTACTTTGATAAGTTCAATATTTTGTCACTCATTTAAAAAGTAGTCACAGAGGACAGTTCTCCTTTCACCGTTGAATCTTGACAGAACATGCAAGCTTTCCAATCGACAGATGTGGTGGAACTTCTTAACACTGTTGTTGAAGTGCTTGGCTCGCTGTCCCGTAGGCTGGATCTTTTTGTTTTCTCTTCTAGGTTTTGAAGTTTTGTTTTGCTAGTGAATGACGAATAGCAACCTTTGTGCCACCACAGCTGACTGGCTTCCAGACCCTCTGCAGACACGTGGAGAATTCGATCTATTGCAGGCTTGTTGGCTGTATCATCAAGTCTGTCTCTTGCTTTTGCCGCATTGATCAGAGTTGACATTCCTTGCTCGCCTGTTCTTCTGATATCCTGTTTTGTCTGCTGACAGATAATACACTCCTCTGAATCGAGGAGCTGAAAAGGTCTCTTGAGACTGCAGACAGGCTCCATGATCAGACTTCTACATCATTCTGAAAGAAACAAAAATTGAAATCCAGTTAAATTAATACCACCTGATAACAAACATAAACAAATTGCCATTATTTCAATTAAAAACATGTTTGGCAGTCTCCATTTCCTCTGGGCTGGTTGGTGCTGATCTAATGAAACACATTTTTGTTTCAGTTTGTGAGAATTGCATTGCAAAACTGGAGCAATTTCTGTTCGGCTAGCGTTGTTCTTCGTTGTTGACATGTTCTTCATTGTTGACATATTCTTCATTGTTGACATGTTCTTCATTGTTGACATGTTGTTTTCATTGTTGACATGTTGTTTGACATGTTGTCTTCATTGTTGACATGTTGTTCTTCATTGTTGACATGTTCTTCATTGTTGACATGTTCTTCATTGTTGACATGTTGTTTACATTCATTGTTGACATGTTGTTCTTCATTGTTGACATGTTCTTCATTGTTGACATGTTCTTCATTGTTGACATGTTCTTCATTGTTGACATGTTCTTCAATGTTGACATTGTTGACATGTTGTTCTTCATTGTTGACATGTTCTTCATTGTTATGTTCTTCATTGTTGACATGTTGTTCATTGTTGACATGTTGTGCTTCATTGTTGACATGTTCTTCATTGTTGACATGTTGTTCTTCATTGTTGACATGTTCTTCATTGTTGACATGTTGTTCTTCATTGTTGACATGTTGTGCTTCGTTGTTGACATGTTCTTCATTGTTGACATGTGTCTTCATTGTTGACATGTTCTTCATTCTTGACATGTTCTTCATTGTTGACATGTTCTTCATTGTTGACATGTTCTTCATTGTTGACATGTTCTTCATTCTTGACATGTTCTTCATTGTTGACATGTTCTTCATTGTTGACATGTTCTTCATTGTTGACATGTTCTTCATTCTTGACATGTTCTTCATTGTTGACATGTTCTTCATTGTTGACATGTTCTTCATTGTTGACATGTTCTTCATTGTTGCCATGTTCTTCATTGTTGACATGTTCTTCATTGTTGACATGTTCTTCATTGTTGACATGTTCTTCATTGTTGACATGTTCTTCATTGTTGACATGTTCTTCATTGTTGACATGTTCTTCATTGTTGACATGTTCTTCATTGTTGACATGTTCTTCATTGTTGACATGTTCTTCATTGTTGACATGTTCTTCATTGTTGACATGTTCTTCATTGTTGACATGTTCTTCATTGTTGACATGTTCTTCATTGTTGACATGTTCTTCATTGTTGACATGTTCTTCATTGTTGACATGTTCTTCATTGTTGACATGTTCTTCATTGTTGACATGTTCTTCTTCATTGTTGACATGTTCTTCATTGTTGACATGTTCTTCATTGTTGACATGTTCTTCATTGTTGACATGTTCTTCATTGTTGACATGTTGTTCATTGTTGACATGTTCTTCATTGTTGACATGTTCTTCATTGTTGACATGTTCTTCATTGTTGACATGTTCTTCATTGTTGACATGTTGTTCTTCATTGTTGACATGTTCTTCATTGTTGACATGTTGTTCTTCATTGTTGACATGTTCTTCATTGTTGACATGTTCTTCATTGTTGACATGTTCTTCATTGTTGACATGTTCATCATTGTTGACATGTTCTTCATTGTTGACATGTTCTTCATTGTTGACATGTTCTTCATTGTTGACATGTTCTTCATTGTTGACATGTTCTTCATTGTTGACATGTTCTTCATTGTTGACATGTTCTTCATTGTTGACATGTTCTTCATTGTTGACATGTTCTTCATTGTTGACTTCATTGTTGACATGTTCTTCATTGTTGACATGTTCTTCATTGTTGACATGTTCTTCATTGTTGACATGTTTCTTCATTGTTGACATGTTCTTCATTGTTGACATTCTTCATTGTTGACATGTTGTTCTTCATTGTTGACATGTTCTTCATTGTTGACATGTTGTTCTTCATTTCTTCATTGTTGTTGTTCTTCATTGTTGACATGTTCTTCATTGTTGACATGTTGTTCTTCATTGTTGACATGTTCTTCATTGTTGACATGTTCTTCATTGTTGACATGTTCTTCATTGTTGACATGTTCTTCATTGTTGACATGTTTCTTCATTGTTGACATGTTGATTCTTCATTGTTGACATGTTGTTCTTCGTTGTTGACATGTTCTTCATTGTTGACATGCTGTTCTTCATTGTTGACATGTTGTTCTTCATTGTTGACATGTTCTTCATTGTTGACATGTTCTTCATTGTTGACATGCTGTTCTTCATTGTTGACATGTTCTTCATTGTTGACATGTTCTTCATTGTTGACATGTTGTTCTTCATTGTTGACATGTTCTTCATTGTTGACATGTTCTTCGTTGTTGACATGTTCTTCGTTGTTGACATGTTCTTCGTTGTTGACATGTTCTTCATTGTTGACATGTTGTTCTTCATTGTTGACATGTTGTTCTTCATTGTTGACATGTTCTTCATTGTTGACATGTTCTTCATTGTTGACATGTTGTTCTTCATTGTTGACATGTTGTTCTTCATTGTTGACATGCTGTTCTTCATTGTTGACATGTTGTTCTTCATTGTTGACATGTTGTTCTTCATTGTTGACATGCTGTTCTTCATTGTTGACATGCTGTTCTTCATTGTTGACATGTTGTTCTTCATTGTTGACATGTTGTTCTTCATTGTTGACATGTTGTTCTATTGTTGACATGTTCTTCATTGTTGACATGTTCTTCATTCATGTTGACATGTTTCTTCATTGTTGACATGTCTGTCTCTTCATTGTTGACATGTTCTTCATTGTTGGCACATGTTCTTCATTGTTGACATGTTCTTCATTGTTGACATGTTGTTCTTCATTGTTGACATGCTGTTCTTCATTGTTGACATGCTGTTCTTCATTGTTGACATGTTCTTCATTGTTGTTGACATGTTCTTCATTGTTGACATGTTCTTCATTGTTGACATGTTGTTCTTCATTGTTGACATGTTGTTCTTCATTGTTGACATGTTCTTCGTTGTTGACATGTTCTTCGTTGTTGACATGTTGTTCTTCATTGTTGACATGTTCTTCATTGTTGACATGTTCTTCATTGTTGACATGTTCTTCATTGTTGACATGTTGTTCTTCATTGTTGATATGTTGTTCTTCATTGTTGACATGTTGCTTCATTGTTGACATGTTGTTCTTCATTGTTGACATGTTCTTCATTGTTGACACGGTTGTGCTTCGTTGTTGACATGTTCTTCATTGTTGACATGTTGTTCTTCATTGTTGACATTGCTGTTGCCTTGTTGTTCTTCATTGTTGACATGTTGTTCTTCATTGTTGACATGTTGTGCTTCATTGTTGACATGTGCTTCATTGTTGATGTGTTGTGTTTCATTGTTGACAAATCTATTCATTTGACATTGATCAAACAGAAAGGCAATTAGAGCAACAACATTTAGCTCGAAGCTTCATACCGTGCTCCTTTAATTAAAATCATAATTGCACAATTGATTGAATGTTGTGTTGCATTGTTGACCTGTTGTTCTTTGTTGTTGACCTGTTCTTTATTGTCGACATGCTGTTTCTTCATTAAGTTGACATGTTGTTCTTCATGTTGACATGATGTGCTTATTTATTGACCCAATGTTGCTTCCTTCATCTGTTGACATGTTCTTCAGCTAAGCCTTGTTGACATGTTGATTCTTCATTGTTGTCAACCGTTCTTCACGTGCAGATTGTTGACATGTTGTTCTTCATTGTTGACATGCTGTTCTTCTTTCGTTGAACATGATGTTCTTACGTTGTTTGAAAATTTTGTGAGTCATGGGGTCATAGGATGTCCTTATTGTGTTGTGCTTCAGTGTTTTTGACATAATTTTTAAGTTGTTTACATGCTTGTGCGTCATTGTGTTGTGTCTCATTGTTGAAATGTTGTTTCTGATTGTTGACCTGTTATTCTTGCATTGTTGGAATGTTTGTGCTTCACTGTTGACATGTATCATCGACATGTTGTGCTTCATTGTTGACATGTGCTTCATTGTTGACCTTCTGACATGTTCTTTATTGTTGACATGTTGACCTTCAGTGTTGACATGTTCCCCAGTGTTGACTTGTTCCTCGGTGTTCACATGTTCCTCGGTGTTGACATGTTCCCCGGTGTTGAAAACAAAAAAAAAAAAAAAATAACCCCCATTTTCAACATGTTCCTCAGTGTTGACGTGTTCCCCAGTCGTTGAATGTTCCTCAGTGTTGACATGTTCTTCGGTGTTGACATGTTCCTTAGTGTTGACATGTTCCCCGGTGTTGACATGTTCTCCAATGTCAACATGTTCCTCGGTGTTGACGTGTTCCCCAGTGTTGACATGTTCCTCGATGTTGACATGTTCCCCAGTGTTGACATGTTTATCAGTGTTGACATGTTCCTCAGTGTTGACATGTTCCCCAGTGTTGACATGTTCTGCAGTGTTGACATGTTCCCCAGTGTTGACATGTTCCCCAGTGTTGACTTGTTCCTCGGTGTTGACATGTTCCTCAGTGTTGACATGTTCCCCGGTGTTGACATGTTCCTCAGTGTTGACATGTTCCCCAGTGTTGACATGTTCCCCAGTGTTGACATGTTCTTTATTGTTGCAGTCAGCAGCAGAGGAGTCAGTGGAGAAATCCCCCTCCCCTCCTAGTGTTCAGAACATCACCATCACCCCTCCCCCTGCCTACACCTCCACCCAGCAAGCTACACCCTCCACCACCAGCACCAGCACTGCTCTGCAGCAACAACAACAGATGTCCATGCAACAGGTTTGGAATTGTGAATGTTTAAACCCTTTGCATTATTACACTATGTCACAGAACGTGTGTGTCTCTGCAGAGACTGTAGTCCACTGATCTGATGCTCTTGGTTTGGTCAAATTTATGTCCTAGGAAAATGTTCACTCTTTTCTCAATCATGCAAGTGAAGTTCATTATCTCTGTCATGCCCCCGGGACTGATCCAGAGGATCAATCCAGAAAGCGTACGGTTCAAAGGGAGAGAGCACACAGGACTATATGCACGCCCAACCACACCCAAGAACAGGCACATATCAACTGTTACAAAACAAACATTTATTCCACAACCATGCACACATACATACAAAACCTAGAGGATGAGATGAATGGGGAATAGGACAAGAGGGAACCTAGCTAATTAGAAAGAGGAAAATAAATGGTGAACCTCTCAAACCACCCGAAAGTTTCCAACTATACCCCTACCCAACCACCAAACCTGAGGCACATTCCAACAGGGAAAGGGTAAAGGGTCTAAAGTTTCCAACTATACCCCTAGCCAACCACCAAACCTGAGGGACATTCCAACAGGGAAAGGGTAAAGGGTCTAAAGTTTCCAACTATACCCCTATCCAACTACCAAACCTGAGGGACAAACAGGGAAAGGGTAAAGGGTCTAAAGTTTCCAACTATACCCCTACCCAACTACCAAACCTGAGGGACAAACAGGGAAAGGGTAAAGGGTCTAAAGGAAAGGATGGAAATACTAAATGATGATTAAATAAATTTCATTGAATTGCTCCTAACAATATCAGTCAAATACCGTCCCCCGTCCGGTTCTGTCCCCCTTCCTCCTCTGTCATCGTCTTCTCCCCCTCTTCCTCTTCTGTCGTCTTCTCTCCCTTGCTCCTCCGGTCTCTTCTCTCCCCTTGCTCCTCTGTCATCTTCTCTCCCCTTGCTCCTCTGTCATCATCTTCTCTCACCTTGCTCTTCTGTCATCTTCTCTCCGCTTGCTCCTCTGTCGTCGTCTTCTCTCACTCTTGCTCCTCTGTCGTCTTCTCTCCGCCTTGCTCCTCTGTCATCTTCTCTCCCCTTGCTCATCTGTCATCTTCTCTCCGCTTGCTCCTCTGTCATCTTCTCTCCCCATGCTCCTCTGTCATCTTCTCTCCCCTTGCTCCTCTGTCTTCGTCTTCTCTCCCCTGCTCCTCTGTCATCTTCTCTCCGCTTGCTCGTCTGTCATCATCTTCTCTCACCTTGCTCCTCTGTCATCTTCTCTCCGCTTGCTCCTCTGTCCATCCAAGGAAAAAAAAACTTCTCTCCCCTTGCTCCTCTGTCATCTTCTCTCCCCTTGCTCTTCTGTTATCTTCTCTCCCCTTGCTCCTCTGTCTTCTTCTCTCCCCTTGCTCCTCTGTCATCTTCTCTCCCCTTGCTCCTCTGTCGTTGTCTTCTCTCACCTTGCTCCTCTGTCCTCTTCTCTCCCCTTGCTCCTCTGTCGTCGTCTTCTCTCCCCTTGCTCCTCTGTCATCTTCTTCTCTCCCCTTGCTCCTCTGTCCTCTTCTCTCCCCTTGCTCCTCTGTCATCTTCTCTCCCCTTGCTCCTCTGTCTTCTTCTTCTCTCCTCTTGCTCCTCTGTCATATTCTCTCCCCTGGCTCCTCTGTCGTCATCTTCTCTCCCCTGGCTCATCTGTCATCTTCTCTCCCCTTGCTCCTCTGTCTTCTTCTTCTCTCCCCTTGCTCCTCTGTCTTCTTCTTCTCTCACCTTGCTCCTCTGTCGTCGTCTCTCCCCTTGGTCCTCTGCATCTGTCTCATCTCCGTGCTCATCTGTCAGCTTCTCTCCACTTGCTGGCTTCTGTCGTCGGTCTTCTGGTCACTCTTGGCTCCTCTGTCGTCATCATAGTCGGTGATCAACCCTTGGTGCGTGCCTAACTGTCATCTCAGTCTTCCATTGCTCTTATGTCATCTTCTCTCCGCTTGCTCCTCTGTGGCGTACATCTTCTCGCCCCTTGCTCCTACAATGTCAGGTCATCTGCTCAGATCGTCCACCCTTGCTCTTCTGTGCCATCTTCCCTCTCCCATTGCTCCTGCTGTCGTCGTCTTCTCATCAACACTTGCTCTTCTGTCATCATCATCTCGGCCACCCTTGCTCCTCTGCACGTGGTCGGTCTCAAAAATCTTCCTCAAAGGTCAACTTCTCTCCCCTTGCAAATCTCTGTCACCGCGGGTCTCCCCTAGCTCCTCTGTCATCTTCTCTCCCCTTGCTCCTCTGTCATCTTCTCTCCCCTTGCTCCTCTGTCGTCGTCTTCTCTCACCTTGCTCCTCTGTCGTCTTCTCTCCGCTTGCTCCTCTGTCATCTTCTCTCCCCTTGCTCCTCTGTCATCCTTCTCTCCCTTGCTCCCTCTTTCATCTTTCTCTCCCCTTGCTCCTCTGTCATCTTCTCTCCCCTTGCTCCTCTGTCATCTCTCTCCCTTGCTCCTCTGTCCATCAAATTCTCTCCCCTTGCTCCTCTGTCGTCTTTCTCTCCGCTTGCTCCTCTGTCATCTCTCTACCCTTGCTCTCTGTCATCTTCTCTCGCCCTTGCTCCTCTGTCATCTTCCTCTCCCTTGATCCTCTGTCATCTCTCTCCCCTTGCTCCTCTGTCCATCTTCTCTCCCCTTGCTCCTCTGTCATCTCTATCAACGTGATCAGGATGTAATAATATTATATCCCCTTTGAGACATTGTAGTAGTATTCTATCCCCATGCGACACTCGGTAGTACATCTTCTCTCCACTTGCTCCTCTGTCGTACCATATTATAGTAACTTGCTCTCTGTCGTCGTCTTCCTCTCACCTTGCTCCTCTGTCCATCTTCTCTCCCCTTGCTCTCTGTCATCTTCTCTCCCCTTGACCGCTGTCCATCTTCGCTCCCCGTGCTCTTCTGTCATCTTCTCTTCCGCTTGCTCTAGGTCGTCACTTCTCTCCCCTTTGCTCCTCTGTCGTCATCTTCTCTCTCCCCTTGATCCTCTTCGTCATCTTCTCTCCCCTTGCTCCTCTTCGTCATCTTCTCTCCCCTTGCCTTCTTCATCATCTCTTCCCCTTGCTCCTCTGTCGTCGTCTTCTCATCACCTTGCCTCCTCTGTAATCTTCTCTTCGCCCTTGCTCCCCTGTCATCTTCTCTCCCCTGATCCTCTGTCATCTTCTCTCCCCTTGCTCCTCTGTCATCTCTCTCCCTTGCTCCTCTGTCGTCGTCTTCTCGTCACCTTGCTCCTCTGTCGTCTTCTCTCCGCTTCTCCTCTGTCATCTTCTCTCCCCTTGCTCCTCTGTCATCTTCTCTCCCCTTGCTCCTCTGTCATCTTCTCTTCCCCTTGCTCCTCTGTCTCTTCTCTCACCTTGCTCCTCTGTCTCTCTTCCCTTGGCTCCTCTGTCGTCGTCTTCTCTCTCCCTGCTCCTCTGTCCTCTTCTCTCCAGCTTGCTCTCTGTCATCTTCTCTCCCCTTGGCTCCTCTGTCATCTTCGCTTCCCTGGTCCTCCTGTTCATCTTCTCTCCCTTGCTCCTCTGTCAGCTTCTCTCCCCTTGCTCCTCTGTCATCTCTCTCCCCTTGCTCCTCTGTCGATCTTCTCGTCCCTTGCCCTCTGTCATCTTCCTCCCTTGCTCCTCTGTCGTCGTCTCTCTCACAAAAGACGTCCCTTGCTCCTCTGTCTCTTCTCTCCCCTTGCTCCTCTGTCATCTTCTCTCCCCTTGCTCCTCTGTCATCTGTCTCTCCCCTTGCTCCTCTGTCATCTCTCTCCCCTGGCTCCCTCTGTCATCTTCTCCTCACCCTTGCTCCTCTGTCATCTTCTCTCCCCCTTGTCCTCTGTCCATCTCTCTC
>CM065695.1:54280796-54334992 GCA_017654935.2 Phymorhynchus buccinoides | reverse complement strand
TCTAGACAGCTAAACACGGCAATGTGTGGCAGCAAAGAAAACCCACACAGCATTCTAATGTAGTGTCCTGGGAGTTACACCCATGTTTCAAGACCAGTCTAGACAGCCTAAACAGCAATGTGTGCAGTAATGAAAACCCACACAGCATTCTAATGTAGTGTCCTGGGAGTTGCAGCCAGCACTACTTGAATCAACTGAACCTGTGAACACTTTTCCCATCAGTCTGACACACAGTGGCCTGTGGTCCTGAGGTCCTGAGGTGTACAGTGAGTCTTGGACGTCTTCACATCAGGCATGTGCCATGACCCGAGGCTGTAGGTGGTGATGGATAGAACACAGCCCTACACATGTCCCATCAGTCTGACATACAGTGGCCTGAGGTCCAGAGGTCCTGAGGTCCTGTGGTGTACAGTGAGCCTTGGACGTCTTCACATCAGGCATGTGCCATGAACCGAGGCTGTAGGTGGTGATGGATAGAACACAGCCCTACACATGTCCCATCAGTCTGACATACAGCGGCCTGAGGTCCTGAGGTCCTGTGGTGTACACCAATGTGGGGGAAAAAAAAGCCTTGGGACGTCTTCACATCAGGCTATGTGCCATGACCCGAGGCTGTAGGTAGGTGATGGATAGAAAACAGCCCCTACCACATGTAACATCAGTCTTCTGGACATACATGCGGCATGAGGTCCTAGAGGTCCTGAGGGTGCATACCAGTGAGTCTTGGACGGGTTTCACATCACGGCATGTGCTCATGACCCGAGGGCTGTATAGGTGGTGATGGATAGAACACAGCCCTACACATGTCCCATCAGTCTGACATACAGCGGCCTGAGGTCCTGAGGTCCTGAGGTGTACAGTGAGCCTTGGACGTCTTCACATCAGGCATGTGCCATGAACCGAGGCTGTAGGTGGTGATGGATAGAACACAGCCCTGCACATTTCCCCCTTAGTTCTACTTGACAGTGAAGGTGTTGAGGTGCAGATCAACCCTGCGCATCTTTCCCCTGAGATGTGTGCAGCGTTACTTGACAGTGAAGGTGTTGAGGTGCAGATCAACCCTGCGCATCTTTCTCCCTGAGATGTGTGCAGCGTTACTTGACAGTGAAGGTGTTGCTGAGGTGCAGATCAACCCTGCGCATCTTTCCCCTGAGATGTGTGCAGCGTTACTTGACAGTGAAGGTGTTGCTGAGGTGCAGATCAACCCTGCGCATCTTTCCCCTGAGATGTGTGCAGCGTTACTTGACAGTGAAGGTGTTGAGGTGCAGATCAACCCTGCGCATCTTTCCCCTGAGATGTGTGCAGCGTTACTTGACAGTGAAGGTGTTGTTGAGGTGCAGATCAACCCTGCGCATCTTTCCCCTGAGATGTGTGCAGCGTTACTTGACAGTGAAGGTGTTGAGGTGCAGATCAACCCTGCGCATCTTTCCCCTGAGATGTGTGCAGCGTTACTTGACAGTGAAGGTGTTGAGGTGCAGATCAACCCTGCGCATCTTTCCCTCTGAGATGTGTGCAGCGTTACTTGACAGTGAAGGTGTTGTTGAGGTGCAGATCAACCCTGCGCATCTTTCCCCTGAGATGTGTGCAGCGTTACTTGACAGTGAAGGTGTTGAGGTGCAGATCAACCCTGCGCATCTTTCCCTTGAGATGTGTGCAGCGTTACTTGACAGTGAAGGTGTTGAGGTGCAGATCAACCCTGCGCATCTTTCCCTTGAGATGTGTGCAGCGTTACTTGACAGTGAAGGTGTTGTTGAGGTGCAGATCAACCCTGCGCATCTTTCCCCTGAGATGTGTGCAGCGTTACTTGACAGTGAAGGTGTTGAGGTGCAGATCAACCCTGCGCATCTTTCCCCTGAGATGTGTGCAGCGTTACTTGACAGTGAAGGTGTTGAGGTGCAGATCAACCCTGCGCATCTTTCTCCCTGAGATGTGTGCAGCGTTACTTGACAGTGAAGGTGTTGTTGAGGTGCAGATCAACCCTACGCATCTTTCCCCTGAGATGTGTGCAGCATTACTTGACAGTGAAGGTGTTGAGGTGCAGATCAACCCTCCCTGAGATGTGTGCAGCGTTACTTGACAGTGAAGGTGTTGAGGTGCAGATCAACCCTGCGCATCTTTCCCCTGAGATGTGTGCAGCGTTACTTGACAGTGAAGGTGTTGTTGAGGTGCAGATCAACCCTGCGCATCTTTCCCCTGAGATGTGTGCAGCGTTACTTGACAGTGAAGGTGTTGTTGAGGTGCAGATCAACCCTGCGCATCTTTCCCCTGAGATGTGTGCAGCGTTACTTGACAGTGAAGGTGTTGTTGAGGTGCAGATCAACCCTGCGCATCTTTCCCCTGAGATGTGTGCAGCGTTACTTGACAGTGAAGGTGTTGCTGAGGTGCAGATCAACCCTACGCATCTTTCCCTTGAGATGTGTGCAGCGTTACTTGACAGTGAAGGTGTTGAGGTGCAGATCAACCCTACGCATCTTTCCCCTGAGATGTGTGCAGCGTTACTTGACAGTGAAGGTGTTGCTGAGGTGCAGATGAACCCTGCGCATCTTTCTCCCTGAGATGTGTGCAGCGTTACTTGACAGTGAAGGTGTTGAGGTGCAGATCAACCCTGCGCATCTTTCCCCTGAGATGTGTGCAGCGTTACTTGACAGTGAAGGTGTTGAGGTGCAGATCAACCCTACGCATCTTTCCCCTGAGATGTGTGCAGCGTTACTTGACAGTGAAGGTGTTGCTGAGGTGCAGATCAACCCTACGCATCTTTCCCCTGAGATGTGTGCAGCGTTACTTGACAGTGAAGGTGTTGGCTCCGCCCCGCGCAGCCACCCAGGCAGTGAAGATGTCCCTGAGAACAAGGGTAAAGGAAACTGGAATTACTACAGCATCCATTCCAACACAAAATGCCAAAGTACCAGTCATTCCAAACAACAACACACAAGCATGTGTGCACACACACACAGAGGGGGGAAAAGTGGGGAGAGTGAGTCATATCCATTTCTTTTCGGGGGGTTTTCTCCCACTTTTTGCCCAATCTCTCTCTCTTTCTCCCCTCCCTCCATACCCACACGCTTCCCCCCCCCTCTCTCTTTGTCACGCTTAGTTCCCCTCATGTCAAATAAAAGATAAGAAGGGGTAGGAGGGTGCAAAGCCTGACAGCTGTGTCTGTTATTTTTAAGTACAATTCTTTTTCAGACCTTTCCTTCATGGCTGGGGTGGGGGTGTTGAAGGGAGGGGTCGTGTTGGTGTGTTGTGTTTATGATTATATGCAATGCATTCTCTAATGTATATTCATTTTCATAGAGATGTATGGTGAGGATGCGTGGGCCAGTTTGTTAGAAAATGTTTGTACGAATGGTGAGTGAAATTGAAAAGCGCATTGAGTTGCTTTGCAAGATTATGCGCTATATAAGCATTATTAATTATTATTATTACCCGGTTGTTAATCTCAGCTTGCAATGCTGCACAACAAGTGTCCAACGCACCAGACAAGTGCTGCACAACAAGTGCTGCACAACAAGTGTGCTGCACAACCAACGCACCAGACAACGCTGCACAACAAGTGCTGCACAACAAGTCCGTCCAACGCACCAGACAACGCTGCACAACAAGTGCACCAGACAACGCTGCACAACAAGTGTCCAACGCACCAGACAACGCTGCACAACAAGTGTCCAACGCACCAGACAACGCTGCACAACAAGTGTCCAACGCACCAGACAATGCTGCACAACAAGTGTACAACGCACCAGACAACGCTGCACAACAACGCACCAGACAAGTGCTGCACAACAAGTCCACTGCACAACAAGTGCTGCACAACAAGTGCTGCACAACAAGTGCTGCACAACAAGTGCAACGCACCAGACAATGCTGCACAACAAGTGTACAACGCACCAGACAATGCTGCACAACAAGTGTACAACGCACCAGACAATGCTGCACAACAAGTGTACAACGCACCAGACAATGCTGCACAACAAGTGTCCAACGCACCAGACAATGCTGCACAACAAGTGAACAACGCACCAGACAATGCTGCACAACAAGTGCTGCACAACAAGTGCTGCACAACAAGTGTCGCACCAGACAACGCTGCACAACAAGTGTCCAACGCACCAGACAATGCTGCACAACAAGTGAACAACGCACCAGACAACGCTGCACAACAAGTGCTGCACAACAAGTGCTGCACAACAAGTGCTGCACAACAAGTGCTGCACAACAAGTACTGCACAACAAGTGCTGCACAACAAGTGTCCAACGCACCAGACAATGCTGCACAACAAGTGTCCAACGCACCAGACAACGCTGCACAACAAGTGCTTCACAACAAGTGTCCAACGCACCAGACAACGCTGCACAACAAGTGCTTCACAACAAGTGTCCAACGCACCAGACAACGCTGCACAACAAGTGCTGCACAACAAGTGCTGCACAACAAGTGCTGCACAACAAGTGCTGCACAACAAGTACTGCACAACAAGTGCTGCACAACAAGTGTCCAACGCACCAGACAACGCTGCACAACAAGTACTGCACAACAAGCACTGCACAACAAGTGTCCAACGCACCAGACAATGCTGCACAACAAGTACTGCACAACAAGTGCTGCACAACAAGTGTCCAACGCTAGCACAACAACTGCACCAGACAACGCTGCACAACAAGTGCTGCACAACAAGTGCTGCACAACAAGTGTCCAACGCACCAGACAACGCTGCACAACTGCACAACAAGTGCTGCACAACAAGTGTCCAACGCACCAGACAATGCAACAACAAGTGCACAACAAGTGTCCAACGCACCAGACAATGCTGCACAACAAGTGTCCAACGCACCAGACAATGCTGCACAACAAGTGCTGCACAACAAGTGCTGCACCAAGTGCTGCACAACAAGTGTCCAACGCACCAGACAATGCTGCACAACAAGTGTCCAACGCACCAGACAATGCTGCACAACAAGTGTCCAACGCACCAGACTAACGCTGACACGCTGCACAACAAGTGCTTCACAACAAGTGTCCAACGCAGCACAGACAACGCGCTGCACAACAAGTGCTGCACAACAAGGTCCAACGCACCAGACAACGCTGCACAACAAGTGCTTCACAACAAGTGTCCAACGCACCAGACAACGCTGCACAACAAGTGCTGCACAACAAGTGCTGCACAACAAGTACTGCACAACAAGTGCTGCACAACAAGTGTCCAACGCACCAGACAACGCTGCACATCAAGTACTGCACAACAAGTGCTGCACAAGTGTCCAACGCACCAGACAACGCTGCACAACAAGTACTGCACAACAAGTGCTGCACAACAAGTGTCCAACGCACAACAACGCTGCACAACAAGTACTGCACAACAAGTGCTGCACAACAAGTGTCCAACGCACCAGACAACGCTGCACAACAAGTACTGCACAACAAGTGCTGCACAACAAGTGTCCAACACACCAGACAATGCTGCACAACAAGTGTCCAAGCGTGAAACAGGGGCTGGCCACACACCACATAAAGCAGCGCTGAGTCTGTAAGGGTTGTAGTGCACAGTGAAACAGGGGTTGTCCACACCACATAAAGCAGCGCTCTGCATCCCATCCCACCCAATACATTGTGCTACACTACACACTATTATGCTGCAGCGCTCTGCATCCCATCCCACCCAATACATTGTGCTACACTACACACTGCTGCAGCGCTCTGCATCACATCCCACCCAATACATTGTGCTACACTACACACTGCTGCAGCGCTCTGCATCCCATCCCACCCAATACATTGTGCTACACTACACACTATTATACTGCAGCGCTCTGCATCCCATCCCACCCAATACATTGTGCTACACTACACACTATTATGCTGCAGCGCTCTGCATCCCATCCCACCCAATACATTGTGCTACACTACACACTATTATGCTGCAGCGCTCTG
The DNA here is from genome assembly GCA_017654935.2 of Phymorhynchus buccinoides. Lineage (NCBI taxonomy): Eukaryota > Metazoa > Mollusca > Gastropoda > Neogastropoda > Raphitomidae > Phymorhynchus > Phymorhynchus buccinoides. Next base: position 54,329,060 of record CM065695.1, on the reverse strand, counting down.
CATCCCATCCCACCCAATACATTGTGCTACACTACACACTATTATGCTGCAGCGCTCTGCATCCCATCCCACCCAATACATTGTGCTACACTACACACTATTATGCTGCAGCGCTCTGCATCCCATCCCACCCAATACATTGTGCTACACTACACACTGCTGCAGCGCTCTGCATCACATCCCACCCAATACATTGTGCTACACTACACACTATTATGCTGCAGCGCTCTGCATCCCATCCCACCCAATACATTGTGCTACACTACACACTATTATGCTGCAGCGATCTGCATCACATCCCACCCAATACATTGTGTTACACTACACACTATTATGCTGCAGCGCTCTGCATCCCATCCCACCCAATACATTGTGTTACACTACACACTATTATGCTGCAGCGCTCTGCATCACATCCCACCCAATACATTGTGTTACACTACACACTATTATGCTGCAGCGATCTGCATCACATCCCACCCAATACATTGTGCTACACTACACACTATTATGCTGCAGCGCTCTGCATCCCATCCCACCCAATACATTGTGCTACACTACACACTATTATGCTGCAGCGCTCTGCATCCCATCCCACCCAATACATTGTGCTACACTACACACTATTATGCTGCAGCGCTCTGCATCCCATCCCACCCAATACATTGTTCTACACTACACACTATTATGCTGCAGCGCTCTCCATCCCATCCCACCCAATACATTGTGCTACACTACACACTATTATGCTGCAGCGCTCTGCATCCCATCCCACCCAATACATTGTGCTACACTACACACTATTATGCTGCAGCGCTCTGCATCCCATCCCACCCAATACATTGTGCTACACTACACACTATTATGCTGCAGCGCTCTGCATCCCATCCCACCCAATACATTGTGTTACACTACACACTATTATGCTGCAGCGATCTGCATCACATCCCACCCAATACATTGTGTTACACTACACACTATTATGCTGCAGCGATCTGCATCACATCCCACCCAATACATTGTGTTACACTACACACTATTATGCTGCAGCGCTCTGCATCACATCCCACCCAATACATTGTGCTACACTACACACTGCTGCAGCGCTCTGCATCACATCCCACCCAATACATTGTGTTACACTACACACTATTATGCTGCAGCGCTCTGCATCACATCCCACCCAATACATTGTGTTACACTACACACTATTATGCTGCAGCGATCTGCATCACATCCCACCCAATACATTGTGTTACACTACACACTATTATGCTGCAGCGATCTGCATCCCATCCCACCCAATACATTGTGTTACACTACACACTATTATGCTGCAGCGCTCTCCATCCCATCCCACCCAATACATTGTGCTACACTACACACTATTATGCTGCAGCGCTCTGCATCCCATCCCACCCAATACATTGTGCTACACTACACACTATTATGCTGCAGCGCTCTGCATCCCATCCCACCCAATACATTGTGCTACACTACACACTATTATGCTGCAGCGCTCTCCATCCCATCCCACCCAATACATTGTGCTACACTACACACTATTATGCTGCAGCGCTCTGCATCCCATCCCACCCAATACATTGTGCTACACTACACACTATTATGCTGCAGCGATCTGCATCACATCCCACCCAATACATTGTGCTACACTACACACTATTATGCTGCAGCGCTCTCCATCCCATCCCACCCAATACATTGTGCTACACTACACACTATTATGCTGCAGCGCTCTGCATCCCATCCCACCCAATACATTGTGCTACACTACACACTATTATGCTGCAGCGATCTGCATCACATCCCACCCAATACATTGTGCTACACTACACACTATTATGCTGCAGCGCTCTGCATCCCATCCCACCCAATACATTGTGCTACACTACACACTATTATACTGCAGCGCTCTGCATCCCATCCCACCCAATACATTGTGCTACACTACACACTATTATGCTGCAGCGCTCTGCATCCCATCCCACCCAATACATTGTGCTACACTACACACTGCTGCAGTGCTCTGCATCCCATCCCACCCAATACATTGTGTTACACTACACACTATTATACTGCAGCGCTCTGCATCCCATCCCACCCAATACATTGTGCTACACTACACACTATTATGCTGCAGCGCTCTGCATCCCATCCCACCCAATACATTGTGCTACACTACACACTATTATGCTGCAGTGCTCTGCATCCCATCCCACCCAATACATTGTGCTACACTACACACTATTATACTGCAGTGCTCTGCATCCCATCCCACCCAATACATTGTGTTACACTACACACTATTATGCTGCAGCGCTCTGCATCCCATCCCACCCAATACATTGTGCTACACTACACACTATTATACTGCAGTGCTCTGCATCCCATCCCACCCAATACATTGTGCTACACTACACACTATTATACTGCAGCGCTCTGCATCCCATCCCACCCAATACATTGTGTTACACTACACACTATTATGCTGCAGCGCTCTGCATCCCATCCCACCCAATACATTGTGCTACACTACACACTATTATGCTGCAGCGCTCTGCATCCCATCCCACCCAATACATTGTGCTACACTACACACTATTATGCTGCAGCGCTCTGCATCCCATCCCACCCAATACATTGTGCTACACTACACACTATTATGCTGCAGCGCTCTGCATCACATCCCACCCAATACATTGTGCTACACTACACACTATTATGCTGCAGCGCTCTGCATCCCATCCCACCCAATACATTGTGCTACACTACACACTGCTGCAGCGCTCTGCATCCCATCCCACCCAATACATTGTGCTACACTACACACTGCTGCAGCGCTCTGCATCCCATCCCACCCAATACATTGTGTTACACTACACACTATTATGCTGCAGCGCTCTGCATCCCATCCCACCCAATACATTGTGCTACACTACACACTATTATGCTGCAGCGCTCTGCATCCCATCCCACCCAATACATTGTGCTACACTACACACTATTATGCTGCAGCGCTCTGCATCCCATCCCACCCAATACATTGTGCTACACTACACACTATTATGCTGCAGCGCTCTGCATCCCATCCCACCCAATACATTGTGCTACACTACACACTATTATGCTGCAGCGCTCTGCATCCCATCCCACCCAATACATTGTGCTACACTACACACTGCTGCAGCGCTCTGCATCACATCCCACCCAATACATTGTGTTACACTACACACTGCTGCAGCGCTCTGCATCCCATCCCACCCAATACATTGTTCTACACTACACACTATTATGCTGCAGCGCTCTGCATCACATCCCACCCAATACATTGTGCTACACTACACACTATTATACTGCAGCGCTCTGCATCCCATCCCACCCAATACATTGTGTTACACTACACACTATTATGCTGCAGCGATCTGCATCACATCCCACCCAATACATTGTGCTACACTACACACTATTATACTGCAGCGCTCTGCATCCCATCCCACCCAATACATTGTGCTACACTACACACTATTATGCTGCAGCGCTCTGCATCACATCCCACCCAATACATTGTGCTACACTACACACTGCTGCAGCGCTCTGCATCCCATCCCACCCAATACATTGTGTTACACTACACACTGCTGCAGCGCTCTCCATCCCATCCCACCCAATACATTGTGCTACACTACACACTATTATGCTGCAGCGCTCTGCATCCCATCCCACCCAATACATTGTGCTACACTACACACTATTATGCTGCAGCGCTCTGCATCCCATCCCACCCAATACATTGTGCTACACTACACACTATTATGCTGCAGCGCTCTGCATCCCATCCCACCCAATACATTGTGCTATATTACACACTATTATGCTGCAGCGCTCTGCATCCCATCCCACCCAATACATTGTGCTACACTACACACTGCTGCAGCGCTCTGCATCACATCCCACCCAATACATTGTGCTACACTACACACTATTATACTGCAGCGCTCTGCATCCCATCCCACCCAATACATTGTGCTACACTACACACTATTATGCTGCAGCGCTCTGCATCACATCCCACCCAATACATTGTGTTACACTACACACTATTATGCTGCAGCGCTCTGCATCCCATCCCACCCAATACATTGTGCTACACTACACACTACTGCTGCAGCGCTCTGCATCCCATCCCACCCAATACATTGTGTTACACTACACACTATTATGCTGCAGCGCTCTCCATCCCATCCCACCCAATACATTGTGCTACACTACACACTATTATGCTGCAGCGCTCTCCATCCCATCCCACCCAATACATTGTGTTACACTACACACTATTATGCTGCAGCGCTCTGCATCCCATCCCACCCAATACATTGTGCTACACTACACACTATTATGCTGCAGCGCTCTGCATCACATCCCACCCAATACATTGTGCTACACTACACACTATTATACTGCAGCGCTCTGCATCCCATCCCACCCAATACATTGTGTTACACTACACACTATTATGCTGCAGCGCTCTGCATCCCATCCCACCCAATACATTGTGCTACACTACACACTATTATGCTGCAGCGCTCTGCATCCCATCCCACCCAATACATTGTGCTACACTACACACTGCTGCAGCGCTCTGCATCACATCCCACCCAATACATTGTGCTACACTACACACTGCTGCAGCGCTCTCCATCCCATCCCACCCAATACATTGTGCTACACTACACACTATTATGCTGCAGCGCTCTGCATCACATCCCACCCAATACATTGTGCTACACTACACACTATTATACTGCAGCGCTCTGCATCCCATCCCACCCAATACATTGTGCTACACTACACACTGCTGCAGCGCTCTGCATCCCATCCCACCCAATACATTGTGCTACACTACACACTTATGCTGCAGCGCTCTGCATCCCATCCCACCCAATACATTGTGCTACACTACACACTGCTGCAGCGCTCTGCATCCCATCCCACCCAATACATTGTGCTACACTACACACTGCTGCAGCGCTCTGCATCCCATCCCACCCAATACATTGTGCTACACTACACACTGCTGCAGCGCTCTGCATCCCATCCCACCCAATACATTGTGCTACACTACACACTGCTGCAGCGCTCTGCATCACATCCCACCCAATACATTGTGCTACACTACACACTATTATGCTGCAGCGCTCTGCATCCCATCCCACCCAATACATTGTGCTACACTACACACTATTATGCTGCAGCGCTCTGCATCCCATCCCACCCAATACATTGTGCTACACTACACACTATTATACTGCAGCGCTCTGCATCCCATCCCACCCAATACATTGTGCTACACTACACACTATTATACTGCAGCGTTCTGCATCCCATCCCACCCAATACATTGTGTTACACTACACACTATTATGCTGCAGCGCTCTGCATCCCATCCCACCCAATACATTGTGCTACACTACACACTGCTGCAGCGCTCTGCATCCCATCCCACCCAATACATTGTGCTACACTACACACTATTATGCTGCAGCGCTCTGCATCCCATCCCACCCAATACATTGTGCTACACTACACACTATTATGCTGCAGCGATCTGCATCACATCCCACCCAATACATTGTGCTACACTACACACTGCTGCAGCGCTCTGCATCCCATCCCACCCAATACATTGTGCTACACTACACACTATTATGCTGCAGCGATCTGCATCCCATCCCACCCAATACATTGTGCTACACTACACACTATTATGCTGCAGCGCTCTGCATCACATCCCACCCAATACATTGTGCTACACTACACACTATTATGCTGCAGCGCTCTGCATCCCATCCCACCCAATACATTGTGCTACACTACACACTATTATGCTGCAGCGCTCTGCATCCCATCCCACCCAATACATTGTTCTACACTACACACTATTATGCTGCAGCGCTCTGCATCCCATCCCACCCAATACATTGTGCTACACTACACACTATTATGCTGCAGCGCTCTGCATCCCATCCCACCCAATACATTGTGCTACACTACACACTATTATGCTGCAGCGCTCTGCATCCCATCCCACCCAATACATTGTGCTACACTACACACTATTATGCTGCAGCGCTCTGCATCCCATCCCACCCAATACATTGTGTTACACTACACACTATTATGCTGCAGCGCTCTGCATCACATCCCACCCAATACATTGTGCTACACTACACACTGCTGCAGCGCTCTGCATCCCATCCCACCCAATACATTGTGCTACACTACACACTATTATGCTGCAGCGCTCTGCATCACATCCCACCCAATACATTGTGCTACACTACACACTATTATACTGCAGCGCTCTGCATCCCATCCCACCCAATACATTGTGCTACACTACACACTATTATGCTGCAGCGCTCTGCATCCCATCCCACCCAATACATTGTGCTACACTACACACTATTATGCTGCAGCGCTCTGCATCCCATCCCACCCAATACATTGTGCTACACTACACACTATTATGCTGCAGCGCTCTGCATCCCATCCCACCCAATACATTGTGCTACACTACACACTGCTGCAGTGCTCTGCATCCCATCCCATCCAATACATTGTGCTACACTACACCACACACTATAACCAGGTGTAGAGTGGCACAGTGGTAGCGCGTTCGCCTCATGTCAAGTAAACCCGAGTTCGAACCTGGGTACAGGGGATTTTTCCTCTCACTTTGCACTAGGCCTTACGGTCTGAACGTGGAGTCTTTCAGATGAGTCGATAAACCGAGGTCCCATGTGCCCATGCACTTAGCATACGTTAAACCCAGTGGCAACGAAAAAGTTGTTATTTGGTCAAAATTTACCCCCCATCAGTCACACAAATATTGCATGCAAAAAAAATAAAATAGAAAAAATCCCCCCAAAAATTGGGTGGCGCGCCTCTGGCTGCGACGCTCTCTCCAGGTGGGAGCAACCTGAATTTCACAGAGACACCTCTGTCACTATAAAGTACCTAATACCTAATACCTACACTTTAACTGATACAATGTTAAACAATACTAAATAATATAGCCTAGCTGCAGTGAGTCAGCACACACTGGTTACTGCAGTACTCTGTACCGCAGTTAACACAATACAATGTATTGCACCACACTACCACACCACCACAATACTCTACACCGTTATGCAATGCTATACACCATAACCACATCATAGCTGCAGTGAGTCAGCACATACCATAACCACATCATAGCTGCAGTGAGTCAGCACACACTGGTTACTGCAGTACTCTGTACCGCAGTTAACACAATACAATGTATTGCACCACACTACCACACCACCACAATACTCTACACCGTTATGCAATGCTATACACCATAACCACATCATAGCTGCAGTGAGTCAGCACATACCATAACCACATCATAGCTGCAGTGAGTCAGCACACACTGGTTACTGCAGTACTCTGTACCGCAGTTAACACAATACAATGTATTGCACCACACTACCACACCACCACAATACTCTACACCGTTATGCAATGCTATACACCATAACCACATCATAGCTGCAGTGAGTCAGCACATACCATAACCACATCATAGCTGCAGTGAGTCACCACATACCATAACCACATCATAGCTGCAGTGAGTCAGCCACATACCATAACCACATCATAGCTGCAGTGAGTCAGCACATACCATAACCACATCATAGCTGCAGTGAGTCACCACATACCATAACCACATCATAGCTGCAGTGAGTCACCACATACCATAACCACATCATAGCTGCAGTGAGTCACCACATACCATAACCACATCATACCTGCAGTGAGTCACCACATACCATAACCACATCATACCTGCAGTGAGTCACCACATACTATAACCACATCATACCTGCAGTGAGTCACCACACACTATAACCACATCATACCTGCAGTGAGTCACCACATACTATAACCACATCATACCTGCAGTGAGTCACCACATACTATAACCACATCATACCTGCAGTGAGTCACCACATACTATAACCACATCATACCTGCAGTGAGTCACCACACACTATAACCACATCATACCTGCAGTGAGTCACCACACACTATAACCACATCATACCTGCAGTGAGTCACCACATACTATAACCACATCATACCTGCAGTGAGTCACCACACACTCGTTACTGCAGTACTCTGCGTCCCATCCAGGGTTCTCTACAGCCATGTTGCGACAGCCGTCACGCACACACAGCACACTGGGAGACTGAGAACAAACAGCAATAATGTTACAATCATCATCGTGATCAATGCAGATGTTTATGTGTCACGCACACACAGCATACTGGGAGACTGAGAACAAACAGCAATAATGTTACAATCATCATCGTGATCAATGCAGATGTTTATGTGTCACGCACACACAGCATACTGGGAGACTGCGAACAAACAGCAATAATGTTACAATCATCATCGTGATCAATGCAGATGTTTATGTGTCACGCACACACAGCATACTGGGAGACTGAGAACAAACAGCAATAATGTTACAATCATCATCGTGATCAATGCAGATGTTTATGTGTCACGCACACACAGCATACTGGGAGACTGCGAACAAACAGCAATAATGTTACAATCATCATCGTGATCAATGCAGATGTTTATGTGTCACGCACACACAGCATACTGGGAGACTGAGAACAAACAGCAATAATGTTACAATCATCATCGTGATCAATGCAGATGTTTATGTGTCACGCACACACAGCATACTGGGAGACTGAGAACAAACAGCAATAATGTTACAATCATCATCGTGATCAATGCAGATGTTTATGTGTCACGCACACACAGCATACTGGGAGACTGAGAACAAACAGCAATAATGTTACAATCATCATCGTGATCAATGCAGATGTTTATGTGTCACGCACACACAGCATACTGGGAGACTGAGAACAAACAGCAATAATGTTACAATCATCATCGTGATCAATGCAGATGTTTATGTGTCACGCACACACAGCATACTGGGAGACTGAGAACAAACAGCAATAATGTTACAATCATCATCGTGATCAATGCAGATGTTTATGTGTCACGCACACACAGCATACTGGGAGACTGAGAACAAACAGCAATAATGTTACAATCATCATCGTGATCAATGCAGATGTTTATGTGTCACGCACACACAGCATACTGGGAGACTGAGAACAAACAGCAATAATGTTACAATCATCATCGTGATCAATGCAGATGTTTATGTGTCACGCACACACAGCATACTGGGAGACTGAGAACAAACAGCAATAATGTTACAATCATCATCGTGATCAATGCAGATGTTTATGTGTCACGCACACACAGCATACTGGGAGACTGAGAACAAACAGCAATAATGTTACAATCATCATCGTGATCAATGCAGATGTTTATGTGTCACGCACACACAGCATACTGGGAGACTGAGAACAAACAGCAATAATGTTACAATCATCATCGTGATCAATGCAGATGTTCATGAAGTTCTCCACAGCCATGTTTTGACAGCCGTCACACACACACAGAGGTCTGTTTGTGTGTGTGAGAAACTGTGTGTGTGTCATTGTGTGTGTGTGTGTATGTGTATGTGCGTGTGCGTGTGCGTGTGCGTGTGCGTGTGTACGCATAGATGTGTGCATGTGTGTGTGTGGCTAAGACTGACCCCACCATTCCACACAATATTATCAGGGGGTCAAGACTGACCCCACCATTCCACACAATATTATCAGGGGGTCAAGACTGACCCCACCATTCCACACAATATTATCAGGGGGTCAAGACTGACCCCACCATTCCACACAATATTATCAGGGGGTCAAGACTGACCCCACCATTCCACACAATATTATCGGGGGGTCAAGACTGACCCCACCATTCCACACAATATTATCAGGGGGTCAAGACTGACCCCACCATTCCACACAATATTATCAGGGGGTTAAGACTGACCCCACCATTCCACACAATATTATCAGGGGGTCAAGATTGACCCCACCATTCCACACAATATTATCGGGGGGTCAAGACTGACCCCACCATTCCACACAATATTATCAGGGGGTCAAGATTGACCCCACCATTCCACACAATATTATCAGGGGGTCAAGACTGACCCCACCATTCCACACAATATTATCAGGGGGTCAAGACTGACCCCACCATTCCACACAATATTATCGGGGAAATGGTCCCAGATTTTGCTAAAATCCATAATAGTGTTGTTGTTTTCATATTTACCCCCAAAATCTGGGACAGCATAATCTTTCAAACCTACATTATGAAACTCCCCCCCCCCCCCCCCCCCCCTCATTTTTACCTGGTGCATGGAGTTGGGCGGGAAGAGTCCACTGTCATGGGCTGCGGAGAGGACTGGGTCCATGTGTGGCTGTGGGGGTGGCAGGGTGGATGGATGGTAGGACGGAGCGGACATCTCTCTCTGATGGGCCGCTGCATTGCTCAGCTGTGAGGGAGACTGCTGCAACAATAATTATAATATCAATATAATTATAGTATCTACACAATGTTATCATCTCTCTCTGATGGTCCGCTGCATTGCTCAGCTGTGTGGGAGACTGCTGCAACAATAATTATAATATCAATATAATCATAGTATCTACACAATGTTATCATCTCTCTCTGATGGGCCGCTGCATTGCTTAGCTGTGAGGGAGACTGCTGCATAGGAACTGCCTGCTGCAACAATAATTATAATATCAATATAATTATAGTATCTACACAATGTCGTCATGTCTGCCTGATGGATCAAGGCATTGTTCAGCTTGGGGAGGGGGGAGGGGGGGGGGGGGGGGGGGGGGGGGGGGGGAGGGGGAGACTACAAAAGAACTGCCCGCTGGAATATCATTTTTGTTAAATGTAGTAGGAGCAGGAGAGCTTTTAATCATCATCAATATTTCTATCTCCCCATTAATGGCATGGTTAACCACCTTTCTCATTCTGGGAGGATCAAATCCCAGGGACAAACAGCGGTCCAGTCACTGGTAGGGGGGCAGTCAAAGCTGCATGGTTAACCACCTTTCTCATTCTGGGAGGATCAAATAAATCCCAGGGACAAATGGCAGTCGAGTAGTTTGGGAAGGTTTTTGTTTGTTTAAGATTATCTTCATTATCACCATCGTCATCATCGACACACTCAAGAGGCCAATGACACGACTACTACCTCTACAACTAGCTTCTCCCCACACTCTAGAGGCCAACGACACGACTACTACCTCTACAACTAGTTTCTCCCCACACTCAAGAGGCCAATGACACAACTACTACCTCTATAACTAGCTTCTCCCCACACTCTAGAGGCCAACGACATGACTACAACCTCTATAACTAGTTTCTCCCCACACTCAAGAGGCCAATGACACAACTACTACCTCTATAACTAGCTTCTCCCCACACTCTAGAGGCCAACGACACGACTACTACCTCTATAACTAGCTTCTCCCCACACTCTAGAGGCCAACGACACGACTACTACCTCTATAACTAGCTTCTCCCCACACTCTAGAGGCCAACGACACGACTACTACCTCTACAACTAGCTTCTCCCCACACTCTAGAGGCCAACGACATGACTACTACCTCTACAACTAGTTTCTCCACACACTCTAGAGGCCAACGACATGACTACTACCTCTATAACTAGTTTCTCCCCACACTCTAGAGGCCAACGACATGACTACTACCTCTATAACAGCTTCTCCCCACACAAGAGGCCAACGACACGACTACTACCTCTACAACTAGCTTCTCCCCACACTCTAGAGGCCAACGACATGACTACTACCTCTATAACTAGCTTCTCCCCACACTCTAGAGGCCAACGACACGACTACTACCTCTATAACTAGCTTCTCCCCACACTCTAGAGGCCAACGACATGACTACTACCTCTACAACTAGTTTCTCCCCACACTCTAGAGGCCAACGACACGACTACTACCTCTATAACTAGCTTCTCCCCACACACTAGAGGCCAACGACACGACTACTACCTCTACAACTAGCTTCTCCCCACACTCTAGAGGCCAACGACACGACTACTACCTCTACAACTAGCTTCTCCCCACACTCAAGAGGCCAACGACACGACTACTACCTCTACAACTAGCCTCTCCCCACACTCGACACGACTACTACCTCTACAACTAGCTTCTCCCCACACTCTAGAGGCCAACGACACGACTACTACCTCTACAACTAGCTTCTCCCCACACTCTAGAGGCCGACACGACTACTACCTCTACAACTAGCTTCTCCCCACACTCTAGAGGCCAACGACACGACTACTACCTCTACAACTAGCTTCTCCCCACACTCTAGAGGCCAACGACACGACTACTACCTCTACAACTAGCTTCTCCCCACACTCTAGAGGCCAACGACATGACTACTACCTCTACAACTAGCTTCTCCCCACACTCTAGAGGCCAATGACACGACTACTACCTCTATAACTAGCTTCTCCCCACACTCTAGAGGCCAACGACACGACTACTACCTCTATAACTAGTTTCTCCCCACACTCTAGAGGCCAACGACACGACTACTACCTCTATAACTAGCTTCTCCCCACACTCTAGAGGCCAACGACATGACTACTACCTCTACAACTAGCTTCTCCCCACACTCTAGAGGCCAACGACATGACTACTACCTCTACAACTAGTTTCTCCCCACACTCTAGAGGCCAACGACACGACTACTACCTCTACAACTAGTTTCTCCACACACTCTAGAGGCCAACGACATGACTACTACCTCTATAACTAGTTTCTCCCCACACTCTAGAGGCCAACGACATGACTACTACCTCTATAACTAGCTTCTCCCGCTCACTTTTGGCAGAAGAGGGAAGAAATGGACGAACGAAGCTGTTAGTGACAGAAAGAAATAGAAACAATAAACAGCAAGGAAACAAAGATTACGAGACCCGAAGAAGAAGAGAAGAAAGAGAAGAAGGCAAGAGAGAAGACGATGACAGAGGAGCAAGAGGAGAGAAGACGATGACAGAGGAGCAAGAGGAGAGAAGACGATGACAGAGGAGCAAGGGGAGAGAAGACGATGACAGAGGAGCAAGGGGAGAGAAGATGACAGAGGAGCAAGGGGAGAGAAGATGACAGAGGAGCAAGGGGAGAGAAGACGATGACAGAGGAGCAAGGGGAGAGAAGACGATGACAGAGGAGCAAGGGGAGAGAAGAAGAGGGGAGAGAAGACGAGACAGAGGAGCAAGGGGAGAGAAGAGATGACAGAGGAGCAAGGGGAGAGAAGACGATGACAGAGGAGCAAGGGGAGAGGAGATGATGAAGAGGAGCAAGGGAGAGAAGAGAAGACAGAGGAGCAAGGGGAGAGAAGAAGAAGACAGAGGAGCAAGGGGAGAGAAGAAGACAGAGGAGAAACAAGAGAGAAGAAGACAGAGGAGAAAGGGGAAAAGAAGATGACAGAGGAGCAAGGGGAGAGAAGAACGAGGACAGAGGAGCAACAAGAGAGAAGACAGATGACAGAGGAGCAAGGGGAGAAACAAGACCTGAAGACAAGAGGAGAGAAGAAGGAGGAGCAAGGAGAGAGAAGATGACAGAGGAGCAAGGGGAGAGAATATGACAGAGGAGCAAACAAGAGAAGAAGAGACAGAGGAGCAAGGGGAGAGAAGGAGAAAGAGGAGCAAGGGGAGAGAAGATGACAGAGGAGCAAGGGGAGAGAAGATGACAGAGGAGCAAGGGGAGACAAGAGAAGACAGAGGAGCAAGGGGAGAGAAGATGACAAGAGGAGCAAGGGGAGAGAGAAGAAGACAGAGGAGCAAGGGGAGAGAAGAGAAGAAGACAGAGGAGCAAAGGGAGAGGAGAAACAAGACAGAGGACAGAGGAGAGAAGATGAAGAGGAGCAACAAGAGAGAAGAAGACAGAGGAGCAAGGGGAGAGGAGAATGACAGAGGAGCAAGACAGGAGAGAAGAAGGACAGAGGAGCAACAAGGAGAGACAGAGGAGAAGACAGAGGAGCAAGGGGAGAGAAGAGATGACAGAGGAGCAAGGGGAGAGAAGATGACAGAGGAGCAAGGGGAGAGAAGATGACAGAGGAGCAAGGGGAGAGAAGAAGATGACAGAGGACAGAGGAGAAGAAGGACAGAGGAGCAAGGGGAGAGAAGAGATGACAGAGGAGCAAGGGACTGAGAGAAGAAGAAGACAGAGGAGACAGAGGAGAAGAAGAAGAGGACAGAGGAGCAAGGAAGACAGAGGAGACAGAGGAGCAAGGGGAGACAAGACCTGAAGACAGAGGAGCAAGGGAAGAGGAGAAGAAGACCAGAAGACAGAGGAGAATAAGGAAGATGACAGAGGAGCAAGAAGAGAGAAGAGACAGAGGAGCAAGGGGAGAGAAGACCTGAAGACAGAGGAGCAAGGGGAGAGAAGGAGACAGAGGAGCAAGGGGAGAGAGGATGACAGAGGAAAAGGGGAGAGAAGACCTGACAGAAGACAGAGGAGAAGAAGGAAAAGAGGAGCAAGGGGAGAAGACAGAGGACATAGGAGCAAGGGGAGACAAGACCTGAAGACAGAGGAGCAAGGGGAGAGAAGAAGACAGAGGAGCAGAGGAGAGAGAAGAAACAAGACAGAAGAGCAAGGGGAGAGAAGATGACAGAGGAGCAAGGGGAGAGAAGACAGAGGAGAAGAGGAAAAGGAGGAACAAGAAGAAGACAGAGGAGCAAGGGGAAGAAGGAGACAGAGGAGCAAGGGGAGAGGAGAAGATGACAGAGGAGCAAGGGGAGAGAAGACAGAGGAGACAGAGGAAAAGGAGAAACAAGACCTGAAGACAGAGGAGAATAAGGAAAAGGGGAGACAAGAGAAGAAGACAGAGGAGAGATAAGAGCAAGGGGAGAACAAGACCTGAAGACAGAGGAGAAGGGGAGAGAAGAACAAGGAGCAAAGAGAGAGGAGAAGGAAGACAGAGGAGCAAGGGAGAGAAGACAGAGGAGACAGAGGAGCAAGGGGAGAGAAGAAGACAGAGGAGCAAGGGAAGAGGAGAAACAAGAGAGAAGACAGAGGAGAATAAGGAAAAGGAGAAAGAAGAAGAGGAGACAGAGGGAGAAGGAAGAGGAGAGACCTGAAGACAGAGGAGCAAGGGGAAAAGAAGAGACAGAGGAGACAAGGGAGAGAAGAAGAAGACAGAGGAGAAAAGGAAAAGGAGAAAGAAGACCTGAAGACAGAGGAGAAGAAGATGAAAGGAGGAGCAAGGGAGAGAAGAAGAGGAGAAGAGGAGCAAGGAGAAACAAGAAGAAGACAGAGGAGAATAAGGAAAAGGAGAAACAAGACCTGAAGACAGAGGAGAAAGGGGAAAAGGAGAAACAAGACCAGAAGACAGAGGAGAATAAGGAAAAGGAGAAACAAGACCTGAAGACAGAGGAGAATAAGGAAAAGGAGAAACAAGACCTGAAGACAGAGGAGAATAAGGAAAAGGGGAAACAAGACCTGAAGACAGAGGAGAATAAGGAAAAGGAGAAACAAGACAAGAAGACAGAGGAGAATAAGGAAAAGGAGAAACAAGACCAGAAGACAGAGGAGAATAAGGAAAAGGAGAAACAAGAGAGAAGAAGACAGAGGAGAATAAGGAAAAGGAGAAGACAAGACCTGAAGACAGAGGAGAATAAGGAAAAGGAGAAACAAGACCTGAAGACAGAGGAGAATAAGGAAAAGGAGAAACAAGACCAGAAGACAGAGGAGAATAAGGAAAAGGAGAAACAAGACCTGAAGACAGAGGAGAATAAGGAAAAGGAGAAACAAGACCTGAAGACAGAGGAGAATAAGGAAAAGGAGAAACAAGACCTGAAGACAGAGGAGAATAAGGAAAAGGAGAAACAAGACCTGAAGAAGACAGAGGAGAATAAGGAAAAGGAGAAACAAGAGGAGAAGACAGAGGAGAATAAGGAAAAGGAGAAACAAGAGAGAAGACAGAGGAGAATAAGGAAAAGGAGAAACAAGACCTGAAGACAGAGGACAGAGGACAAGATGAGAAGACAGAGGAAAGGAGAGAAACAAGACCTGAAGACAGAGGAGAATAAGGAAAAGGAGAAACAAGACCTGAAGACAGAGGAGAATAAGGAAAAGGAGAAACAAGACCTGAAGACAGAGGAGAATAAGGAAAAGGAGAAACAAGAGAAGAAGACAGAGGAGAATAAGAGAAAAGGAGAAAGAAGACCTGAAGACAGAGGAGAGATAGAGGAAAGGGGAGAGAACAAGACCTGAAGACAGAGGAGAATAAGGAAAAGGAGAAACAAGACCAGAAGACAGAGGAGAATAAGGAAAAGGAGAAACAAGACCAGAAGACAGAGGAGAATAAGGAAAAGGAGAAACAAGACCTGAAGAAGACAGAGGAGAATAAGGAAAAGGAGAAACAAGAAGAAGACAGAGGAGAATAAGGAAAAGGAGAAACAAGAGGAGAAGACAGAGGAGAATAAGGAAAAGGAGAAACAAGAGAGAGAAGACAGAGGAGAATAAGGAAAAGGAGAAACAAGACCAGAAGACAGAGGAGAATAAGGAAGAGGAGCAAGGAGAGAAGAAGACAGAGGAGCAAAGGACCTGAGAAACAAGACAGAGGAGCAAGGGGATAAGGAAAAGGAGAAACAAGACAAGAAGACAGAGGAGAATAAGGAAAAGGAGAAACAAGACCTGAAGACAGAGGAGAATAAGGAAAAGGAGAAACAAGACCTGAAGACAGAGGAGAATAAGGAAAAGGAGAAACAAGACCTGAAGACAGAGGAGAATAAGGAAAAGGAGAAACAAGACCAGAAGAAGACAGAGGAGAATAAGGAAAAGGAGAAACAAGACCTGAAGACAGAGGAGAATAAGGAAAAGGAGAAACAAGAGGAGAAGACAGAGGAGAATAAGGAAAAGGAGAAACAAGAGAAGAAGACAGAGGAGAATAAGGAAAAGGAGAAACAAGACCAGAAGACAGAGGAGAATAAGGAAAAGGAACAAGGAAGACAGAGAAGATGAAGACAGAGGAGAAACAAGGAAAAGACAGAGAAACAAGAAAGGAGAAACAAGAGCAAAGACAGAGGAGAATAAGGAAAAGGAGAAACAAGGGGAGAAGACAGAGGAGAATAAGGAAAAGGAGGGAGAGAAGAAGACCTGAAGACAGAGGAGAATAAGGAAAAGGAGAAACAAGACCAGAAGACAGAGGAGAATAAGGAAAAGGAGAAACAAGACCTGAAGACAGAGGAGAATAAGGAAAAGGAGAAACAAGACCTGAAGACAGAGGAGAATAAGGAAAAGGAGAAACAAGACCAGAAGACAGAGGAGAATAAGGAAAAGGAGAAACAAGACCTGAAGACAGAGGAGAATAAGGAAAAGGAGAAACAAGACCTGAAGACAGAGGAGAATAAGGAAAAGGAGAAACAAGACCTGAAGACAGAAGAGAATAGAGGAAAAGGAGAAACAAGAGAAGACCTGAAGACAGAGGAGAATAAGGAAAAGGAGAAACAAGAGAAGAAGACAGAGGAGAATAAGGAAAAGGAGAAACAAGACAAGAAGACAGAGGAGAATAAGGAAAAGGAGAAACAAGACCTGAAGACAGAGGAGAATAAGGAAAAGGAGAAACAAGACCTGAAGACAGAGCGAGAATAAGGAAAAGGAGAAACAAGACCTGAAGACAGAGGAGCAAGGAAAAGGAGAAACAAGACCTGAAGACAGAGGAGAAGAGACCTGAAGACAGAGGAGAATAAGGAAAAGGAGAAACAAGACCTGAAGACAGAGGAGAAGAGAAAAGGAGAAACAAGACCAAGAAGACAGAGGAGAATAAGGAAAAGGAGAAACAAGAGAGAAGACAGAGGAGAATAAGGAAAAGGAGAAACAAGGGAGAGAAGACAGAGGAGAATAAGGAAAAGGAGAAACAAGGGGAGAAGACAGAGGAGAATAAGGAAAAGGAGAAACAAGACCAGAAGACAGAGGAGAATAAGGAAAAGGAGAAACAAGACCTGAAGACAGAGGAGAATAAGGAAAAGGAGAAACAAGACCTGAAGACAGAGGAGAATAAGGAAAAGGAGAAACAAGACCTGAAGACAGAGGAGAATAAGGAAAAGGAGAAACAAGACCTGAAGACAGAGGAGAATAAGGAAAAGGAGAAACAAGACCTGAAGACAGAGGAGAATAAGGAAAAGGAGAAACAAGACCAGAAGACAGAGGAGAATAAGGAAAAGGAGAAACAAGACCAGAAGACAGAGGAGAATAAGGAAAAGGAGAAACAAGAGAAGAAGACAGAGGAGAATAAGGAAAAGGAGAAACAAGACCAAGGGGAGAGAAGAAGACAGAGGAGAATAAGGAAAAGGAGAAACAAGACCAGAAGACAGAGGAGAATAAGGAAAAGGAGAAACAAGACCAGAAGACAGAGGAGAGGATAAGGAAACAAGAGAAACAAGACCAGAAGACAGAGGAGAATAAGGAAAAGGAGAAACAAGAGAGAAGACAGAGGAGAATAAGGAAAAGGAGAAACAAGACCTGAAGACAGAGGAGAATAAGGAAAAGGGAGAGAAGAAGACAGAGGAGAATAAGGAAAAGGAGAAACAAGACCTGAAGACAGAGGAGAATGAGGAAAAGGAGAAACAAGACCTGAAGACAGAGGAGAATAAGGAAAAGGAGAAACAAGACCTGAAGACAGAGGAGTAAGGAAAAGGAGAAACAATGAGAAGACAGAGGAGAATAAGGAAAAGGAGAAACAAGACCTGAAGACAGATGAAGGAAAAGGAGAAACAAGAGAAGAAGACAGAGGAGAATAAGGAAAAGGAGAAACAAGACCAGAGGAGACAGAGGAGAAGAAGGAAAAGGAGAAACAAGACCAGAGAAGACAGAGGAGAATAAGGAAAAGGAGAAACAAGAGAAGAAGACAGAGGAGAATAAGGAAAAGGAGAAACAAGACCAGAAGACAGAGGAGAATAAGGAAAAGGAGAAACAAGACCAGAAGACAGAGGAGAATAAGGAAAAGGAGAAACAAGACCAGGAGACAGAGGAGAATAAGGAAAAGGAGAAACAAGAGAGAAGAAGACAGAGGAGAATAAGGAAAAGGAGAAACAAGACCTGAAGACAGAGGAGAAGAGGAAGAGGAGAAACAAGACAGAGAAGACAGAGAGAACAAGAAAAGGAGAGACAAGGAGAAAGACAGAGGAGCAAGGAAAAGGAGAAACAAGACCTGAAGACAGAGGAGAATAAGGAGGAGAAACAAGACCAGAAGACAGAGGAGAATAAGGAGGAGAAACAAGACCTGAAGACAGAGGAGAAAAGGAAAAGGGACAAGACCAGAAGACAGAGGAGAATAAGGAAAAGGAGAAACAAGACCTGAAGACAGAGGAGAAGGGGAGAAAAGGAGAAGAAGACCAAAGACAGAGGAGAACAGAGGAAAAGGAGAAACAAGACGACAGAAGACAGAGGGGAGAGAAGGAGAAGACAACAAGAGAGAAGAAGACAGAGAGAGAATAAGGAAAAGGAGAAACAAGAAGAAGACAGAGGAGAATAAGGAAAAGGAGAAACAAGAGAGAAGAGACAGAGGAGAAAAGGGAAAGGAGAAACAAGACAAGGGGAGAGAAGACAGAGGAGCAATAAGGAAAAGGAGAAACAAGACAAGGGGAGAGAAGAAGACAGAGGAGAATAAGGAAGAGGAGAAACAGAGGAGAAGAAGGGGAGAGAGAAGAGGACAGAGGAGCAAGGGGAGAAGACAGATGAGAATAAGGAAAAGGAGAAACAAGACCAGAAGACAGAGGAGAAGATGAACAAGAGAAGAAGACAGAGGAGAATAAGGAAAAGGAGAAACAAGAGAAGAGAGACAGAGAGAATAAGGGGAGGAGAAACAAGACCAGAAGACAGAGGAGAATAAGGAAAAGGAGAGGGGAAGAGAGAAGACAGAGGAGAAAGGGAAAAGGAGAAACAAGACCAGAAGACAGAGGAGAATAAGCAAAAGGAGAAACAAGACCAGAAGACAGAGGAGAATAAGGAAAAGGAGGAACAAGGGGAGAAGAAGAGGAGAATAAGGAAAAGGAGAGACAAGACCAGACAGAAGACAGAGGAGAAGAAGGAAAAGGAGATGACAGAGGAGCAAGACAGAGGAGAATAAGGAAAAGGAGAAACAAGACCTGAAGACAGAGAGAGAAAGGGAGAAGATGACAGAGGAGCAAGGGGAAGACAGATGAGAAAGAGGAGACAGAGACCTGAAGACAGAGGAGAATAAGGAAAAGGAGAAACAAGACCTGAAGACAGAGGAGCAAGGGAGAAAGAAGATGACAGAGGAGCAAGGGGAGAGAAGAAGACAGAGGAGCAAGGGGAGAGAAGAAGATGACAGAGGAGCAAGGGGAGAGAAGAGACAGAGGAGCAAGGGGAGAGAAGAAGAGACAGAGGAGCAAGGGGAGAGAGAGATGACAGAGGAGCAAGGGGAGAGAAGATGACAGAGGAGCAAGGGGAGAGAAGATGACAGAGGAGCAAGGGGAGAGAAGAAGACAGACAGAGGAGCAAGGGGAGAGAGAGAGACAGAGGAGAGGGGAGAGAAGGAGAAGACAGAGGAGCAGAGGGAGAAGAAGGACAGAGGAGAGAGAAGAGATGACAGAGGAGCAGAGGGGAGAGGGGAGAAGAAGATGACAGAGGAGCAAGGGGAGAGAAGATGACAGAGGAGCAAGGGGAGAGAGAGACAGAGGAGCAAGGGGAGAGAAGATGACAGAGGAGCATAAGGAGAGAAGAAGACAGAGGAGCAAGGGAGAGAGAAGATGACAGAGGAGCAAGGGGAGAGAGAAGATGACAGAGGAGCAAGGGGAGAGAAGATGACAGAGGAGCAAGGGGAGAGAAGATGACAGAGGAGCAAGGGGAGAGAAGAAGATGACAGAGGAGCAAGGGGAGAGAAGATGACAGAGGAGCAAGGGGAGAGAGAAGATGACAGAGGAGCAAGGGGAGAGAAGAAGACAGAGGAGCAAAGGGGAGAGAAGATGACAGAGGAGCAAGGGGAGAGAAGAGATGACAGAGGAGCAAGGGGAGAGAAGATGACAGAGGAGCAAGGGGAGAGAAGATGACAGAGGAGCAAGGGGAGAGAAGATGACAGAGGAGCAAGGGGAGAGAAGAAGAAGACAGAGGAGCAAGGGGAGAGAAGATGACAGAGGAGCAAGGGGAGAGAGGAGATGACAGAGGAGCAAGGGGAGAGAAGATGACAGAGGAGCAAGGGGAGAGAAGATGACAGAGGAGCAAGGGGAGAGAAGATGACAGAGGAGCAAGGGGAGAGAAGATGACAGAGGAGCAAGGGGAGAGAAGAAGATGACAGAGGAGCAAGGGAGAGAGAAGATGACAGAGGAGCAAGGGGAGAGAAGATGACAGAGGAGCAAGGGGAGAGAAGATGACAGAGGAGCAAGGGGAGAGAAAGATGACAGAGGAGCAAGGGGAGAGAAGAGATGACAGAGGAGCAAGGGGAGAGAAGATGACAGAGGAGCAAGGGGAGAGAAAGATGACAGAGGAGCAAGGAGGAGAGAAGAGACAGAGGAAGATGACAAGGGGAGAGAAGATGACAGAGGAGCAAGGGGAGAGAAGATGACAGAGGAGCAAGGGGAGAGAAGAAGATGACAGAGGAGCAAGGAGGAGAGAAGATGACAGAGGAGCAAGGGGAGAGAAGAAGATGACAGAGGAGCAAGGGGAGAGAGAGAAGACAGAGGACAGAGGAGACAAGGAGAGAGAAGATGACAGAGGAGCAAGGGGAGAGAAGATGACAGAGGAGCAAGGGAGAGAGAAGATGACAGAGGAGCAAGGGGAGAGAAGATGACAGAGGAGCAAGGGGAGAGAAGATGACAGAGGAGCAAGGGGAGAGAGGAGACAGAGGAGGGGAGAGAAGATGACAGAGGAGCAAGGGGAGAGAAGATGATGACAGAGGAGCAAGGATGACAGAGGAAGAAGATGACAGAGGAGCAAGGGGAGAGAAGATGACAGAGGAGCAAGGGAGAAGATGACAGAGGAGCAAGAAGAAGATGACAGAGGAGCAAGGGGAGAGAAGATGACAGAGGAGCAAGGGGAGAGAAGATGACAGAGGAGCAAGGGGAGAGAAGATGACAGAGGAGCAAGGGGAGAGAAGATGACAGAGGAGCAAGGGGAGAGATGACAGAGGAGCAAGGGGAGAGAAGATGACAGAGGAGCAAGGGGAGAGAAGAGATGACAGAGGAGCAAGGGGAGAGAAGAAGATGACAGAGGAGCAAGGGGAGAGAGAGAAGATGACAGAGGAGCAAGGGGAGAGAAGATGATGACAGAGGAGCAAGGGGAGAGAAGAGATGACAGAGGAGCAAGGACAGAGGAGCAAGAAGAAGATGACAGAGGAGCAAGGGGAGAGAAGACAGAGGACAGAGGAGCAAGGGGAGAGAAGGGAGGAGCAAGGGGAGAGAAGATGACAGAGGAGCAAGGGGAGAGAAGACGAGACAGAGGAGCAAGGGGAGAGAAGATGACAGAGGAGCAAGGGGAGAGAAGACGACGACAGAGGAGCAAGGGGAGAGAAGATGACAGAGGAGCAAGGGGAGAGAAGAAGATGACAGAGGAGCAAGGGGAGAGAAGATGATGACAGAGGAGCAAGGGGAGAGAAGATGATGACAGAGAGAGAGAAGGAGAGAAGAAGATGACAGAGGAGCAAGGGGAGAGCAGACAGAGAGAGCAAGGGGAGAGAGATGACAGAGGAGCAAGGGGAGAGAAGATGACAGAGGAGCAAGGGGAGAGAAGATGATGACAGAGGAGCAAGGGAGAGAAGAAGATGACAGAGGAGCAAGGGGAGAGAGAGATGACAGAGGAGCAAGGGGAGAGAAGATGACAGAGGAGCAAGGGAGAGAAGAAGATGACAGAGGAGCAAGGGGAGAGAAGATGACAGAGGAGCAAGGGGAGAGAAGATGACAGAGGAGCAAGGGGAGAGAAGATGACAGAGGAGCAAGGGGAGAGAAGGAGCAAGGGGAGAGAAGAGATGACAGAGGAGCAAGGGGAGAGAAGACAGAGGAGCAAGGGGAGAGAAGATGATGACAGAGGAGCAAGGGGAGAGAAGACGATGACAGAGGAGCAAGGGGAGAGAAGAGACAGAGGAGCAAGGGGAGAGAAGGGACAGAGGAGAGGGGAGAAGACGATGACAGAGGAGCAAGGGGAGAGAAGATGACAGAGGAGCAAGGGGAGAGAAGACGACAGAAGAGGAAGGGGAGAGAAGACGATGACAGAGGAGGAAGGGGACAGAACCGGACGGGGGACGGTATTTGACTGATATTGTTAGGAGCAATTCAATGAAATTTATTTAATCATCATTTAGTATTTCCATCCTTTCCTTTAGACCCTTTACCCTTTCCCTGTTTGTCCCTCAGGTTTGGTAGTTGGGTAGGGGTATAGTTGGAAACTTTAGACCCTTTACCCTTTCCCTGTTTGTCCCTCAGGTTTGGTAGTTGGATAGGGGTATAGTTGGAAACTTTAGACCCTTTACCCTTTCCCTGTTGGAATGTCCCTCAGGTTTGGTGGTTGGCTAGGGGTATAGTTGGAAACTTTAGACCCTTTACCCTTTCCCTGTTGGAATGTCCCTCAGGTTTGGTGGTTGGCTAGGGGTATAGTTGGAAACTTTCGGGTGGTTTGAGAGGTTCACCATTTATTTTTCTCTTTCTAATTAGCTAGGTTCCCTCTTGTCCTATTCCCCATTCATCTCATCCTCTAGGTTTTGTATGTATGTGTGCATGGTTGTGGAATAAATGTTTGTTTTGTAATAGTTGATATGTGCCTGTTCTTGGGTGTGGTTGGGCGTGCATATAGTCCTGTGTGCTCTCTCCCTTTGAACCGTACGCTTTCTGGATTGATCCTCTGGATCAGTCCCGGGGGCGTGACAGAGATAATGAACTTCACTTGCATGATTGAGAAAAGAGTGAACATTTTCCTAGGACATAAATTTGACCAAACCAAGAGCATCAGATCAGTGGACTACAGACTCTGCAGAGACACACACGTTCTGTGACATAGTGTAATAATGCAAAGGGTTTAAACATTCACAATTCCAAACCTGTTGCATGGACATCTGTTGTTGTTGCTGCAGAGCAGTGCTGGTGCTGGTGGTGGAGGGTGTAGCTTGCTGGGTGGAGGTGAAGGCAGGGGGAGGGGTGATGGTGATGTTCTGAACACTAGGAGGGGAGGGGGATTTCTCCACTGACTCCTCTGCTGCTGACTGCAACAATAAAGAACATGTCAACACTGGGGAACATGTCAACACTGGGGAACATGTCAACACTGAGGAACATGTCAACACCGGGGAACATGTCAACACTGAGGAACATGTCAACACTGGGGAACATGTCAACACTGAGGAACATGTCAACACTGGGGAACATGTCAACACTGCAGAACATGTCAACACCGAGGAACATGTCAACACTGAGGAACATGTCAACACCGATGAACATGTCAACATCGAGGAACATGTCAACATCGAGGAACATGTCAACATCGAGGAACATGTCAACACCGAGGAACATGTCAACATTGGAGAACATGTCAACACCGGGGAACATGTCAACACTGAGGAACATGTCAACACTGAGGAACATGTCAACACTGAGGAACATGTCAACACTGGGGAACACGTCAACACTGAGGAACATGTTGACACTGGGGAACATGTCAACACCGGGGAACATGTGAACACCGAGGAACATGTCAACACTGGGGAACATGTCAACACTGAAGGTCAACATGTCAACAATAAAGAACATGTCAGAAGGTCAACAATGAAGCACATGTCAACAATGAAGCACAACAGTCGATGATACAGGTCAACAGTGAAGCACAACATGCCAACAATGAAGAATAACAGGTCAACAATCAAGAACAACATGTCAACAATGAGACACAACACAATGAAGCACAGCATGTAAACAACTTAAAAATATGTCAACAATGAAGCACAACACAATAAAGCACATATGAACAATGAAGCACAAAATGTCAACAACGAAGAACATCATGTCAACAACGAAGAACATGTCAACAATGAAGAACATCATGTCAACAACGAAGAGCATGTTAACAATGAAGCACAACATGTCAACAATGAAGCACATCATGTCAACAATGAAGCACAACACGTCAATAACTAAGCACATCATGTTAACAATGAGGCACAACATGTCAACAATGAAGAACAGCATGTCGACAATGAAGAACAGGTCAACAACAAAGAACAACAGGTCAACAATGCAACACAACATTCAATCAATTGTGCAATTATGATTTTAATTTAAGGAGCACGGTATAAGCTTCGAGCTTGTTGTTGCTCTAATTGTCTTTCTGTGTGATCGTTTTCAAATGAATAAAGATTTGTTTAAACCAAACACAACACATCAACAATGAAGCACATGTCAACAATGAAGCACAACATGTCAACAATGAAGAACAACATGTTGACAATGAAGAACAACGAAGCACAGCTTGTCAACAACGAAGAACATGTCAACAACGAAGAACATGTCAACAACGAAGCACAACGTGTCAACAATGAAGAACATGTCAACAATGAAGCGCAACATGTCAACAACGAGGAACAACATATCAACAATGAAGAACAACATGCCAACAATGAAGAACAGCATGTCAACAAAGAGCATGAACAACAACAATGAAGAACAACATATCAACAATGAAGAACATGTCAACAATGAAGAACAACATGTCAACAATGAAGCATGTCAACAATGAAGAACAACATGTCAACAATGAAGAACATGTCAACAACGAAGTCACAACATGTCAACAATGAAGAACATGTCAACAATGAAGAACAACATGTCAACAATGAAGAGCATGAACAATGAAGAACAACATGTCAACAATGAAGAACACATGTCAACAATGAAGAACAGCATGTCAACAATGAAGAACATGTCAACAATGAAGAACATGTCAACAATGAAGTCAAACATGTCAACAATGAAGAACATGTCAACAATGAAGAAGAACATGTCAACAATGAAGAACAACATGTCAACAATGAAGAAAGCATGTCAACAATGAAGAACATGTCAACAATGAAGAAACATGTCAACAATGAAGAACATGTCAACAATGAAGAACAATGTCAACAATGAAGAACATGTCAACAATGAAGAACATGTCAACAATGAAGAACATGTCAACAATGAAGAACATGTCAACAATGAAGAACAACATGTCAACAATGAAGAACATGTCAACAATGAAGACATGTCAACAATGAAGAACAACATGTCAACAATGAAGAACATGTCAACAATGAAGAACATGTCAACAATGAAGAACATGTCAACAATGAAGAACATGTCAACAATGAAGAACATGTCAACAATGAAGAACATGTCAACAACATGTCAACAATGAAGAACAACATGTCAACAATGAAGAACATGTCAACAATGAAGAACATGTCAACAATGAAGAACATGTCAACAATGAAGAACATGTCAACAAGAACATGAAGAACATGTCAACAATGAAGAACATGTCAACAATGAAGAACATGTCAACAATGAAGAACATGTCAACAATGAAGAACATGTCAACAATGAAGAACATGTCAACAATGAAGAACATGTCAACAATGAAGAACAGCATGTCAACAATGAAGAACATGTCAACAATGAAGAACAACATGTCAACAATGAAGAAATGTCAACAATGAAGAACATGTCAACAATGAAGAACATGTCAACAATGAAGAACATGTCAACAATGAAGAACATGTCAACAATGAAGAACAACATGTCAACAATGAAGAACATGTCAACAATGAAGAACAACATGTCAACAATGAAGAACAACATGTCAACAATGAAGAACAGTCAACAATGAAGAACACATGTCAACAATGAAGAACAACATCAACAATGAAGAACATGTCAACAATGAAGAACATGTCAACAATGAAGAACATGTCAACAATGAAGAACATGTCAACAATGAAGAACATGTCAACAATGAAGAACATGTCAACAATGAAGAACATGTCAACAATGAAGAAGAACATGTCAACAATGAAGAAACATGTCAACAATGAAGAACAACATGTCAACAATGAAGAACATGTCAACAATGAAGAACATGTCAACAATGAAGAACACATGTCAACAATGAAGAACAATGTCAACAAGAACAACATGTCAACAATGAAGAACATGTCAACAATGAAGAACAACATGTCAACAATGAAGAACATGTCAACAATGAAGAACATGTCAACAATGAAGAACATGTCAACAATGAAGAACAACATGTCAACAATGAAGAACATGTCAACAATGAAGAACATGTCAACAATGAAGAACAACATGTCAACAATGAAGAACAACATGTCAACAATGAAGAACAGCATGTCAACAATGAAGACACATGTCAACAACGAAGAACAATGTCAACAATGAAGAACATGTCAACAATGAAGAACATGTCAACAATGAAGAACATGTCAACAATGAAGATGTCAACAACATGTCAACAATGAAGAAGAACATGTCAACAATGAAGAACATGTCAACAATGAAGAACATGTCAACAATGAAGAACATGTCAACAATGAAGAACATGTCAACAATGAAGAACATGTCAACAATGAAGAAGAACATGTCAACAATGAAGAACATGTCAACAATGAAGAACATGTCAACAATGAAGAACAACATGTCAACAATGAAGAACAACATGTCAACAATGAAGAACATGTCAACAATGAAGAACATGTCAACAATGAAGAACATGTCAACAATGAAGAACATGTCAACAATGAAGAACATGTCAACAATGAAGAACAACATGTCAACAATGAAGAACATGTCAACAATGAAGAACATGTCAACAATGAAGAAGAACATGGCAACAATGAAGAACAACATGTCAACAATGAAGAACATGTCAACAATGAAGAACATGTCAACAATGAAGAACATGTCAACAATGAAGAACATGTCAACAATGAAGAACAACATGTCAACAATGAAGAACATGTCAACAATGAAGAACATGTCAACAATGAAGAAGAACATGTCAACAATGAAGAACATGTCAACAATGAAGAACATGTCAAGAATGAAGAACATGTCAACAATGAAGAACATGTCAACAATGAAGAACATGTCAACAATGAAGAACATGTCAAGAAATGAAGAACATGTCAACAATGAAGAACATGTCAACAATGAAGAACATGTCAACAATGAAGAACATGAAGAACATGTCAACAATGAAGAACATGTCAACAATGAAGAACATGTCAACAATGAAGAACATGTCAACAATGAAGTCAACAATGAAGAACATGTCAACAAAGAAGAACAACATGTCAACAATGAAGAACAACATGAAGAACAACATAAAACAACAATGAAGAACATGGCAACAACTAACATGTCAACAACATGTCAACAATGAAACATGTCAACAATGAAGAACATGTCAACAATGAAGAACATGTCAACAATGAAGAACAACATGTCAACAATGAAGAACATGTCAACAATGAAGCACAGCTTGTCAACAATGAGGAACAACATATCAACAATGAAGAACAACATAACAATGAAGAACATGTCAACAATGAAGAACATGTCAACAATGAAGAACATGTCAACAATGAAGAACATGTCAACAATGAAGAACAACATGTCAACAATGAAGAACAACATGTCAACATTGAAGAACATGTCAACAATCAACAATGAAGAAGTCAACAATGAAGCAACATGTCAACAATGAAGAACATGTCAACAATGAGGAAGAACATGAAGTCATGTCAACAATGAAGCACAACATGTCAACAATGAGGAACAGGTCAACAATGAAGAACAACATATCAACAATGAAGAACATGTCAACAATTAAACACAACATGTCAACAACGAAGCACATGTCAACAATGAAGACTTGTCAACAAAGAACATGTCAACATAAAGCACAGCATGTCAACAGAACAAGAACAATGTCATGTCAACAATGAAGAATATGTCAACAAGAACATGTCAACAACGAAGAACAACGCTAGCCGAACAGAAATTGAAGAACAACGCACCAGCCCAGGGGAAATGGAGACGGACAAACATGTTTTGCTTAGATCAGCACCAGCCCAGGGGAAATGGAGACGGACAAACATGTGTTTCATTAGATCAGACAAACACCAGCACCAGCCCAGAGGAAATGGAGACTGCCAAACATGTTTTTAATTGAAATAATGGCAATTTGTTTATGTTTGTTATCAGGTGGTATTAATTTAACTGGATTTCAATTTTTGTTTCTTTCAGAATGATGTAGAAGTCTGATCATGGAGCCTGTCTGCAGTCTCAAGAGACCTTTTCAGCTCCTCGATTCAGAGGAGTGTATTATCTGTCAGCAGACAAAACAGGATATCAGAAGAACAGGCGAGCAAGGAATGTCAACTCTGATCAATGCGGCAAAAGCAAGAGACAGACTTGATGATACAGCCAACAAGCCTGCAATAGATCGAATTCTCCACGTGTCTGCAGAGGGTCTGGAAGCCAGTCAGCTGTGGTGGCACAAAGGTTGCTATTCGTCATTCACTAGCAAAACAAAACTTCAAAACCTAGAAGAGAAAACAAAAAGATCCAGCCTACGGGACAGCGAGCCAAGCACTTCAACAACAGTGTTAAGAAGTTCCACCACATCTGTCGATTGGAAAGCTTGCATGTTCTGTCAAGATTCAACGGTGAAAGGAGAACTGTCCTCTGTGACTACTTTTTAAATGAGTGACAAAATATTGAACTTATCAAAGTACGACCAAGATATCCATGTACAGAATCGGTGATTTGATGGAAGCAGAGGGAAGGTACCATCTAAAGTGTTACAAGAAATTTGAGAGGAGTGCATTAAGGACGAAAAGGTCAGCAGAGAAGACATCTTGCGATGGGATGGCTTGCTGCTGAGCTCAAAGAATGCTTATGTGATCCAGTTGTCTGAAGTCTGGACCAGGTATTGTGAATTGGCAGAGAAAGCAGACATTGAGGTGCCAACTTCGTTTGCTAGCAAAAGAACTCACTTCAAAGAGAAACTTCAAGCCTGTGTTGAAGACTCATATAACATCATTACCATCCCTAATAAAGATGCACTGCTTGTTCCTAAGGGTTTTGGACATGTACCCTTTTCAAAGCTCCTGTCAGAAGAGGATCCAGACCCAAGTGTGATCCCACAGTACAAACCACATGATAAGGAATTCCTTGAGATGGTACATGTAGCACTCATGCTCAGAGGTGACATAATGACACATCCAAAGTACACTGGTTTCATTGTCAATGAGGATGAAATGATTGCATGCGTGCCTCAGCGTCTCTTTATGTTCCTGAAACTTATGTTTGGTGGCCAGAGTTTGCTTGAGGGAAATCCTGAAGATGAAGAGGATGATGACATGGACAAGAAGGAATCTGACATTCAAAGGAGGGTTCTGAGTATTGCCCAGGATCTTGTGTACAACGTCTCAGGTGGAAAGCATTGGACACCAAAGCATGTCGGACTTTCTAGCACCTTGCACCAAGCTACTCGACCAAAAGAACTGCTGCAACTTTTTCACAACGCTGGACATACACTCCCTTACCACAGCTTGAAACAGGTTGACACTGCTTTGGCAGAGAGAACATTGAAAGCCATGGATCCAGAAACAGGAGCAGTCATTCCACCAAACTTTGTCCCTGGAAGGTTCATACACTTTACCTGTGACAACATTGACATCAATGACTCCAGTCTGGACGGCAAGAACAGTTTTCACGCTACACAGATGGCAGGTTGGCAACGTGGTCCAGAAGGAGATATGATGACGGAGAACATGAAACCATCACAAAGAGAAAGCCTTGATGTCCCAGACGTGATGGGGGAAATGTTTCCAGCTAAGGTGTTTGATGGCAAAGCAACTCCAACATTAATGGCAGCCACCAAGAAAGACTGGTTAAAAAACCCAGATGACATTGAAGGAGCTACTCAAGCCACTGCACAAGACATGGCTTTCTTTATCAAACGGCAGGATGATGAAGAATTCAAGGAGGGTTGGACAAGCTTCAACCAAAGTGAAAGCCAAGTATCACCAGAAATGACTAGCATAGGGTACCTGCCCCTCATTCTTGCACCCGCACATGAGATTGATACGCTAAACACTGTTGTACTTCGCTGTCGTCACATTGCACAGAAGTTTGGGCAACATCATGTCATCCTTTTGGTGGATGAAGCATTGTTCTGCAAGTTGATGGAACTGAAATGGGCAAAACCTGAATACCAGGACTTTCTTGTAGTGAGGCCTGGTGGTCTCCACACAGCTTTGAAATTCATGGAGGTCATTGGAAAGCATGTCCAGTCTTCTGGATTGGTGGAAACATGGGTTGAGGGCAACTTGCTTGGCCCCAAGACGGCTCAAAAGGTTATGGCTGGACAGTCATATACACATGGAATGAGAGCCCACATGATCACCCTTCAAGCCATGTGGAGGATACTCTTGCCTCAGTTGATGACCTTCATGGAAAACGAGCATGATCATCTCAAGAAACAGCTGCTTCAGACAGCCTGTAGTGGTTCAACAGAAGACCTGTGCTCACTTTTGGCGAGTGAAGAATTTGCTTCTGTGAAAGAAAGTTTCTTGGAGGCCAACAACAATGACTCAAACTTCAAGTACTGGTGGATGTACATTGAGATGATTGGGGTCTTGCTGATGTTCACACGAGCACGAGATAGCAACTGGTTTCTGCACCTTCATGCGTTCAAGTCAATGTTGCCATACTTATTCTGGTACAATCAGACCAACTATGCCCGCTGGGGCGTGATGTACCTGAATGAGATGAAACAACTACCACAGGAGGTCAGGGAAGAGTTCAAGGCTGGGAACTTTGTTGTCAAGCGTTCTCAGCATCGCTTCAATCAAGTGGACCCGGACCAAAGCCAGGAGTGGCTGAACGGAGTTGTCAAGAAAGCAGGAGGAATCATTGGCATCATGAAGACAACCTCAGCTCTCTGCAGGTGGGCTCTGTCCTTCAACCTGCGATCCCATCTGTCAATGGAAACCAGACTTGCTTTTGGACTTGGATCTGGCGATGACTGCATCCACAATGAAGTTACCAGAGGCAGAAAGAAAGTGGACACCAAGGATGAAGATGCTTTGTTGATGTTCTGACTGCTGATGTTGAGTGTCCCGACCATGTGGGAGCCACAGATCTGGGGGGTGACGCTACTCTGAGCATTGATGGACAGGCGCTGGTCATTGCAACTGGAAAACCAAAGACAGCAAAAACATTCGGAGACTTTGCAGATGTTTTTGTTGAAACTGTTCTTCAAAGTGGAGCACAGTTCACACGGATTGATGTCTTGTTTGACAGGTACTATGACACGTCTATCAAAAGTGGCACGAGAAAACGCCGTGGAAAGAACACAGTTGCTGTCAGGAGGCCTGTTGACAACAGGGATGTACCTCTTCCTACAAAGTGGGACAACTTCATGGCTCATAAGGACAACAAAGCAGACCTTGCTCACTTTCTATCACAACAGCTGATCCTTCAAGCAAGAACCAACAAGACAATTGTTGCCTCAGGAGGCTTCAGCAATGAAGAGAGGGTGGAATCTTCTGACCCAGCAGTTGATGTGGAGAGCTTGGAGGCACAGCATGAAGAAGCAGACACAAGAACAATTCTACACTGTACAAGGAGCACTGCTTCAAGCATTGTTGTGTCAGCGAGGGACACAGACATTCTTGTGATGCTGATTGCGTTATTCCACATGATGACATGCCAGGTTTGGATGAAAGCTGGGACTGCAAAACGAAGGAAATTCATCCCAGTCCATGCCATTGTGGAGAGTTTACAGATGGACACTGAAATCCTCCAGCTGCTGCTTGGATTTCACGCCCTCACAGGGAGTGACACCACATCTTACATCGCTGGACATTCAAAGAAGACATGCTGGAACGTCTTCAAGGAGCACCATGATCTGTTGAAAGGTCTTGGTGACAATCCGGTGCTCACTGATGAAACAGTTCGGAATGCAGAGGCATTTTTCTGCAAAGTGTATGATGGTCAAACAGCAGTCACCAGCATCAATGAACTACGTTCAACCATGTTTGTCAAGGGACACTTACAACAGAAAAGCTCCCACCTACCCAGGATGCACTCTTGCATCACATCAGGCGCAGCGCCACTACCAAGCTTTGGTCTGGAAACAGGCCCACCTCCAGCATCAACAACTACCACCACCAGAGACAATGGGGTGGACCATGAACGAGGAGGCGTCACTGTTTCCCAAATTGACGTCGCTGCCCCCTGTTCCAAAGGCCTGCGAGGAACTCATCACCTGCAGCTGCACCACCAGATGCAAAACCAACCGATGTAGTTGCAAACGTGATCGCATGTCATGCATGGTATCCTGCAAGTGTGGTGCAAACTGCATGAATAGTGACACTTAGGTGTGTGATCTGAGAGCAAGATGAGACTGATGCACACTATCAGGTGTGAGACACTTCAAATATGGGACACTTCAAATATATCTGCTAGTTCCAAACAATTTTCTCAGCCAAAACTAGAAATGATAATAAGAAACAAAAATCAGAATAAGGAATAAGGCATGCCATCCAAAAGCACCATGAACTGTACCAGAAGCATAAGGTGCATAGTTTCTGATCAGACATGCTTTTTATGTTTCATGTGGGCGTGAGGATGGGGAAATGGTAATTTCTTGTTTCGTGGGTTTTTTAAAAATGTCACAGGCAGTGATTAGAAGACCTGATAATCTTTTTTCCTAAGAAAACATACTGAAAAAAAGAACTTTGGTTCTGTTCTTTTTGCCTTTGAAGCAAGTTTCACACATGTGGGCAGCCAGCCAAATGTGTAATGTCAGAGACAGAGTGGGTAACTTTATTTTATTTTATTTTATTTGAAGAAATGTGGACAGAGACAATGATAAGAAGATCTGACCTTTTCTCACAATGAATGCTGATGAATAGAAGGTATTTTAGTTCTGTTCTTTCTGTCTTTGGATTGACTTTATGAGAAGATGGTAGATGAAAATGCGTATTTGGTTAAAATAACGGCAAAGATAAAAAAAGTGGTAATAATGGGAAAATGATGATACAAAAGAGCATCCCATTAAAATCTGATTCAGCACCCCTTAATAATGTAAGAAAAGTACATGAAGTACTTTTTCTCCAAAATGACCCTAGCATGTTATCCAGCAAGCTTTTTGAAATCTGCCCAGTCCATAGCTGGTGTTCCACCGATTTTGGATCTTGGATTCTGCTACTGACTGGGCTCCACACGACATAGAACTGGTGTAGTACATGTTGCAAGTGGACCAGCAGATTATAAAGTCAATATATTAAACTAACTGTCTGATAACGCACTAAACACATAAGATGGTGTGTGAATGCCCAAAATGTCCCAATTGGGCAATGCTTGCTCATTTATAAAGAAGCGAGTTGAAGGGCAAAACTACAAACGGGTATGATGATGTTAAAACGCAATGCATTGTGGATATAAGTTCAGTGACAATGACCATTGGCCAGTTTCCTGTAAATAGCACATTTCTCTGTGCGCCTGCTTCTTCTAATGACTATCTATGTAGAAAGTACGTCGATGACCAACGTGTCCTGTGACAATGACCATTGGCCAGTTTCCTGTAAATAGCACATTTCTCTGTGCGCCTGCTTCTTCTAATGACTATCTATGTAGAAAGTACGTCGATGACCAACGTGTCCTGTGACAATGACCAATGGTCATTTTGATGTAAATTGCATATTTTCTCTATTCGGTTGCGTAATGATGTTTCAGGGATACTTCTGTACCCTTTACAACGTAGATGATCAATGGTTAGTACAAAAGACCAGTGGACATTAAAAAATATATATTCACTATTTAACACTGTATTTGTGTGCTTTATTTGCTTCTGTCATTTTTACAATGTACATGACCAGTGGTCAGCTGGAATGACCAGTGGTCAATGTGATGTAATTTCCGTATTTG
The DNA here is from genome assembly GCA_017654935.2 of Phymorhynchus buccinoides. Lineage (NCBI taxonomy): Eukaryota > Metazoa > Mollusca > Gastropoda > Neogastropoda > Raphitomidae > Phymorhynchus > Phymorhynchus buccinoides. Next base: position 54,294,019 of record CM065695.1, on the reverse strand, counting down.
ATTCTGTATTGATGTGTTATAAGTGCTTCTGTGCTTTTTACAACGTAGATGACCTGTGGTCAGGACAATAATGACCAGTGGTCAGATTAATGATAAATCTGTGCCTTTACTTTTTAACTCTTTTTTATGTTATAAATGCTTTTGTTCTTTTTATAACGTAGATGACCACTGGTCAGCAAGAGTGACCAGTGGTCAGTGTGATGCGGTTTTTATATAAGTCACTCATACTGACCATGGGTGACCAGTGGTCACTTTGATATAATTTGCAGATTATATATATAACTCGTGGTCAGTTTGATGAAAAACCCGCAATTTCATTAATTAACTTATGATGAGTTATAAGTGCTTCTTAGCTTTTAATAACGTCGATGACCACTGGTCAAAAAGAGTGACCAGTGGTCAGTTTGAAGTAAATATCATAACTTCAGTTTTTGACTGTATTGATGTGTTATAAGTGGTTCTGTGCGTTTCATAACGTAAATGACCAGTGGTCAGACAATGACTAGTGGTCAGCTTGATGGAAAACCTGTGTTTTTGCTATTTAAATCCGTATTGATGCTTTATAACATATTCTGTGCTGTTTATAACGTAAATGACCATTGGTCAGTAAGAGTGGTCAGTTTTATGTAAATTTCATATTTTCACAATTTGACTTCGTATTGATGTGTTGTAAGTGCTTCTGTGCGTTTTACAACGTAGATTACCAGCTGTCAGCAAGAATGGCCAGTGGTCAGTTTGATGTAAATTGCATGTTTTCACTATTTGACTGCATATTTGTGTGTCAAGTGCACCTGTTCTTTCAACGTAAATGACCAGTTGACCAGTGTTCAGTTTTATGTAATTTCCGTATTTTCACAATTTGACTGCATCTGATGTGTGATGGGTGCTTCTCTGCCTCTTACAATGCAGCTGACCAGTGGTCAGTTTGATGTAAATTCCGTATTTTCACAATTTGACTGCATCTGATTGATGGGTGCTTCTCTGTAAATTGACCAGTGGTCAGTTTGATGTAAATTTATTCACAATTTGACTGCATCTGATGTGTGATGGGTGCTTCTCTGCCTCTTACAATGCAGCTGACCAGTGGTCAGTTTGATGTAAATTCCGTATTTTCACAATTTGACTGCATCTGATGTGTTATGGGTGCTTCTCTGCCTCTTACAATGCAGCTGACCAGTGGTCAGTTTGATGTAAATTCCGTATTTTCACAATGTGACTGCATCTGATGTGTGATGGGTGCTTCTCTGCCTCTTACAATGCAGCTGACCAGTGGTCAGTTTCATGTACAATGCCACATTTACAATCTGACCAGTGTTCAGTTTGATGTAAATTCCGTATTTTCACAATGTGACTGCATCTGATGTGTGATGGGTGCTTCTCTGCCTCTTACAATGCAGCTAAGTGGTCAGTTTCATGTACATGCCACATTATCCCCCCCCCTTTAAAAAACAAAATGCGTATTGATGTCATATGACCCGTTTGTAGTTTTGTCAAGCAGATAACATTCCAATCCATTAGGTTTTTCCTTCAACCTTATAGTTTCTTCTTTAAAATGAACAAGCATTGCCCAAAATGTACATTTCCGCCCAAAATGTACCAAAATTGCACATTGGTACATTTTGGGCAGTATTGTTGCCCAAAATGTACCAATTGGTACACTTTGGGCAATTGGTACATTTTGGGCATTCACGATGGTGTCGTAGTACATGTTGCAGGTGGACCAGCAGATTATAAAGTCAATATATTAAACTAACTGTCTGATAACGCACTAAACACATAAGATGTATACACCCAAAGAATAAACAGCCTGGATATTAAACACATGTTACATTTTCAAGAATCAATCTAAGAATTATTTCAATCTTATGGTCACTTTCCATGACAAATATTAACAAATTTCAAAATACAGTTTTTGTACCCCTTCATTGCTGCCTATCAACTGCGCAAGTGCTGCCAGTTTACCACACGATTTGTGAACACGGCAAAATCGCTACTTATTGCCGATGTATATATGTTACAGGTAATATGTCTTTTCAGGGATTATGTATAATCCCTGGAAAAAACAGTGGATATGTATATTCCCTAATTCACTCAGGGAATATATATATTCCCTAAAAATTCTAGGGAATATACATATTCCCTGAAATTTGGAGGCATATTTTAGACATATTCCCCGATTTGTATTGAGCATTCAGAAGTCTCGGGTACTGGATCTTCGGCAGAGCGAGCCTCGGATACTGATACGCCCGTGCAGATATTGCAGGTATTGAACTCTCTTTTATCTCTGCCCCCACCCCTCTCTCTCCCTCTCTCTCCTTCTCTCTCTCTCTCTCTGCTCTGCTCTCTCTCTCTCCCTCTCTGTATCTCTCTCTGCTCTGCTCTCTCTCTCTCTCTCTCTCTCTCTCTCTCTCTCTCTCTCTCTCTCTCTCTCTGTATGTGTGTGTGCTGTAGATGAGTTGGGTAAATCTCTTTAAATACTGTTTCAGGATCAAGCAGGGATTCTGACTGTGCCTTGGGCAGAGCGAGCCTCGGATACTGCATCTTGGGCAGAGCGAGCCTCGGATACTGCATCTTGGGCAGAGCGAGCCTCGGATACTGCATCTTGGGCAGAGCGAGCCTCGGATACTGAATCTTGGGCAGAGCGAGCCTCGGATACTGCATCTTGGGCAGAGCGAGCCTCGGATACTGCATCTTGGGCAGAGCGAGCCTCGGATACTGCATCTTGGGCAGAGCGAGCCTCGGATACTGCATCTTGGGCAGAGCGAGCCTCGGATACTGCATCTTGGGCAGAGCGAGCCTCGGATACTGCATCTTGGGCAGAGCGAGCCTCGGATACTGCATCTTGGGCAGAGCGAGCCTCGGATACTGCATCTTGGGCAGAGCGAGCCTCGGATACTGCATCTTGGGAAGAGCGAGCCTCGGATACTGCATCTTGGGCAGAGCGAGCCTCGGATACTGCATCTTGGGCAGAGCGAGCCTCGGATACTGCATCTTGGGCAGAGCGAGCCTCGGATACTGCATCTTGGGCAGAGCGAGCCTCGGATACTGCATCTTGGGCAGAGCGAGCCTCGGATACTGCATCTTCGGCAGAGCGAGCCTCGGATACTGCATCTTCGGCAGAGCGAGCCTCGGATACTGCATCTTGGGCAGAGCGAGCCTCGGATACTGTTTCTTTGGCAGAGCGAGCCTCGGATACTGCATCTTGGGAAGAGCGAGCCTCGGATACTGCATCTTGGGCAGAGCGAGCCTTTGGATACTGCATCTTGGGCAGAGCGAGCCTCGGATACTGCATCTTGGGCAGAGCGAGCCTCGGATACTGCATCTTGGGCAGAGCGAGCCTCGGATACTGCATCTTGGGCAGAGCGAGCCTCGGATACTGCATCTTGGGCAGAGCGAGCCTCGGATACTGCATCTTGGGCAGAGCGAGCCTCGGATACTGCATCTTGGGCAGAGCGAGCCTCGGATACTGCATCTTGGGCAGAGCGAGCCTCGGATACTGCATCTTGGGCAGAGCGAGCCTCGGATACTGCATCTTGGGCAGAGCGAGCCTCGGATACTGCATCTTGGGCAGAGCGAGCCTCGGATACTGAATCTTGGGCAGAGCGAGCCTCGGATACTGCATCTTGGGCAGAGCGAGCCTCGGATACTGAATCTTGGGCAGAGCGAGCCTCGGATACTGAATCTTGGGCAGAGCGAGCCTCGGATACTGCATCTTGGGCAGAGCGAGCCTCGGATACTGCATCTTGGGCAGAGCGAGCCTCGGATACTGAATCTTGGGCAGAGCGAGCCTCGGATACTGAATCTTGGGCAGAGCGAGCCTCGGATACTGTTTCTTTGGCAGAGCGAGCCTCGGATACTGCATCTTGGGCAGAGCGAGCCTCGGATACTGCATCTTGGGCAGAGCGAGCCTCGGATACTGCATCTTGGGCAGAGCGAGCCTCGGATACTGCATCTTGGGCAGAGCGAGCCTCTGATAGCCTGATACATCTTGGGCAGAGCGAGCCTCGGATACTGCATCTTGGGCAGAGCGAGCCTCGGATACTGCATCTTGGGCAGAGCGAGCCTCGGATACTGCATCTTGGGCAGAGCGAGCCTCGGATACTGCATCTTGGGCAGAGCGAGCCTCGGATACTGCATCTTGGGCAGAGCGAGCCTCGGATACTGCATCTTGGGCAGAGCGAGCCTCGGATACTGCATCTTGGGCAGAGCGAGCCTTGGATACTGCATCTTGGGCAGAGCGAGCCTCGGATACTGCATCTTGGGCAGAGCGAGCCTCGGATACTGCATCTTGGGCAGAGCGAGCCTCGGATACTGCATCTGCGAGCCTCTTGGGCAGAGCGAGCCTCGGATACTGCATCTTGGGCAGAGCGAGCCTCGGATACTGCATCTTGAGGAGCCTCGGATACTGTTTCTTTGGCAGAGCGAGCCTCGGATACTGCATCTTGGGCAGAGCGAGCCTCGGATACTGCATCTTGGGCAGAGCGAGCCTCGGATACTGCATCTTGGGCAGAGCGAGCCTCGGATACTGCATCTTGGGCAGAGCGAGCCTCGGATACTGCATCTTGGGCAGAGCGAGCCTCGGATACTGCATCTTCGGCAGAGCGAGCCTCGGATACTGCATCTTCGGCAGAGCGAGCCTCGGATACTGTTTCTTTGGCAGAGCGAGCCTCGGATACTGATGCACCTGTGCAGGTATCTCCGTTGTCGTCACGTCGTGCTGCGGTTTTGGAGGAACGAAAGCGAGCCAGGGAAGCTCAGGAACTGCAGGCACAGAAAATGGTCAAAAGCAGTCGTCGGGTACTTGTGGAGGCGTCCATTGGTGACAACGTGACCATTCCAATTCCTTCTGTTGACAGAGGTCGTACTGATCCGCAAATCTAATCGGGGTTATTACTAACAAAGATGGCAAGGGGTTCTATCAGACTGCAGTGAAAAGTGGTGTGCTGGAGGGGAAGTTCAGTAGAAATCAATTTGACGTTTGTGCCTATGCCATGTACTCTGTTGCTGACATGAATGTGCAGAAAACACTTCCATTACGGAAAGCAGTCCAAGAAGTATCAAATTGCGGAGGACAGGGTTTTGTTCATTGCAACTGCCATGGACAAAAAAGATGCCAGACAAAAAAGTGTTCATGCTTCAAGGCCCAGATGAAATGCAACTCAAAGTGTCACACCAAACTGCCATGTAACAACAAGTCGTAACAACTCACTGTGGTTGCTGTTGTTTTCTTCAATACCATACACTTACTAGCATTTTTAGCCTTAGCACAACTTTTATTGTCGTAATACAGCTGTTAATTTTTATGAATATTTTATTTGGTACCAATAAAGTTTGGGAGAGAGAGAAAGAGAGAGAGAGAGAGAGAGAGAGAGAGAGAGAGAGAGAGAGAGAGAGAGAGAGAGACAGAGACTCTGAGAGAGAGAGAGAGAGAGAGAGAGAGTTCACATTGCATAACAACTCACTGTGCTTGCTGTTGTTTGTTGAATACAACATACTAGCACATGAATTTTAAGATTTCAATTGTTATCAATAAAGTTTGCATAATTATAATATCTACCGATGTTTAGAGAGAGAGAGAGAGAGCGAGAGTGAGTTCACATCGCATAACATTTTCTCCTTCTGAATGCTCAATACAAATCAGGGAATATGTCTAAAATATGCCTCCAAATTTCAGGGAATATGTATATTCCCTAGAATTTTTAGGGAATATATATATTCCCAGAGTGAATTACGGAATATACATATCCACTGGTTTTTTCAGGGATTTTCCCTGAAAAGACATATTACCTGTAACATATATACGCCAGTGGCAAGTGCTGAAGCATTATAGAGGACTTATATATACGTCAGTGGCAAGTGCTGAAGCATTATAGAGGATGTATATATACGTCAGTGGCAAGTGCTGAAGCACTATAGAGGATGTATATATACGTCAGTGGCAAGGCTGAAGCATTATAGAGGATGTATATATACGTCAGTGGCAAGTGCTGAAGCATTATAGAGGACGTATATATACGTCAGTGGCAAGTGCTGAAGCATTATAGAGGATGTATATATACATCAGTGGCAAGTACTGAAGCATTATAGAGGATGTATATATACGTCAGTGGCAAGTACTGAAGCATTATAGAGGATGTATATATACGTCAGTGGCAAGTGCTGAAGCATTATAGAGGATGTATATATACGTCAGTGGCAAGTGCTGAAGCATTATAGAGGACTTATATATACGTCAGTGGCAAGTGCTGAAGCACTTTTTAACTATATAGAGTGGAGTGCTGAAGCACTATAGAGGAGTATATATCGTCAGTGGCAAGTACTGAAGCATTATAGAGGACGTATATAGAGAGTGGAGAGAGAGAGATTATAGAGGACCATATATATACGTCAGTGGCAAGTACTGAAGCGTTATAGAGGACGTATATATATGTCAGTGGCAAGTGCTGAAGGGGTATTGAGCATGTATACTATACCCAGGCAAGTGCTGAAGCAGATAGAGGATGTATATCAAATACGTCAGTGGCAAGTGCTGAAGCATTATAGAGGATGTATATATACGTCAGTGGCAAGTGCTGAATCATTATGGAACACCTATATATAACTTGTCAGTGGAAAGGTCGAAAAAATCATATATAGAGGATGTATATATACGTCAGTGGCAAGTGCTGAAGCAATAAAGAGGATGTATATCTTACTGTAGTTGATGCATTATAGAGGATGTATATATAGGTCACAAATGAAGCATTATAGATTAGGTATATATACGCAGTGGAATTCCTAATGTATTTGTGTTAAGTGCATATGTGAGTGGAAAGTACTGAAAATTATAGAGGACTCTATATTTACGTCAGTGGAAAATTCTGAATCTTTATAGAGGATGTATATATACGAATCTTCCCGGATTCCAAATTTTCCTGTGATATATACATCAGTACCAAGTGCTGAAGCATTATAGAGGATGTATATATACGTCAGTGGCAAGTGCTGAAGCATTATAGAGGATGTATATATACGTCAGTGGCAAGTGCTGAAGCATTATAGAGGACGTATATATACGTCAGTGGCAAGTGCTGAAGCATTATAGAGGATGTATATATACGTCAGTGGCAAGTGCTGAAGCATTATAGAGGATGTATATATACATCAGTGGCAAGTGCTGAAGCATTATAGAGGATGTATATATACGTCAGTGGCAAGTGCTGAAGCATTATAGAGGATGTATATATATGTCAGTGGCAAGTACTGAAGCATTATAGAGGATGTATATATACGTCAGTGGGCTGAAGCATTATAGAGGATGTATATATACGTCAGTGGCTGAAGCATTATAGAGCGTGTATGAATAGGATATATATAGTCAGTGGCAAGTGCTGAAGCATTATAGAGGATGTATATATATATATACGTCAGTGGCAAGTGCTGAAGCATTATAGAGGATGTATATATATATATCAGTGGCGTCAGTGCAAGTGCTGAAGCATTATAGAGGATGTATATATATATATGTCGTCAGTGGCAAGTGCCGAAGCATTATAGAGGATGTATATATATGTCAGTGGCAAGTGCCTGAAGCATTATAGAGGATGTATATATACGTCAGTGACAAGTGCTGAAGCATTATAGAGGATGTATATATATGTCAGTGGCAAGTGCTGAAGCATTATAGTGGATGTATATATACGTCAGTGACAAGTGCTGAATCATTATAGAGGATGTATATATACGTCAGTGACAAGTGCTGAATCATTATAGAGGATGTATATATACGTCAGTGGCAAGTGCTGAATCATTATAGAGGATGTATATATACGTCAGTGGCAAGTACTGAAGCATTATAGAGGATGTATATATATACGTCAGTGGCAAGTGCTGCATTATAGGAGTATATATACGTCAGTGGCAAGTGCTGAAGCATTATAGAGGATGTATATATACGTCAGTGGCAAGTACTGAAGCATTATAGAGGATGTATATATACGTCAGTGGCAAGTGCTGAATCATTATAGAGGATGTATATATACGTCAGTGGCAAGTGCTGAAGCATTATAGAGGATGTATATATACGTCAGTGGCAAGTGCTGAAGCATTATAGAGGATGTATATATACGTCAGTGGCAAGTGCTGAAGCATTATAGAGGATGTATATATACGTCAGTGGCAAGTGCTGAATCATTATAGAGGATGTATATATACGTCAGTGGCAAGTGCTGAATCATTATAGAGGATGCTGAATATTATATATATACGTCAGTGGCAAGTGCTGAATCATTATAGAGGATTTATATATACGTCAGTGGCAAGTGCTGAAGCATTATAGAGGATGTATATATACGTCAGTGGCAAGTGCTGAATCATTATAGAGGATGTATATATACGTCAGTGGCAAGTGCTGAAGCATTATAGAGGATGTATATATACGTCAGTGGCAAGTGCTGAAGCATTATAGAGGATGTATATATATATACGTCAGTGGCAAAAGTGCTGAAGCATTATAGAGGATGTATATATACGTCAGTGGCAAGTGCTGAATCATTATAGAGGATGTATATATACGTCAGTGGAAAGTGCTGAATCATTATAGAGGATGTATATATACGTCAGTGGCAAGTGCTGAATCATTATAGAGGATGTATATATACGTCAGTGGCAAGTGCTGAATCATTATAGAGGATGTATATATACGTCAGTGGAAAGTGCTGAATCATTATAGAGGATGTATATATACGTCAGTGGCAAGTACTGAAGCATTATAGAGGATGTATATATACGTCAGTGGCAAGTGCTGAATCATTATAGAGGATGTATATATACGTCAGTGGAAAGTGCTGAATCATTATAGAGGATGTATATATATACATCAGTGGCAAGTGCTGAATCATTATAGAGGATGTATATATACGTCAGTGGCAAGTACTGAAGCATTATAGAGGATGTATATATACGTCAGTGGCAAGTGCTGAATCATTATAGAGGATGTATATATACGTCAGTGGAAAGTGCTGAAGCATTATAGAGGATGTATATATACGTCAGTGGCAAGTGCTGAATCATTATAGAGGATGTATATATACAGCGCTGAAGACGTTAACAAACATTAGGTGGATAACAATGAGAAACATTTTTTCAAAGTTGGTAATGAACCAGCAGGCAGAGACGATTCACACGAATAAAAATGTGAATTAACTTTCAAACGAACAAAGCAGACAATCCGCTCTCTTTGGACAGTTCAGCAATGCATTAGCAGAGGTCACACCTAGCTGAGACACCTCCTGACTGGCTGTGTAGGCTGACTGTCCTACTGACCAGACCATATGATGGAGCAATTCACCACAACACTAACCTGAATAACACCTGACTGGCTGTGTAGGCTGACTGTCCTACTGACCAGACCATATGATGGAGCAATTCACCACAACACTAACCTGAATAACACCTGACTGGCTGTGTAGGCTGACTGTCCTACTGACCAGACCATATGATGGAGCAATTCACCACAACACTAACCTGACTAACACCTGACTGGCAGTGTAGGCTGACTTTCCTACAGACCAGACCATATCATGGCCATTCTTGGGACAATTCACCACAACACTAACCTGAATAACACCTGACTGGCTGTGTAGGCTGACTGTCCTACAGACCAGACCATATCATGGCCATTCTTGGGGCAATTCACCACAACACTAACCTGAATAACACCTGACTGGGACACCTGACTGGCTGTGTAGGGTGACTTTCCTACAGACCAGACCATATCATGGCCATTCTTGGGGCAATTCACCACAACACTAACCTGAATAACACCTGACTGGCTGTGTAGGGTGACTGTCCTACAGACCAGACCATATCATGGCCATTCTTGAGGCAATTCACCACAACACTAACCTGAATAACACCTGACTGGGACACCTGACTGGCTGTGTAGGGTGACTGTCCTACAGACCAGACCATATCATGGCCATTCTTGGGACAATTCACCACAGCACTAACCTGAATAACATCTACCTGGGACACCTGACTGGCTGTGAAGGCTGTGCATTTCACCACAACACTAACATGAATAACACCTACCTGGGACACCTGACTGGCTGTGTAGGCTGTGCATTTCACCACAGCACTAACCTGAATAACACCTAGTTGAGACACCTGACTGGCTGTGTAGGGTGACTGTCCTACAGACCAGACCATATCATAGGGCAATTCACCACAGCACTAACCTGAATAACACCTACCTGGGACACCTGACTGGCTCTGTAGGCGGCTAGTTGTTTGAGGTATTCCTTCTTGGCTAGCTCTGTGCGCTTCTTGTACACCTGTCATGACAAAAAGCAAATTCAAATGATCGTATCATCATCTTTTTTAAAACACACAAACCAACCATTCAGTTTGAAACTTCTGAAGAACATGTGGGATTGGAGAGGTGGGGAGGAGGCATGGACCCAACACATGAAGGAAGGAATAAATAACATGTGGGATTGGAGAGGTGGGGAGGAGGCATGGACCCAACACATGAAGGAAGGAATAAATAACATGTGGGATTGGAGAGGTGGGGAGGAGGCATGGACCCAACACATGAAGGAATGAATAAATAACAACATTTTACTTTGTTAAAGTTTCATAAATCTCTTCCCAAAAAGTTGTTCAAATCTCCTGACCAAAATAAAACTACTAATTCCTAGTGCCATTGTCAGAATGACAATTCAGCATTTATCCAACCAACCAACCATTTGTCTGTCAACCTCCATTGTTGAATAATTCCATTGCTCTTTTCCTCAGCCGGAGACCCAGCTCTAAGCACTTTACCACCACAACAGTCTGATCTCTTCCTCTGTTCAGTCTTTCAAAACTTCTCTGAAAACTCATCTTTTTGAAACCTCATACTCTCACCTCTAATCCACGTAGTCCTTGATGATATTACCCTGCAGTATGTGTGTGTGCATGTGTGCGTGCGTGTGTGTGGGGGGTGGTGAGGGGGCGGAGGGGGGTGCAGGAGGGAGGGCGAGAGAGATTAATACTCTATTTTGTATGAACAGTCTCACTTATTTTTAATGTTTATATTCATTGATACTTGTCTTCATGTTGATTATTCTTGGCTTGGTGTTTATCTGTATGTTCGTGTTTAGGCCTTTGTTCAGCGCTTTGAGCCCCCTGCAAAGGGAGTTAAGCGCTCTATAAATAACCAGTCCCCTCCTATTATTATTATCTGTTCTGGTGTTCTAATCATTGCTGCATCAACCCCAAATGTCACCCAATGCCTTTCCTCTACCTCCCCCCCCCCCCCCCATTCCCCTCCTTCAACCCCACCCACCATGCAGGCCACAATGCTGCACACCTCCCCAACACTGGCCTTTCACTCTATCTCCACCCCCCCCCCCCATTCCCCTCCTTCAACCCCACCCACCATGCAGGCCACAATGCTGCACACCTCCCCAACACTGGCCTTTCACTCTATCTCCACCCCCCCCCCCCCCCCATTCCCCTCCTTCAACCCCACCCACCATGCAGGCCACAATGCTGCACACCTCCCCAACACTGGCCTTTCACTCTATCTCCCCCCCCCCCCCCATTCCCCTCCTTCAACCCCACCCACCATGCAGGCCACAATGCTGCACACCTCCCCAACACTGGCCTTTCACTCTATCTCCATCCCCTCCCCCCCCCCCCCATTCCCCTCCTTCAACCCCACCCACCATGCAGGCCACAATGCTGCACACCTCCCCAACACTGGCCTTTCACTCTATCTCCACCCCCCCCCCCCATTCCCCTCCTTCAACCCCACCCACCATGCAGGCCACAATGCTGCACACCTCCCCAACACTGGCCTTTCACTCTATCTCCACCCCCCCCCCCCATTCCCCTCCTTCAACCCCACCCACCATGCAGGCCACAATGCTGCACACCTCCCCAACACTGGCCTTTCACTCTATCTCCACCCCCCCCCCCATTCCCCTCCTTCAACCCCACCCACCATGCAGGCCACAATGCTGCACACCTCCCCAACACTGGCCTTTCACTCTATCTCCACCCCCCCCCCCCCCTCTCTATCTCCCCCTCTGTGTCACCCACCCCTTCTCCTCCTTCTACCCACCCCACCCAACACTGGCCTTTCACTCTATCTCCCCCCCCCCCCCTCACTCTATCTCCCTCCTGTGTCCCCACCCCCATCTCCTCCTTCTACCCCACCCAACACTGGCCTTTCACTCTATCTCCCCCCCCCCCCTCTCTATCTCCCTCTGTGTCCCCCCCCCCTTCTCCTCCTTCTACCCCACCCAACACTGGCCTTTCACTCTATCTCCCCCCCCCCTCTATCTCCCTCTGTGTCAACCCCCCCCCCCCCTTCTCCTCCTTCTACCCCACCCAACACTGGCCTTTCACTCTATCTCCCCCCCCCCCTCTCTATCTCCCTCTGTGTCCCCCCCCCCTTCTCCTCCTTCTACCCCACCCAACACTGGCCTTTCACTCTATCTCCCCCCCCTCTCTATCTCCCTCTGTGTCCCCCCCCCCTTCTCCTCCTTCTACCCCACCCAACACTGGCCTTTCACTCTATCTCCCCCCCCTCTCTATCTCCCCTCTCCTATCCCTCTGTCCCCCCCCCCTTCTCCCTCCTTCTACCCCACCCAACACTGGCCTTTCACTCTATCTCTCCCCCCCCCCTCTCTATCTCCCTCTGTGTCCCCCCCCCTTCTCCTCCTTCTACCCCACCCAACACTGGCCTTTCACTCTATCTCCCCCCCCTCTATCTCCCTCTGTGTCCCCTCCCCTAACTGGAAAAGGTGAGTACAGTTCAAAGATGTAGGGTATAAACAACAGGCCTGTCTAACTGGAAAAGGTGAGTACAGTTCAAAGATGTAGGGCATAAACAACTGGCCTGTCTAACTGGAAAAGGTGAGTACAGTTCAAAGATGTAGGGTATAAACAACAGGCCTGTCTAACTGGAAAAGGTGAGTACAGTTCAAAGATGTAGGGTATAAACAACAGGCCTGTCTAACTGGAAAAGGTGAGTACAGTTCAAAGATGTAGGGTATAAACAACTGGCCTGTCTAACTGGAAAAGGTGAGTACAGTTCAAAGATGTAGGGTATAAACAACTGGCCTGTCTAACTGGAAAAGGTGAGTACAGTTCAAAGATGTAGGGTATAAACAACAGGCCTGTCTAACTGGAAAAGGTGAATACAGTTCAAAGATGTAGGGTATAAACTGGCCTGTCTAACTGGAAAAGGTGAG